>CP038111.1:0-350000 GCA_004519485.1 Nannochloropsis oceanica | reverse complement strand
TATATTTGGCAGATGTTTCCTGGACCTGACGCCCCCCAACATACCTTCGAGTCTACGAACCATATCTTCACCAACCCCTTCTATTAAGAGGCTATTAAGAGGAAAGACGGGTTTGTCTAATATTTCGGGTGCCTTGGACTCGCCCCCAACCGCCGCTCCCCCACAACCACACCTTCCTCTACCTATGGGCAGAGGGGACAAGGGAAACAGAGAAAAGACAAAGCTCATGAATTGCATTCCATTTCGTTCTTTCCAACACCACACTTTTGATTATTCCTTTCATATCCTTCCTGCGCACCTACTTACACACTAACGGTTCCTTACCCTACCTCTCTCCTTCGGTCCCTCTCCCTCTCTACCTCCCTCCATCCCACCCCTCTTCCTATGATTGTGCAAACCATTGTAAGACCTGATCATAATTTGGCACATTCTTTAAGTCCTTACCCACAGCCGAAATCGACACTGGCTTAGAAATAGCCCGTCGGGCAATGTTCATCACGTCCTCTGCCTTGACCTCATCAATCTTTCGACACAATGCCTCAGGCGCCTCCCGATGGCCATAGGTCACGAATTGCCTCCCCAAATCCTCAAATAAAATGATCCTAGACTCCAATTGCGTCAAGACATTGCACTTTAACATATTTCGCGCCCTTGATAACTCCACAGGATCCACAGGCGTCAAGGCCAGCTTGCAAATCTGCGCACAAAACTCATGCATTAACTGCCCTGCCCGCCCTGCGTCACACGCACCGGCGATCCCTAACACCCCTGTCTCGTTATGTAAATTCACAAAGGCCTCTGCACCCTCCACCCAATAATATCGATTAAGCAACTCACGGTACAACCGTGAATACATCCCCTTCCCCGGCCCTCCAGCCGAGAAGGAATCTCCGCCTCCCAACAAAATCTGCATCACGCACATGGCCACCAAGTCCTTGTCATGCCATCCCGCTACTTCAAACCCCACCGCGACGCGCGTGAAAGGATCTACACTTGCCGGCTGCTCGATCCGTTTCTCTCCTCCCCGGTACACTGCAGCAGATCGTTTGGAATGGTTCCCCCCGGAAGAAAGCCCTCCAAAATGCTTCCGAGCCAGGGCGACGAACGACTCGTGCTCCACACCGGCTGCAGCCAGGACCATGTTGCGTGCCGTGAAATGCCGTGCTTGGAAGGAGCGAAGCTTCTCTGCGGTCAGCCTGTGTAGACATGAATGTGTAATGGTGACTCCTGGTCTTTATCCCTCGGCAAATCTCCTTCTATTACTCTTTTCACGTTCTCATCAACCCGTCCATCCACCCACCTAGGTAAGGTCTCCGGTGTCACGAAATGTGGCCGCCCCAAAGCTTGGCCCGAATAGGCAGCTTCTTGAATTGCTTCCTTTACCATTAATTCAGGCGCCATGCTTTCAAGGTGCAAGCCTAGAATCATTTTGGACTCCTCCACTTCGTCCACGTCTGAAAGGGAGACAAAGAGAAAGGAGTGATAAGAGAAAGTATGCTGGTGGTGCCCCTTGTCACAGGAGACAAAATAGTCAAGCATATACAAATAATACACAAACGATTATGGCACACTTTTCACAAAACATAATACTTACCAATCTTTGGATGCAACGCAATGTCTGCAAAAATCTGAAACGCTTCCGGCAGTGAATTTCTTAACACATCCACAGACAGCAACAGTTGCTCCCGTGACGAGTTTGCGGTAGGGATAGCCCCTAAGTCATCCAATGCGCTGACAACTTGTTGATGGCTCATGCCGTCCGTGCTTTTGAAAGCCATGGCCTCGAACAAGTGACAGACACCATCTTCCTCCCCGGGCATTTCGTCGCGGCTCCCGGCATCGACTACCACGCCGAAGGTGCAGAGCTGTTCGGTGTGGTGTATGCGGTGCGATTGCTGAGAATGGGCACATCACCGAGGAAGCGCTTGCTTCACTTATTCGTCTCCTCTCTTTTCATATCCACATTTATAGCCGCTTACGTCGGTCCGCAGGCATGCTCTGGCACTATAACGGTACTGACTTACCGCGCCATAAGTTTCTTGAGTGGCCACGCGTAGGCCGTTCTCAAGCGTCGTCATTTTCGTCACAGGGACTTGCAATTCGCTTAATGGCTTGGTGGCTGCTACACCTTTAATGAAAGTTAGCGAGGCAAAAAGACGACAAGTGTAAGCTATGTACTTTCCCATACTTCCTCTTACTTCCTCTCCACTTTCCTTTTTTCACTCCGCTGTTGCCGCCTAGGGATCTCCGCGTACCTGGTAATACTGCGTCCATCCGAAAGCGGGCCAAACGATCTTCGATGGCCTTGAGATCTTTCTTGAGAGTCTTGGGAACCTGGGACTTACTTGTGGTGACGCCAGGCGTAAGCAGAGCCTGAAGAGATAGTGGGAAAAGCTGGTGAGAAAGCGGACTCTACCATCATGTGATTGCTACGACACACACCGCATACGCCATCCCCCACTCCCCGTATGCTTATTATAATATCCATGTACCTCGTCCGGGTTGCTGGTATCGGCACTGGCACGGCTTAGAAGGCGGCCAGGGGGGGCGAGGAAGGCGAGGCTTGCAGGAGCATGCCTCTGCAGCGGTCTGGCCAAAGCAGTCGAGTGGCAGCGGGATATCCTCCGCAGGGCTTGAGCCATTGCTGTGCGAGGCTGTCTTATCTGCCTGTGCGTGGTTTGTGTGCGTAAGTGCCCTGAGACTGTGTGTATTGAGAGATTGTGTATCTAGGCAAGCAAGCAGCGGGGTGGTGTGGTTATCGAGCCCCACTCGCTCATCACTGCCCCAGACCCAATGCAGCAAGCAAGCAAGCACTCCTCTTAACCCACAAAACTCAATCACCAATTCCTCAATTACACAGACGTTGCCTAACAGCTTTTTGCTCAGACCATGAGCACGCACGACCGAACATTGGTCCCTGTGAGGTAAGTGACCTCCTGCCTCCAGCCATGCGTTTGGCTACGGGAGACCTAGGACGGAGGTGTGCTTCTTTATTTCCATCTATACTCACCTTACTGCACACATAAACATACACATACACTACCACACACAGGACGGCGCTGACAATGGAGGAGCTAACGGCCAATGAGGACTTAGAGCTGTGGCTTTTTCGCATGCCCCTGGATGTAAGTCGTCCCACCCCTACCATTCGACCTCCTACCCCTCCCTCCGTCTAAATTCACGCCCCTCTCTCACCTCCCACCACCATAAGTTCAATGCTGAGGAGCTTGCTAAGAAGAAGCTCAAAATAAATGAAGCCGCAGAGGCAGGAGTCGTTCTGCAAGTCACTGACGTCCAGAGAGCAAGGAGGGAGCTGGATGAGGACGACCAGGATGAGGATGGTATGCCATGCGGAGAAGCAAGCGGGGACAGTTACGAGGTGCTTCTGGGCAACGCCTCGGAAATCGGTTCTTATCAAGTGCTACTTCAATCATCAAGGGACGCACCAGGGGTGCTGCGGGTTGCTCCGTCTATCAACAGGCACTTCGTCGTGGCCCAATTCCCTCCCAATACTACCTGCGCTGCTACTGATGGCGAAAGTATAGATGGGAGGCAGTCTTCTACTATGACAGTCGCACGTCCGTCTCGGATAGTGGTGCCATACACACACGTTCCACAAATTCAAGGTTTGGAGGCGCGATTTAAAATGCCAGGAGCAGGCAGCGCCCCCCCGCCCCCCCGGTGGTGGAAGGAGGGTGTAAGGGAGGTGGAGAAGGAAGAGAAGGATGACGGGGAAAAAGCGAAGGAGAAGAAGAGAATAGCAAGGGAGGGAAAGAAGGAGAAGGGGAAGAAAGAGAAGAAGAAGAAGAAGAGGAAGCATCGGGCGAGTGATGAGGGTTTTTGGAAGAAGGAAGGGAAGGGAAAGGAGGAGGACACGTCGTCGCCTGAGAAGAAGGCGAATAAAGCCCACAAACAGAAGAAGCCATCAAGACGGCAAAGTGTGTAAACACTTATCCTTCAGTAAATGGAAAAAAGCAAATCAAAATGTATCTACGGAAATCAATAAGCAAAGACACCTCAGGATTTCCTTGCCTCTGGAGGTGAACCAACAGTTTGCTTAAATTCCTTCCTTCTAGCGACTGCTAACTTGCCGCCTAAGATCCATCCACCATGTACAATGACCCAGCCTCTACTCTTTGCATCCTCCTGAGAAGAACCAGCCAAAATCTTTCTGCCCTCCGCATCCTTCCGTCCCTCCCCTCCCTCCTCTCCTCAAAATGAGCTCACCACAATATTCTCATACCTCTTCGCATGGTCCGGATCCATTCTCCCCAATCGTTCAAACAGGCCTCTACTCTCTTTCCGCAATACCTCCCCTCTCCCTTCCTCCCCCTCCTCCCCCTGAGACGATGCCAACTGCCTCAACAAGGACGCCAACGTCAGCACCGCCCACCGATACCCTCCTCCCTTCCCCTTTGCCCCTCTTTCCTCCTCCCCCTCCTCCGCCAGCCCCCTAATAATCTCCACCTCCCCCTCCAAAACCTCCCGGACAAACTCCTTCCCTCCCTCCTCCCCTCCCTCCCTCCCTCCCTCCTTCAGGACGAGAGAGATTAAGTACTGGTGGTACCACCAGGAGGTTTGATCGTCCGGCTCCGTGAAAAACGCTTGCTGTACCATGCCTAGTTCTTGCCTGAGGAACACTTTAGGGTTTAAAGTTTGTCCAGATTCCGTCAAGTGACCAGAAAGGTAGGCCGCGCGGTGATGGAAGGCCGAGTAGTTGCTAGGGAAGGAGGGAGAGAGGGAGAGAGAGGAAAATGTATCGGGTTTCCATGTTACGAATCAATAAAAATGTATTTTCCCATGCAGTCCACTAGATTGCGTTAAATCACACATTCTTTACTTCCCCCCTTCTGTCACTGACCTGAAGTTCTTATAGATCCTGGCCGTTGAAAACTCAAATTCGTCCGTGGCACTCCGCCCAGGGTGCTGACTCACCACCCACCGTCGATAGTTCCAACAGTGAAAATTTCGTTCGTCCACGTCCAAGAGTTGCGCACACAAGGCTACCTCTTTATCAAGTGTGGCAACAAGTTGCGAAGGCGAAGTAGCGGAGGAGCAAGAGGGTGAGGAAGCAGTACAAGGAAAGGCATGCTCCAGAAGCCAGCGGCGGTGATGCCATGCACCGTAGGACTTCGGATTCTTTTGAATGCACTCTGCTATCATGCTTAACTCTGTCTGTAGAAAGGAGTTTGGTGGCAAGGCATTTTCCAATTCTCCCCCCGTTTCTCTCGCGTATGCTCCTTCAAGCTCATGCCGCACCACTTGACTGGCGGCTATGGCTTCCTTGCGATGATTCCATAATGTGTACACGTCGGGATTTACACGCAACAGCTGCGCCGACAAGGCCAATGCCTCCTCCAACTCCTTTCTCGTTGTGACAGTGAGGTTTTGATCATTCGCCTCACGTCGTTGCTTCAAGGCGAGGGCGACAAGCTGCTTGTACTTATGGACCTTGTCCCTGGCGGCTTCTTTTTCTGCCTCGCTTCGGGCCAAGAGCGCAGCCTGGTTCTCTGCCTTTCGTCGGCCGTGCATTATCGTCCGCTTGGCCTGTGCGTGAACGTGTGGGAGGGCTTGGATGTAAGCAATCAGGATGGGGAAGTGAGATTGGGAAGGACTTCGAGTCATCGCTGGGACCTTCGGTGCTTGGCTTGGTCAACGGTGTACACTCTTTCAAAGGGGTTTCCGCATATTTAAATGTCGCAAATGGAATGAGAGGACTCTTGGACGGGCCAATATAAGCTTTGGAAGATGACATGTCCGTGTTTGGACGGAAGGGCTGTGTTGCGAACCGTCGGCTTGGCTCGAACTCCTGGCGGTATGATTTTGTTCCACCGTCATGTGACTCCCTTGCGCTTTTGTCCAAGAAAATTCAAAAGGTGCTTATTGATCAGGCTGCTGGTATTTTACGTGGCCGTTCTGCCTCAATTTCACGCAAAAAGAGGCCGACGAATGGGGAAGATCCTCTTTTTTGACCTCCCCCCTCCACCACGCACTGACACCTTCTAATTTGGACCAACTGCACCGACCCACCCACCTCACCGCCGTGACACAGATCGACCAACCATGCGATATATTTCGGTCCTTCTCCTCCTGCTCCATTGGTTCTTAACTACGACAAATGCCAACCCGGTGACCGCCTGGAACGACGTACTGCAAGATCAGGTTCGCGGTAATAAGATCGACCCCAACACGGCTTGCCGCTATGGTGCTCTCTTGCACACGGCACAATGGCAGGCCTTCCGAGACAGCATTGGCCAGGGTGCAATGCCTGAGACCCAGGCGGCGGCAGTCGCGGCAGTTGCGAGCGCGGGCAAAACGGTGCTCCTCTCTATCTTCCCCAACGTGACTGATAGAGTAAATGAGTTGTATGCCCAGCAAGCAGCAGCAGCGGTGCCCACAGACCGAAGCGCCACCCTCACTAGGGCGCTACTAAATGACCGCGCTAAGGACGGTTCTAGCCCCGCCCCGCCTCCGTACAAAGGGGTGGAGGAGGTGGGCAAGTGGCGCCCCACTCCTCCCGCCTTCAAGGCAGGCTTGACGCCGCACTGGGGTCAGGTCAAGCCTTTTAATTTAGAGAAGGGCGATCAATTTCGTGTTGCTGCACCGCCAGCCTTGGACTCGCTCGCCTTTAAAATGAGTTACCTAGAGGTGAAGCAGGTGGGCACGAAAAATTCCACTTCACGCTCTGCGGACCAAACCGAAACTGTGTACTTCTGGAGCGGGGCAAACATTGAGATGCCCTGGTATGGTGTTCTCAAGCAAGTGGCTGAAAACTTCACCCTCGCCGAAAGCGTCAAGGCCTACGCCTGCATGGCCACCGCGATGGCTGACGCCCGCATTGCTGCTTTTGACTCAAAATATTTTTACAACAGCTGGCGGCCCGTGACTTCGATTCAGGTTGGCAATAATGTGACAGACTTCCCGGCGGATCCGGCATTCGAGAGTGAAATTATGACACCGCCCCACCCTGAATATCCCCAGGGGCACACTGCCACTGCAGAGGCAGCCGCCACCGTGTTGAGGGCGATTGCTGGGAAAGACGAGGTGCCCTTTGTACTGACCTCAGAGAAAGTTCCGGGGAAGATTCGCGCCTACCCTTCCTTCAGCGCTGCCTCATATGAAATTAAAGAGAGTCGCACTATGGCAGGGGTTCATTTTCGTTTTAGCGGAGACCGGAGCTTGCCGTTGGGTCAAAACGTGGGGAATGCTGCAGTGGTGGCGTACTCTTACAAGCCGGTCGCAGCTCCCGGGTTGCCGGCGAAAAAGGTGAAGAGTATGAACAAAAATCTGTTTCGACGTGAATAAGATGACGAGAGTTATGGTGTGCGGAAGAGAAGAGGCCGGTCGTGCCGGCGTGTTGAAAGCAATATATTGTGAATGAACTCAAAACAAGAAATACTGAAATGAGAAATGAATGGCAGACTGGCGATTACTGACAGCGACAGAACATATTTTGTCGTAAGAAGGAACGTAGAGAGAAATCTCTACGTCAATTATGCCTTTTCAAAACACGGTCGCTCAGATGTCCATATAACGTCACTGTTTGTCCCCATTGATTCACAAGTTTATAATCGGTAGAGCACGTATAATTGTCATTTCTATCGAGTCACGTCTCAATATGATGGCACCTGGCTGGTGTCTTTTTTCCCGGGCACTATGTTTCAAAGGACGTAGAGGTAGGAGGAGCGACATGCAAAGGAGCAAAGGGATCGCGGGAAATAGATTCATCCAGGATCGTCTATCTTGATCTAACAAAGAGTCCTTGAATCAACCCTTGAAATCCTGCAAAGACAAAGTTGCATCCTCTGTGTTGTGAAGAAGAGCATGCATGGGCCGTCCGCGCATTTCTCTTTCGCCGCACCGATTCGGAGTCAGATCAACCCCAAATCCAGTGCTCAACACTCGGCAATCCCAATGTTTTTTCATACTTGTCGTGAACTTGAAGATAAAACACTCCCCTTCTTACACTAAACACCCCATCCTCTCACAGTGTCCCTCAATGGATGATCAACAACACGTAGCGAGACTCGAGTCGCATGACTCCGACTCAGAATCATGTTTTTCCACCAACAACGCGTTTGGACAGCTTCACTCCCCGCATACTCCTTTTAGTCGTTCTAGTCATCAGCGGCCGCGCCGTCATGCATTCTCGTCTTACGCGCTCTTCACGTCACTGCTAATGTGGTTTGGAGGAGTGTCCGCCTCCAGGTCCATGCAGAGGTGGGCTTGCCCAACCTGTCACCCATCTGGCTTTGTTGTGTCCTCGTCACCATCGCCATCGTGTCTTTGGCGGTCTGGCCTCTCCCACCACCCTCAGCAGAACCACGCACGCACCAGTGGCAGCCTAAGCATTTTCCCGAGAAGGTCAAGACGAGGCGATGTCCGCTGTTCCATAGACGCAGGCCTGGCACTTTACGACTTGCAGATCTGGGCCAAGGAATTGGTCGACACCCAACTGACGCACCTCACGCCCGTCAGCGGCGCCGTCCTGTATGGCGCCGGCCTCCTTACCTCCCTTTCCCCTTGCGCCCTCTCTCTTGTTCCTCTGACTATGGCTTACCTCACGGACGATGGTACCGACCCTTCCCGCGACCAGAAGACCCTCCTCTTCCGCGCTGGCATGTTCACTGTGGGGCTAGCCACATCTCTCTCCGTCCTCGGCCTCTCCGCTACCTTGGCTGGGAAGCTTTTTGGATCTGCTGGTGCAGGGGCATTGGGCGCGTCACTTCCTTTGACGGCGTCGGCTGTGGCTATTGTCATGGGCCTTAATCTATTAGACCTGGTTAACCTCAAGCTCCCCTCGTTTGATGCCACCTTGCAATTGGACAAATTTCCCCCCTCCCTTCAAGCCTTCCTCCTGGGCGCAACTTCTGCACTCATCGCATCTCCGTGCTCCACACCCGTGCTTGCTTCCATTCTAGGATTTGTAGCCGCGTCGGGCGAGCCATACCTTGGGGCAGGTCTGCTCTTTTCCTATTCATTGGGGTACTCCACCCCGTTGCTGCTGGCAGGTATTTTGTCGGGAACAGTCACTTCATTCATCGCTAAGAGGGGGGATGGATTTTCGTGGGTCACACCCGCGACAGCCGCCATGCTGATTTCATATGGGACGTATTCGTCGTTGTCGACCTTGTTTCCGCCATTGGGCTAGGGGAGGGTAGGAGGAGATGATTGGGGGAGGGAGGGCGCGAGGGACCGATCAAGCAAGAAACAGGCATTGGATGTAGGTATGCTGTCATTTTAAATCTTTGCATTACAAAAAAAGGCGAGGAGAGAGTGTAGTAGGCATATAAAGAGAAAATGAAAAATGTGTGGGATGTAGCTTTACACCGGAAATGGACTTGGTGAATGAGAAAGTAGAAAATAATTCGAAGAGCGAAAGAAGTTCAGATGGAGATGCCGCCAACTGATGAAGGCGAAGTAAAGGAAGAAGAGCTAGGGCTGGTCGTCCTTTGCTTCTCCCTGGAGGCAATATGGGCAGAACCAGCGCGTGACACTGTAATTTAAGGAAGAGCCTCGAAGCCAAGAGCATTTTACACAGGCCTACTAATCTTTTCTTCTCTCCGTTTTTAATGACTCTTCCTTTCTAATTTATGTGGAATATCCTAGCTGTGCTGTACCTCATATTTATTCCTTTCGTGTCGGTACATACTTGCTCGCTGTCTTGCTTACATCCTCCTCTTTCAAAGACTTCATGGTCCTTACCTATTGATGATCATTTTTGCATAAATGGAGATAAGCACATGTTCTCTGCTTTCTATATCGTGTCGCATATCGCTCCCGTGCTGCAGCACGCCGTGTTACCTTAACCGTCTCCCTCCTTACCCACCTCTTTCAAGCTCTTGATCGCGTTGGTCAACAAATGATCAGTAAACATATGAGGAGAGAGAACAATCCCATCAAAGAACGTCACATCCCTCACCCGTCTCAATTCATAATTATACTTTGCTTTCCCTCTTCGACGCCCGCCGCGACTGCCGTTGCTGCTGCTGCCACTACCACTGCTGTTGCTGGAGGAATCGGGGAGTGGCAAAGGGTGAATATAAAAAATTTCTCCGGGTGGGTACAAAGCTACTGCGTCCAAATCCCCTTCTGTGGCAGCTGCTGCTTTTGTTGCAGAGTCCGTCATGTTTCCGTCCATTTCTTCCACCGCCGAAACTGACACCCTCTTTTTCTCTTCAACCTCCTTCCCTCCCTTCTTCCTTTCCCCCACGACGGGTAAGGCTGCTTTTGCCTGCTCCTGCAAGCCTTTGAAGGAGTCCGTCATCCATTTCGACGCCCTGTTCTTCACTTTGTCGACCTTATTGGAAGAAGAACTCAACAACTCTCTCACCCGGGCTTCCACTTGGCTCTTGACTGCGGAGGCTGCCATGTGGGCTTTCTCGGCAATTAATGCTTGGAGCATGGCTTGCACCGCAGTGATATCCATGGGTTTTTCATTCCTTTCGGCGGCCCGGGTGATATTGGCATCAAAAAGGGCCTGCTCGTTTGCCTCTTCTTCAGCGTCGTACTCCTGGTCGAATGCGTCGTTTTCGACGTTTGAAACGCTGCTGCTGCTGCTACTACTACTACTGCTGCTGCTGCTGCCAGTGCGTCTCTGCTTTGCTTTTAAGATCGATGAAGGAGACAGAGTAGGATCAAGAGAGGAGGGTAGGTAGGAATCAAGGGCGCCGAATTTGATGCGTTCAATATAATCTTTGACGTACACAATCTCTGCATCGAGTGTTGCCTGGTAATCAGCTATCGCCTGCTCCAACACTGCAGTTGTCTCCTCCGCCATCTTCTTCCTCTCAGCTGCCATAACCAGTGGCGCCGCCACTCCCTCCTTATCTCTTACCGCTGCAACTCCCGCTGCATCCGTCTTCCACTGTTGCTGTTTTTGCTGCTGCTGATCTATCAACGGTGGGAGGCAATGCGCCAAGACGCCACTAAACGCTTGCTTTAGCCCTCTTACATCCAATACTTCCCCCCCCTCCATCACCGATAAAAGAGGCCATAAGTTTTCCCACCCTTCAGGAAGCTGTCGCTTGGCCTCGTTCGCCTTGCTTGAGAGCATGGCCGTCAACTGCTTGGTCCATTTCTCCCCTCTCCTCGTCACCTCCCCATGTATCTGCCGACTCCATTCATCCCCCCTCCTCGTGACCTCCCCCGCCACTATTTCACGAATGATGCCCACTTCCTCATCCACCAACACTCTTCTCGCTCTCCTCTTTAACTCCTGCAAATTCCTCGTCGAGCATCTCGGAATCATGTCATCCCCGAGCACAACAGTCGTGATTATTTTCCGGGTCAATGGTGCCGATGCCACCTCTTCCGACAAAGTTGCAGGAGTGCTAAACCCCACACTTTTAACCGGCACTCGCACCCCAAACTCCCCTTGCAGCTCCAACGCCGCAACTGCAGCAATCGCTCCTCCAAGACTATGGCCCATAAACACTACCTCAACCTGATTTCCTGGATCTATCCCCTCCTCCCTCTTCATTTTGTCGATCGCCCGCCATATAACCGGCCTGACCATTCGTACCAGAAAAGTTGTAGATTCAACGATTCCCTGATGACAATAATGCTCCCCCCCATTGTATCGCCACATGCCAGGAGCCATGGCAATATTTATCGCCGCGTCCGTCACTTCTGCCGTCCCCCTCACTACAACCATAAGTCGTTTCGTCCTCCTCCTTCTTGTCGTACCCACTCCTCCATCTGCCCTTAGGACGACGTGGCGAGGGATGCAGACACCGCCTGTGTGCGAAGAGAGGAGCTCCCACCGGTTGACAGGGCCGAGCTCTGGAGGAGGAAAGAGCCAATCTTTATCCGAAGGAAGATCATAGACATTAAGGCACAAAGTTGCATACTCTAAAAAGCGTTTGACATACAGGCGACTTTTTAAGGCGGATAGCGGAGGAGAGACAAGCGTGGATGAGGGGTGGCGGGCCGGGGAGTGGGTGCCTTTTTTTGTCTGCTGTTGGACGACTTCCCGAGCGAGCAATGCCATGATAGCCAGGACTTCGTCTCCTTTTAGGCTGCCGCCTAAGGCCTTGTTGGCTTCTTTCATGTCGACCAATGCCTTGTCAAGGGAGAGTTTGTCCGGCGGTGTGTCTTTGGGGAACTTGGAGGCAGTACTCTTCGTGTATCCACGTTTGCCTGGTCCGGTGGCTGGGCCAGCCGGCGACTCGCAGTACGTGGTCGTGCCCGACCTGATGCCACGTTGCATGGTGTAGCAAGTAACGCCTCCCAGACCCGTGCGCCAGAGGAGAGAAGAGAGCTGTTGGCGGCGCAGACTGTACATGATAATAGTGTTGAGGAGGCGAAGAGGAGGGGAGGCCTTATGCACCAGAGGAGCACCTGTTGGAAAAGGAAAGGGGCCCGAAGGTACGGGAATGGTATGAGCAAGGGTTTAAGTTTGTAGCCAGACGTGTTGAGAGGTGTCTGGTGTGCATTTACAAGCGTGGAGATTCCAGATTGGGTCAATTTTATTTTTTTGCGCTTTGATGCACTTAACCTCCTACCCTCGAGGCCAGACCCCCTAACCCGTCGCCGAGTCAAGTCCAGCGCACTGTCTCACTGCAACTGCTATAGTGTCCAACATATCCAAGCGGGCTTTTGCTGCCCCGGGAACATCCCATATACCGGAATCTATCCCATAGCTTTCCTATTCCTTACTTATACACAGGAATGAGCTCATCCTGTCGTCTTCTTCCCCGCCTCGATTCATCTCTTCTTCTCCTTCTAGTATTCCTCTCGCAGGCACACGCCTTAATTTTCAAGCCCACCCACACAATAGCCATGCAGCTCTCCATGACTTCCCGTGACCCGCACGCCAACATGCCAAGTATGTAACGCTTTGAGGGAAGGGCAGAAGAGTGACACCGCTCTGTCTGCAGTATTCAGCCACCCAACCTCTGACTCATTATAGTCCATATCTGATCACTTACGTTTTATTTGCCTGCCGCATATGACACCTCGTTGCTACACGTCCTATCTCTCTCGCTCGCTCTTCGACACAGTTTTTGGCCTGGGCACATGGCGTTCGGACAAGGGCAGGGTCAAAGACGCAGTGATGGAATCCTTGCGCGTTGGCTATGTCCACCTCGACGCAGCGCAAGTGTACGAGAATCAAGAAGAGGTAGGAGAGGGCTTGCATGAGGCCAAGAGCAAAGGTTATGTGAAAGAATTGAGCGATGTGTGGATTACGAGCAAGTTGTGGAATACGGACCATCGTCCTGAGCATGTGCGCCCCGCATGTGATCGAATTCTGCGCGAGATGAAGGTACCTAAGATTCAGCAGCTTTTGATCCATTGGCCGACGGCCTTGAAGAAGCTGGATGGCGCACCGTTGTGGCCGAAGGATGCAAAGGGGAATCACGCGTATGATTCCGAGGCGGATAACAAGGCCACATGGCGGGAGATGGAGAAGCTGGTCGATGAAGGGTTGGTTGAGACGATTGGCTTGTCGAATTTTAATGAAGAAGAGGTTCAGGAAATTCTCGATATTGCGAGGATCAAGCCTGTGTGCAACCAGATTGAATGCCACCCTTACTTGCCACAAGACGAGATGCGCACCTTTCTCCATTCCAAGGGGATGGCTCTTGTGGCCTACTCCCCTCTATCGAATCTTGACCCAAACGATGCCAGCAAGCCCTGCGCCCTACGTGATGACACCATTTTAGGCCTTGCGAAAAAATACACCAAATCGCCCGCTCAGATCATCTTGCGTTGGCATGTCCAGATGAAGAATGTGGTTATTCCGAAGACTGTGACGTTGTCCCGAATCAGTGAGAACAAGGAAATTTTTGATTTCGAACTGTCGGAGGAGGACATGGCGGCGATTGGTGAGATGGGAAAGAAGCATCATCATCGGCTGGTGAACCCTGGCTTCCGTGCGGGGGGAGCACCCGTGTTCAAGCAGTAACACAAAAAGGAGGGAAGTTAGGGAGGCAGGGGGGGAGAAGGAAGATGCAGGGGCACTTGCCGTACAGACACACGGAAAAAAAGGAAATGAAAAAGGACGTGAAACGTAAGTAACCACAGGGCGGTTAAGAGAGTAGAAAAAAGAAATAATTCCCCAAAACTGAAAGAGTAAAGTGAAGAGTGAGAATGACTGTTGTACAGACCGCGGGCAGGGCCGATTTTTCTTGCGAAGCACCCGGCGTTTTGATTGTTTCGTTCGTCTCCTCCGTCTTCTCTTCATGCCATGGTATCGCATCAAACACATACACCCGCTATATTTCTATTCCTGAGCTGCTGTCTTTCACCTCTTTTCCCCCTTCTCTCCACCTTATTTTCTTTCCCTTTGTCTATCTCTCTCCCTATCTCTCTCTCTCCATCATCTCTCCACTCTATTCCATTTGGCGCTTCCTCGTCGCTTCGCATCTTAGTTTCCTTCCTCTAGTTCCTCTTCTCTGAAAGGATTGATGTTTTTCGTGCGCCACTTTCCACGCGTGCATGTCGGCCGCAGCGGCCCGTCTTTGCTCTCACCCCCCAACCAAGGATATGTTTTACATCAGTAGATCTCCGAGGAGAAAGACAAAAAGAGGAAGTCAACAGAGATATTGCTTCCTCAAATGCAACAGCATCCGTCTGACATCCCCTCTTCCCCTTCCTTACCAATCCCCTCCTCTCTCTCTCTCTCTCTCTCTCTCTCTCTCCTCTCTCTCCTAACCGGGCACGAATCCACTTAGTCCGGAACAACCAGGCAGGCACCCCCAACGACCGGCACCCATATCTCTTTCTTCATGGCAGGCTGGCTGGCTCATTACACTATACGTGACCTACTTCAAACACTGCACAGAAGCCTCCCTTCTCCCCCCCCCCTTTCACTATCACTCCTCCTGGTTTAGATAGAAAACATACATACACTTTTTTCCTGTCTTCCCCTTTTCCTCCCTCCGTCTCTCGATCATTTATCAAGACGTACAGCGCGAGATGCATCATATTGACACGCCCTCCGTCCATTCCTCCGTCCCCCCCTCCCTTTCCTCCTCCCACTCTTCCCCTTTGCCATGTATATACACCTGTTGATATCCTTTATTCCCTCCTTTCTTCCTTTCCACCCTCCTTCCCTCACCTCACGCCTCCACCGCCCCACTCATCCGTCCCCTCCCTCTTCCTCCTCCTCCTCCACTGCTCACCGCCGCGGTACTCTTCGCCTCCTTCTCCCCCTCCCCTCCCTTCTTCTTCCCCTTGTCCCCCCCTCCCTCCTCCTCCACCTCCTCTTCCATGAGCCCATCCTCAACGCTCTTCAACAAATTCTTCAGGAACGTCTCCGTCACCCTGGTGTAATTCACCACCTCGCTCCTCTTCTCCTCCTTCTTAAACTCCTCCAAACCCTGCTCCGACAACCACGACAGGTGCTCGGTGAATTTTTCCAGGTTCTCTTGATGGTGCTCGAAGAGCCTCTTCCTCGCCGTTCCCTCTGGGAGGTAGTAGCCGAAGACGTACGTGTACTTGAGCACACGCCGGCACTCCACCAGCTTCTCGTTGGCCGCCTTGAGGAACTGCACGTCGATCCACCGGGAGCCGTCCGTTTCCTGGAGGCGCATCATTCGCCGTTCGATCTCTTCCTCTTGCTTGGTCGCGTATTCTTGGGCCTTGTGGTGATTGTCGTACCGCTTGTAGTAGTGCAGGTACCGGTCCAGCTAGAAGTTGGAGGGAGGGAGGGAGGGAAAGAGGGAAGGGAGGAGGATGAGTGCCTCCATCGTTCGAACTTCTCTGCGTGTTCGAGAGAGGAAGGGAAGAAGGGTGAAGGAGAACAGGGAGAACCAGAACGGGAAAGGCGAAGAGAGTGCTTACCTCCGCCTTGGCCTTTGCGCCATCTTGCTCGTCCTTGGTGGGGGCGGCGGGGTCGTATTTGTTGCACTTGTAGTAGCCCCCGGTGTTTGCCCCGTGGTCCGTCCAAGGGCCCATGCAGATCCAACAGAACTCGAACTTACACTGGCGGCAGGTCATGTGGTTGCAGCCCTGGGGAGAAAGGAGGGAGGGAGGAAAGGTTCAGGAGTTGAAATGACCGAGCTCTCTTCAGGGCCTCAGGGGGGAGGGAAGGAGGGAAGAAAGGAGAGAGGGAAGGAAGGAGGGAGGGGTGGGTAGTACAAACCTGGTTTTTCTCGATCCGTGTCATGCATTTGGGGCATTTCCTAGTGTTGGCCAAAATCCAGTTCGCCGTCTCACTTTCATTCTTGCACTTCTCGGCCCATGTGATCATATCGTCGCAAGTCGCCGGGACATGCGCCTCCTCTCCACACCGGAAACAGAACAATACCCCGCACTTGCACAAGCACGACCGCAAGATGCTGTTCCCCATTGCAACATAATCACAGCCCCTTCCCGGGCACCATCGGAAAGCATTGCTCATGTCCACGTAGCTCTTCAGGTTATATCTCAAATACGTCGCCAACACTGGGGGGGGCACGAGGGCCCGAAAGATGTTCTCCGTCACCACCTCCGAACATTTGTACTCCGGGCACCGCGTCAAGGGACAGCAAATCCCCTCGCCCACCTTCGAAGATAAGTACTGCGTGTAACACGCGCGGCAAAAGTAATGGCCACACCCCACTGCGACCAGCTCCGAGGCATGGACCTCATCGCGGCAGATGCCACAAACTTGGCCGTTGTCCGTCTTTTGCAACTCGAGAACAAACCGGGCAATACCGGCTTTCTCCTTGGCTTTCTCCGAATCGGTGCAGAAGGAATCGATGACCGCTTCCTTGTTCCAGCTGTTATGGCGGAGTAAGGCCGCGGCCGCACAAGGGTGGATAGCAAGGACGGAGGAGATGTCTCCGACGAGCGCTGACATGGTGGCACGCAACTCATCAGCATCTATGATTTTATACCCGTCCATAAGGGAGGAGGAGGGGGGGGGGATGGAGAGGGAGGGCCCCCCGCCGTCTTCTCCGTCCGAGTAGCTGTATTCTTCTTCGTCTTCCCCACTGCCCATGCTGTTGCTCCCACCGTCATCCCCTGACTCGTCTTGGTAGTTGTACTCCTTGCTTTCCTCGCCGCTACTATCCATGGTTCCTTCTGCTGCTCTTGTTGGTTGCGCCTTGTTGGGGAAAGGAAATGGGAGGGGAGGATAGTGAGTTCGGGTGAGGGCAGTCGGAGTGCAGATCTCCCCGGCAGGAGAGGACATGCGGGAAGGTAGACGGGCCTGACTCTGGCCAAGGCACTCACGGCCAACAATCCCGGCTCTTGAAAATAAACAGCACGGCCAGCAGCATTGACGCACATTCAAGGCATGGCTTGCGCGCGGCACACAGACGTCTTGCGATATAGGCGTGTGAAACCCTCTAGTCCTTCGCCCTCCATCATCCTCCACAAACCCGACCCTATACCCTTTGCCGCTCTTACCTTCTACTCCCTGCCCGCTCTTGTGGATGCGGCCGCACCCTCCGTGTGCTTGTACAGCCGCCGCTTCTGCTGTGTTGTGGTGTGTGTTTGAAGTATGTGTGACGACAGAAGGAACAGGGCATCATCCATGATGAGGGACGGTGCGCCGGACACACTGCACTAGAATCGCTATGCAGGGCCCGTCCGCATTCCACAAGTGTCCAGGTGTCGACACCCAGCTCGTCGACGCGTGTGATTGCGTGAGGTTTTTGGGGTTGTGCTTCCTCATAGAAAAGATGATGGCGCGGAGCGCGAGACGCAACTCTTAGGATGAGGAGGAGAGGTGTCTTTGCCTGCAGCAACAATCCACGCCTACTGATAGCGACGACAACACTTCGATGATTCGACGTACACAGACATGGTCTGGGTGGGTGCTGGATTACTTTCGGTAGCCCAAAAACGGCCTTCGGGGTCCAATATATCATCTGATGATGGATGATGACGGATGATAGATGGAGCCTGCTTCATTGGGAGGAGAGGCTTTCATGACGAGTGCCGAAGCGGGCCCACGCTGTCTCGCGCAGAGTACAAGACTCCCATGGACAGAGCACTCAAATATATTGTCCTGGAACAATCTCAGGGCTTATGCAGCTCTGAATCATGTTCGCCTGTCCTCGACGATAGTACATGCTAGGAAAAATGGGTATGTTCCGATCTCATCAAATATGCTCAAAACCAATTACACACCTCTGGAGAGTGTGGAGATACAAGCTTTGTCAACGTGGAATGTTTGTAACTGCAATTATCTCTCCGTCCTTTACATTGCCTTTGCCTTGACACAAGTTTTTCTTCTTAAAGAGCACCCTCCTGGAGGGCTTTTCGTGACGGTGCCGAAGCAGGCCGCCTCTGTATCGTGCATCGCAGCACACCAACACGGGTACGATGCCCAGTTCTTATGCATCGAAGCAATGTCGGGGCTTCTACGGCTCATGCAGCGAGAAGAGGACGACCTCCTGCTTTCCAATCCGACTTCACGCCTCGCGACATTCGTCTCTCACATGTATCCATTTTACCATCATACCAGAGGTCAAGGCATACACCTGTCTCTTCATAAAGCCGTCATTGCAGCCGTCGCCATCCAATGGTAAGATTTGGGCCCTTTGTTTAACCCCAATCTTCCTTTCCCGCTTCCTGCCCGATTTGCGCCCACGTAAAGCATCTCCTTAAAGGCCTTTACATTACTACCTGCTCCTTCCATGCTCCTGCTCCTACTCCCCTCGATCCATACTCATCTTCTTTCAAGCCACAAACAAGAATATCTCCCATATATTTAATCCAGAATTTCTTGCGTCGGTTCACATACGAAGATCTCCTCTTTAACAACATCAACCTTGTGGTCCTGACGAAAATACACGCACTGATATGTCTTGAGTCCATCTCGTTCCTCTCTGCACGCTTATCCCTCTCTCATACTCCACGCGAATTAGGGTACCTTGCGTCGCTTCACCTGCGAGGATCTCCTCCGTTTTAACAACATCAACCTCGACGTGCTGACGGAAACGTACAACCTGGGGTTCTACCTGCAGTACCTTTCGACATGGCCCGATTATTTTATTGTCGAAGAAGCCCCCCACAAGGAAGGGCGTCTCACTTCCTACATAATGGGGAAAGCTGAAGGAAAGGGAGAAAAATGGCATGGGCACGTGACGGCCGTTACGGTCGCGCCAGAATTCCGACGCTTGGGCCGCGCCAGACTGATGATGGACTTGTTGGAAGAAGTGTCGAATGAGGGGTACCATGCTTATTTTGTGGATTTGTTTGTGCGGGTGTCCAATACGTTGGCCATACGGATGTATGAGAAGTTCGGGTATTCTGTTTATCGGCGAGTGTTGGGCTACTACTCGGGGGAAGAGGACGCGTTTGGTAGGTGCGTGGGGGGAGGGAGGGAGGGAGGGAGGGAGGGAGGGAGGGAGGGAGGGAGGGAGGAAAGGGGAGTGATTCAATTCGTTATCACTCTCTTTTTCTCACTACATGTATACAAACATATACTTTTATCCTTTCAAACGCACGCACCCCCCCCCTTCATTTCCCCTGTCGCTTCTCCCCGACCACACAGACATGCGGAAAGCCCTCCCACGAGACGTGCACAAAAAGAGTGTAATACCACTCACACGGCCCGTCACCCCCGCAGAGCTTGAATGGTGATATCTATGGAATGAAGTATCATCGGTACCGGCCAAATCATAAATTAAAAAACGGGAAACGACAGACACCTGGGGAGAGACGTTGATGCAGCATCGTTTCTAATTGGTACTTCTTTTTTTCCCTTTAAATATTTTTCATTCTTCTGCCTTGTCCCCTCATTTGATGTCCAATTACGCCTTCCACATGCTGTACATTGTTCTTTATGCCTTCTTTTGCCCCCCTTCTCACCACCCCTCAAAGTCCCCGAACCCCTTGCTTTGCTGCTTCTTCCCTTTCCCCCCTCCTCCCTCTAACGCCTGCTGCTGAAATGCCTTGCTCGATTCCTTCGGGTGCGGGCTCGGCCCCTGCAACAGCTGCCGGTATTCCGCCTCACTCCCCACTGCTGCCACCTTCTGCGGCAGCACTGTCATTTTCCTCCCTCCGTCTTTTCCTCCCCCTCCTCCTCCTCCACCACTCAAATATTTCCCAACCCCTCCCCACCCCGCGCTTGCCTGTGGTCCCGGCTGAGAATAGAAGCCACCCGTCCTCTCTGCCTCTGCTACCTCCTGCGCTGACCTCTCCATCCCCACATCCCTCCCTCCCTCCCCTCCCTCCTTTTTCCGGGTAAATCCCAGGGCATTATTATTCTTCCAAAACGCCTCCTTGGCCAGTCGCTCCCTGCGTTGTTCTTCAATGAACGCATCAAACAATTTATCACTCTCCTCAAAAGGGTTCACAAACGCCACTGCCTTGATGATCTTCACCTCCTCCTTCGGCTTGTCCTCCTTCCCGACCTCCACCTCCTCGATTTTCTTCAGCACGTCCATGCCACCCACCACCCTCCCGAAGACGGCGTGCTTGTTGTCCAAGTGCCGACACCCCTTAAAGGTGATAAAAAATTGCGAGCGATTGGTATCTTTCCCCGAGTTTGCCATGCTCAAGATCCCCCTCTTATCATGCACCAGCCGGCTATCAAATTCATCCTTAAACCCCCCGCCTTGGGCCCCTGCTTCCCCCCCCCCCTCCCCCCCCAAACTCCAAACCGTCGCCCCTCCCCTTCCATCCCCCTGCGGACAACCTCCCTGCGCCATGAAGCCTTGAATGACACGATGGAATGACAGACCATCGTAAAACCCCCTCAAGCACAGCCCCAAGAAATTCTCGCTGGTCCTCGGGACGAAGTCACAGTGGATCTCCAAATTGACATTCCCCAGTGTGGTCTGCAGCTGCACATAACCCTTTTTGCCCAGTTTTCTGGCGTATTTGTAACGGACCAGCCTGATTTCTTCTTCGGAGGCAGGACGGCAAGTGTTTTCCGTGGCGAGGTCCACGCCCGTGGCAGTGAAGGAAGCAGCGGCAGCACCTGTGGTAATCGCTTTACCTGGATGCAAGTCCTGAATGAGGATGAGCCGTCGTTTCTTTGTTGCTCCCCCTCCACCCTTCTTCCGCAGCTCTTCCTCTTCCTCTGCTTCTCTGCCTTGGGCGTCCACGGAGGCTGCTTCGGCTTCTGCGGCTTTGAGGGCCTCTTCGTCTTCGCGGGCCCGTTTCTGTTTTTGGAACTCCTTGATCACCATCTCCGTACTAGCATTCGTGCGAATTGTACTCGTTACTTTTTGGTCAGCCGATTCGCCCGCGACGCGCGCAGCTTCCTCGGCACGCATTTCTTCGAGGTGCTTAAAATTACTGATGTCCCGTAAAGACATGTGCGTGGCGTTGCCGGGGTCTTGCAAGGTGATGATCTGGAGGAAAGGGAAAAAGTGGAGGAAGGGGACAAGAAAGGGGTAATGGAAACATGTCTACGTCCTGAATGCAAACGTATACTGCGTGATTACCTTTAAACTTGGAAATGACCTTTTCCGTCCCACGTCGGACTCCATCCCTCCTCCCATACGTACATCCTTGCGTGTGAACGGCTCACCCGTCATCAAATCAGTCCAGTTCTTCCTTTTAATGTTCAGCTCTTCCACCGCCTCATATGCATACACATTCCCTGAGGGCTTGACGGCCACGACGTGGGTGTGATCCGTGAACTCTTTAAAGGTGACAGGACAATGCCACTTCCCCCCATTATTCTTCGCCATGTTCAACCGCACAATCTCCTTGGACGTCATCGACTCCCCCGTAATCGGGCTCTTCTTGTGCTTCTGCACGTAAGGGAATAAATTCAGGATGTCGAACAGGACCCCTTCTGGAGTGCACACGGGCGTCTCGAACGGCTGCAAGCTTAGGGCACATGAATCAAAAGCCAGGGGCCGATAGCTGGATCGACCTGCTGTCTCCCGCTTTCCGCCCAGTTCTTTCCATTCCGTAGCGGTCAGGAACATGCGGTCCTTGGAATGCTGCTTCTTCCCCATCGTATCGTTGTCTCGGCGTAGGCTTGGCACGAGGTAGAAGGTGGGAGATGGGTGACTTGATGTGTGTTTTGGAAGGGGGGAGGAGAAGAGGGGGGAAAATGAGAACCGTGCCCGCAAAATTACATACCGGCCGTGCTACTGCTGCTGGTGAAATGTCAGGGTGCTGGTAGTTCCAGGACAGAGGGCATGAAACCGAGCTGCAAGAGGGTTTTTTATAGAACAATTGGTGTCGGGGTAGGTCGCCCATTTAAAGGTACTTTAAAGCAACCTGGCATCCCAAGCTCGTCCCTGATCATAGGGCCTTTGGTCCTGTGTTTGGGGATGTGGGTGATTAGGTGTCCTACTGGGCAAAGAAGGGGCTTTTACCATCATGATGATATCATTATGATCATGCATCATCTCGTGCACTCCTCCATCTTCCCTAACTTTCCGCATCCACTCACGCCTATACCTACTGACTTTATCATAGGTGTTCGTGCTTTGTTCGTCTTTCTTGGATCTGGAGTCTCTTTCGGTTTAGTTTGCGATCTTGCTGCGGCAACGCCTGATTGAGACGCAAGAAGGGAGAAGAAGAACATACGTCCACACAAAAAGCCCTCGCAACCATGGCAACGGTACCCACAGCCTCGGAGCAGGAGCAGGAGCGACATAGCTCAAGGCCAGGCTTTGTAGCTCTGCATATAGAAACACTATTTTCCTGGCTTGATTGCATCAGCAACAGCAACAACAGCAAGAGGATCGTTGTGCCCCGTTTCGGGGCCGAGCAAGTCCTGGCCTACCTCAGGGAGGCTGAAAACAACAGGGGCGAGCCATTGACTCTCATCATTGTGGCCCCCGGAGAAGCGGCTAAAAGGCTCTTGGTGGGCGTACGAGGGGACCCAAGCCTGGCCTCACTGCTCGAGGGCCTGCATATCATCACCACTGCGACCGTGAACGAGGAAGAGACGTTGGTAGACCTTCGGCAAGGGATAGATAATTTGCTGGGAAAGAAAGGCAAGAACGACGACAATGACAGGAGCGCTTCAATTTCGGCGTCTGTGTGCTGGCCTTTACTTGACGCGCTGCTTAACAAGGAGAACACGGGAGACCAGACCGGCACCTACGCCAGCGAGCTAAGCAGCAATGGGCCATCAGAGAACACTTTAGAGCAAGAGAAATATACAACCTTGACTGTTGTCATAGGCATCACTCCTTCTTCTTTAGCCTCACCTCCATCCTCGTCGCCACCGTTGTTGGTGGCCGAGGTCATCTCCCTAACCCAAGCCGGGGGGAACGGGTGCTGCAACCGCGACGACCCCTTCCTCCTCCTCTTCTCCCAGAGGCAATCCCAGGCCCACCCTCCCCTCCCCACCCTCCTTAAACAACAAAAGGATCTACCCGACTTGTCAGAGGTTCACTGGCCGCTTTTGGGACTACCTCCCCTGGTGGTGGACGTTCAAAATCCTCCTTTCCTGTGGCCGAGGGACTACGAGCGTGCCGCTGGCCCGTCGCGAGAGGTGGAGGCCAGGTGGTGGGATCCGCAGCATGGACAGTTGAATCTAATTTTTGGGAGGGGGGTACATGTGGGAAATGCATTGGAGGTGGTAGCGGCGGAGACGAGGCGGAGGTTGACGACAACGACGGCGGCGGCGGCGGACGGGAAGACTGGAGGGAGGGATGGCCTGCAGGAAGGACGGATGGAGGGGTTGGAGTCAGTTTTTGTGACTGTACGACATGATTTCGGAATTATGGCGCGATTGCTTGCGGACGGATATAGGATTCATCATGCGGCGGGTGGAGGGAAACAAATTGTTCTGTTGAGAAGATTTGTCAAGGTCGAGGTGCCAACGGCGGGGACGCACATATGTAGAAGCAAGGTGATCTTGTTCCGAAGAAGAAAGCGAGGACGAGAAGGAATGGACAGGGAAACAATACAGTCGGTACCAGAAGTACTAGACGGGGGGGAGGAGGATGGAGGGAGGGAGGGTGAGGGCAAGGTGGAGGTTTTCCTTTTCCGTCGACGTGCGAAGGGAATATACAAGATGCCGGGTGGGCATGTGGAATTAAAGGAGCTGGCTGAGGAAGCGGCGGTGAGAGAGGTGTGGGAAGAGACAGGCTATGCGTGCAGGGTGGTGGGGATGGTGGCATTGACGGAACGAAAGGATGTCGGGAAGAAGTGGGGTTGTTCTCAGTTGATGTTTACCTTTGCGGCCGAGTGGGTGCAGAGCGAGATGAGGCTGGATGACGCGATCAGCCGGGAGGGGAAGTGGTTTCTGTTGGATGAGGTGGATGCGATGGTTGCGGAGAATAGCGTGGCTTTGGACCCTCCGTTGAAGATGGTCTGGCCGGCATTCAGGGCAGGAGGGAGGGCGCTAGCCATGTCTTCTACGATGCCTGCGGCAGCAGACGTAGGGCCTGCTGCCTGGTTTTGTCATCACCCGCATTGCATTGATTCGGGATATGAAACGAGGAAGAGGTGCTATATGACCGGTGGAGAGGGAAAAAGAGGGAGAGAATGCAAGGTGCAATCGGGGCAGCAAGTGCAGTTGCAGCAGGGAGGGGGGCAGATGCCGGGGGGAATCGGGAAGACGGAAGGAAGTGGATCGACGGCATCGACATCGTCTTTGTCGTCAACCTCTTCTTCGTCCTCGTCCTTGATTGCGTCATGCCACAGGGGAAATCTGAGCGAGGGTTGTAATTCGTTGATTAATTGCTTAGAGGGCGGTCATGGGAATGACTAGGAGGAACGCAGTTCAAGTTAGCTTGAGGGGATGAAAGTCATGACACGTCAAAAAAAGGATTTCCGGTGTTGTCTTCTGCTGCAGCTGGTGGTAGGCGGACAAAAAGCAATGCAATGGTAATTATGTAATTTGATTGAAGGGGGAAAACAAATGTACAATAAATGGGATTCGAAAACGTGTTGAAACATTTATTTGTGGGATTTTAATTTTAAATTGGCCCCCAATTTCTTCTATCATTAGAACAACTCACCTATTGGTGGAATATCAACAGTGCAGAGTCAAAAACGTCTATCTTCGATGGCGCGGACATATCTTGGAGATTTCTCGTGTTATTTCTTTGCTAAATATTTGGTAAGGGTTCTAGTCTTCTTCAGTCCTGCGTGTCTTCGAATCTCGCTCGCTGAAGCTATAGATTGCTTCCTATTTTCCTTAAAACTGCAGCTCCTATTTTTTCCAAGCCTCTTTAGTGTACTCACATTTCGCCTATTCGCCTTTTCGCCTTTTCGTCTCTCTCGGTAATATGTACACTTTGTTCGCCTCATTTCTTTCTAACGATGTATGTCCCCTCTTTCTCTCTTTCTTTGTTAAGTTCCTTGCCTCCCGACATCTAATCGCTCACTGACATGCCTTCGGGTAAATGAAGCACTGTCCTGTGCACATCGTCCTTTCTCTCCTCCTTCTGCCCCTTTCAATCATCCGCCTGCTCAAAGGACGACAGCGGTGACGACTGATCCACGATCACATGTTGCCGTTCGCTAAGGACATAGTCGCGCTCATCGCCATCCTCGTACCTTACGTGGTGCTTCCCCGACCTCGGCGAATAATGCGAAATCCTCCCCGTGTAATGCTCGTTCCCACTCCATTTGATCTTCACACACTTCCCCACTACTGCCATCGGGTCCATATCACTATCATAATTTAAAGGCATGTCCTGCCCACGACTCAAATTCCGGATCCCGGCCAGCAACCTTTGCTGTAGCAACGCCCCTGTCCTCATGCTCCCTCTTCCACGTCCTCCCACTGTGTTGGCCGCCACAGCCTGGTGCCCTTTCCCTCCTCCCCCAATCCAACTCGAAGCAGAAGCAGCCGCATTGAAAAACTCCCCACCTTTACCCAAGGGAATGCCAAGCCCATTTCCCCTCCCTCCCTCATGCTCCAACAACCACCTTTCTGCCCACTGCACCTGGTCCCGACTCACCATCCTCTTCTCCTCATCCTCATCCTCATCCACCGTCATCCTCCCCCCATCTTTTCCTTTCTCTCCTCCCCCACCTCCCACAGCGCCAAATGTCAACAGACTAGTAAAGCTAGCTGTCCTCTTGGGAGATTTTCCCTTTCTTTCAGGCGATGCAACCACACTCTCCACCACCGCCCCATCGTGAAACCACTGCCTCACCAATGCATTCCCCCTCGCGACCCTCATCAACATCATCAAACCCCTTTCTACCGTCCTTTCACTCCTCCTCTCTGCATGACTTTCAAGTGCTGCCAAAACCGTCGTCAGCATGACCGCAATCCTCCTTTCCTGCAACGAATCCCCTACCTGCAGAACAAGCATCAAACTCCTAAACACCGGTTTCACAACGCCGCCCACACCCTCCTCCTCCTCTCCCCCTTCTCCCCCTCCTCCACTCTCCAGAAGCTTGCCCATCGCCGCATTCATATCATCGCTCCTCCCTATGTTCTCCCAAAGCAAGTGAGTAAACAAATCCCTCATTCTCTCCTTTGCTCCCGGGCTACTCACAGACAAAATCAGCCTCGCGCAGAAATCAATAGAGCAGACAACTCGCATCTCCCCCGCAGACATGACATGGTGGGGAGGTAAGGCAAGCGCAGACCACAAAGACGGATTGACGGGGCTCTCGCCATTCTCCATCGCGATCACGCACGCCCTGAGCAGGTGCGACAACAACGGTTGCACCACTTCCGACACATCCAAACTCCCTCCTCCTTCCTCCCCATCCTCCCCTCCAACCGCTGCCCCAACACTACTACTGCTGTTGCTGCTGCTACTGCTACTGCTGCTGCCATTGCCACCGTTCCCGAGAAGCAACAAGCCATTATCATGTTGTCCATTTTCTCCGTTGTTCCTCCCCAGAGCCCAAAGTTCCAATGCGCCATTCACAAGCTGAAGCAAGTCAAGCAAACAACTGCTGCTGCTGCTGTTCCCTTCCAAAACCATCTCCCTCGCCCCCTCGATTCTCTCCAACATCCGCCCTAGCAAGAACAAATAGCAATCCACCTTCGCTGCCCCCTGCCTCGGCAAACCCATCACCCTCCCTCTCATGTTCAGCAACGCTTGGAACAACTCCAAACATACATCCTCACTCCCTCTTTTCTTCCCACCCTCTCCCGCTTTCTCCTCGAGTAAAACATTCACCACGCGATCAATCAGCTGCACCACAGCCACCCTCCCCTCCCTCTCTTCCGTCTCGACCAGCAACTCCCACAACAACCCTCCCTCTTTCCCTCCCTCCCCCTCCACACTACTCAACAACCTGACAAACCACAAACAGGCGGGGACACAACTCTCATAAGCCCTGCACAGCCTCCGATTCCACTCCCTCACACCCTCCCAATCCCTCGCGTCCATCAACGTCCCTAGCATAAACTGAGTCGCCAATCTCAGCCCCCTCTCCAACAGCCCTCCTCCCCCCTCATCATCCTCCCTCTCCCGCTCATGCAAATTTGGGCTATAGAAAGGCTCAAGCAGTTGATCCATGAACTCAAAGTAGGCCCTCGTTAGAATATTTGTCTTCCGCCAGAATTCAAGATTCTCCCTCAAAATCTCCTCCAGAATCCCCGGTGGCACTGCCGGTCGATGAGCCGCAGCAGCAGGCGCCTCCTCCTCCGCCGCAACATCACACCGATCATAAACAAGCAGAAAAGCATTTCGAATCCTCTCTCTCGTCCACTCCCTTCCTCCTCCTCCTCCTCCTCCCGTCTCTTGGCCCCCAAAGCACTCTTCCTCCAAATCCGCCGGGTCGAATTCCGAGACGACAGTATCATTAAATTCAAACCATCCCGCCTTTTTCCTTCCCCCGCTCCCTCTCTCCCTCCCTCCCCCTCTTTCCCTTATATAGCTGTAGTAGTGCCCACTGTTCGCTGTCCCCATATGAATAACTACCCCCGCCAATTTATACGTATAATACTCTCTCAGATGCCCTCCCCCACTCCTCCTTTCCTCAGAAGCAGTACCTGTTGATATTCCCCCTCCTCCTTCTCCTCCGCCTGCTCTTATTCCCCCTCCTGCTGCTGCTGCTGCTGCTGCTGCTGCTGTTTCTGCTGCTACGCGTCCTTCAAGTGTATAGGGAAACATGTCGAGTTCAGCAGGGAATTCCAGCCTGTCATTGATTTTGATTTGTTGCATCGTCTCATAATCAAACTCAAACCTCTTCAAGTGCAATATCAAATGCCTCGGCAAGGCCCTCAAGCTCGCCCTCTTTACCGTGGGCAACGCCTCCTTAACCACCTCTTCTTTCCCTTGCTCCCCCACCACCCTCTTCCTCTCCCATGTATAATCTCCAAGCACTTCCTCGGCGATATAAGCCTCCAAGGCCTGCTCCAATGTCCGTAAGTTCTGTACCATCACCGACAAGAAATAACACGGCTCTTCCCTGCTACTATACCTGCCCCCCTCCGCGATCAACTCATGGACAATCACCCCCCCAAACTCCCGCCTCAGTACATCCTCGCAGTTCGTTCCTTGCGTCATTCCCTCCACTTGCTGAAAAAACATGAGCAGAAAGTCAGACACGTCCTGCTGCACGTAGACATCTGTGGGCTCCCCCTCCCAATTTTTCAAGGCCGTACAAAACCCCCTCGGATTGTAATAGGCCTTATCCGTCTCCTGCAAATGCGCGAACAAACACTGCAACTGCCACATCATACTCTCCTCCCTTCCCCCTTCCCCCTCCCCCTCCTCCCCTCCCCCGAAACTTAAGATCCCCTCCCTAAACCCCTTCACGTGCCACAGTTGTTGCAATGTGCTGTTCATATAACAAATACAACCCAGATTCTTCAAACCCACGTAGCCCGTCCTACTCTTACTCAATCCAAGTTGCAAACTACTCGCCGCCGCCGACGAACTCGCCGCACCCAGAGCCAGAGCCCCCCCCGTGCTCCCGCTCTCACTCCTCCTCCTCCCCCAGGCCGCCCCCTGATTGGAATTGTTCTTCGACCTCCTTCTCGCTACCCTGGCCCGACGACGTTCCTTCTCTTCTGTTGACACGCCTAGGGGGTTATGTTTCTCCAACACAGAAACCACCTCCCGTAGATTTTCTGGACACTCCGCACTCAACTCAAGCACCAACCCCAAGGCCAAATCTCGAGAGGTAGGATGCTTGCATTTTGGGGGGGGGGGGGTTTCAGTGAAACGAGGGGCAGTAGGGTCGGTGGAGGGCATGGCAAACAGACAGCGATCGAAGAGCTCGCGGAGCAGGCCGCTCTTGCCCAGGGAGACTTTAACTGTCCGGGTCACGTTGTTCCGGTGGGGAAAGAAGGCTAAGAGGGCCCGAAGGGTAGTGAGCAGGCCTTGGAGCGCCTTGTCCTCGTCCGCTTCTGTTGCTTCCACAACCTTTCTATGTGTAATCTGCCCGGCGAGCCTCTGCGCGACCCCCTGTGGTTCTATATCCAACAAAGCGTCTGGTGCTTTGATTAACCTCGTCATGATCTTAAAGTACTCGACACAAGCACCACCTGGCTCTTCCTCCACCAACTCCAATAGCTCAATCAACGCCCCCAAAAATCCACGCACCGGGTCCGCACCCCCTTCCCCCGGCAGCGTAGCAGCAGCAGCAGCAGCAGCAGCAGTTCTCCTCCTACTATTTTCTTCCCTCTCCTCTTTGTCCTCTGCTGCTGCTACGGCAACAGCCGCTGCCGTAGCTTCCTCTGCCTCTTCCTCCTTCCTTTGTCGTCTTCTCCGACCCTCCACACATAATCGATGCACGCCCTTCGCCACGGCTTTTCTCAACTCCTCGTCCGGCGCCTCGACTAGGCCAAACCGCAACAGCGGCTTCAAACGCTCCGACCCCAAAATAACGTCTAACAGTCCCGCCCCTCCTGCCCCAAGGGTAACGAGCAAATCCAACGTCGCTTGGACGAGGGCAACATCCTCTGAAGGCGTTCCTCCCACTAATGCTCCTGAAGGTGCTGCTGCTCCTGCTGGTGCTGCAGCTAGAGCAATAGTTTCAGAGGGAGGGAATAATTCGCCCGTCCATTCATTTTGGTCAACCCAGGAGGGTCGCCGAAGGAGGTCCCGTGCCCCTCGCATCATACCCCCCCCGCATCCTCCCAAGCTCCCTCTTCGTGGCCGAGGCCCACTGACTATAGCAGTAGCAGCAGCAGCAGCAACAGTTACAGTGGGAAGAGGGACGCTGGGTTGCCAAGGAGAGGTCGAGGGTGAATCGTCGTCATCGGAGCCGGTGGTATCATCAGTTGGGGGACGGGAGGAAGGAGGGCGGTCACGAGCAGATTTGGTGGCTTCGTAGAGCACCTCAACCAAGCGGCTGGTGAGTGCCTCCCGATCCACTCGAGCAAACACAGCAGCGGACGCTCGGTGCACACAACGACGACGTCGTTCCTCTTCCTCTCCTTTCTCTTCTGCTGCTTGTGCGGCTGCCCGTTCGGCTGCAGCTGTTACTGCTTTTTCTTCTCCTTCCTCTTCCTCGCCGGTGCCTTCCAACCCAACCCTTGCCATGCCCGCTACCAGCCCATTGCTTATCCTCTCTTTCTGCCCCCCGTCCTCCTCCATCACCACATCAACATTCACATCCCTCAGAATCAATCCCTCCCCCGGCCCCGCACCTCCCCCATCTCCTTCTCCCGCCCCCACAAACAATGATGAGGACGACGAAAACGAAATGTGATGCCTTCTTCCCGCCAAACCCCTCGCCATCGCCGCTACCTTTCCCCCCAACGCTCCTCCGTCTTCTTCCCGTCCACGCAACACCATCTCCTCCTGGTTGCTTGTCATAAACTTTCCGATTCGTTGAATAAGAGCAGAGAGTGTATTTTTATGCAACGTCGGATTCTTGCTCTCTGAGGCGAGGTCCCATCCTGCAAGGACCTCAACCAAGTAGGCCAGTCCACCCATCTTGACAAAGGCCAGCTCCCACCGCAAAGAGGTACCACGGGATGAAGGGGAGGAGTATGGGTCGGTGGAGGGAAAAAGTATTCTGTCTTGGATAAGCTGGAGGTTATAGAGGAAGCGCATAGGGGATCGACCGTGGAGAAGGGCTTCCCAGGTTCTTATGTCGCTCCCACTGCCACTGTTGCTGTTGCTACTGCTACCGCTGCTCGTGTTCGAAGCCACCCCATCAATGCCATCAGTAGTACTGCTGCTTCTCTTCCTAAAGCCACTGCTGTCAGGCAAGGACAAAGCTCCACCCAAGGACCTGATACTCTCTTCAATCCAAGGGATGGCAGGCACCATCTCCAGCAGCAACCATGCATCTCCTACCAAGCTTGGCTCGGGCCCCACCAAGGCAAAGACCGTCTCCCAGAACATTTTATCCCGACTCAATTCTCTGAGAGGTAGTCCTTCCTCGTGCCTTTCCTCGTCCTCGCCCTGGGCTTGGAGAGAAACCGCAGGAGGGGTCGAAAGATCCACGCGCAAAGTATCAGGGAGGGGCCGCGGGAGGAGGATAGCCGTAAATTTTCTGTAAGGAGAGTTCCCTCTGTTGTTGTCCAAGGGCATCACATCATGTTGCTCGGCATGAAGAATGCTATTCGTTGGCGAGGTCATCAACCGCACGCGCTGCGCCCCTCCCTCCCTGCTTCCCATGTCCAGCGCAACCCTTGCTCGCAAAGCACCGACTGACACCTCTTCATTCCGAAAAATATACCTCAACTCTGTCACACACTGGCCTCTCTTTGCCCTGCTGCTCTCCTCCAACCGTCGCACCTCCACAACCACACCTACCTCATCCTTTCCCACCTCGTAAGCCCCTCCGAACGATCCCTTCCCCTTCCTTGTCCCTCTTCCCACCACAGGTGGCGTCTGGAGCTCCCCCAAAAACAACCTCAACAGGGCCAACGCCCGCCTCACCACCACCGCTCCCCTCTCCCTCCCTCCCTCCCTCACCATGATGATCGTCTTACAGTGCTCCATCAGCTCCTTCCATACCCCCACTCTCCCTCCCTTCCTCCCCTCCTCCCCCTCTTTCAACTGCAATCTCAAATGCAGATGTATCAGAAACTCTCCCGCCGACTCAACAACCCCTGAAGAGGAAGCAGACCAGTAGGCCTGCCAAATCGCGTCCATACCCTCCAACCCTTTGAAATCTCTCACTACCAGTCCCCTCTCACTCAACGGCGCCGTTAACCGTCCTTCCCACCCATTCACAACACGGAAATACCGCTCCAAGCATCGATACCCCGCTCCTCCCTCCCTCCCTCCCTTTCTCCCTCCGCTCGCTAGGCATTCTCTGAACAGCTCCAATGCAGTCGCAGGCAGCATGCAGGCACTTGGCCCGGCCCCTCCATCTCCTCTTCCTCCGTACCTCCCAACCGAGACAGCAGCAACTGCAACTGCAGCAGCTGCAGTCTCCTCGGGCGCCAAGCTCGTCAGCCAGTCATATGTCATCTCTCGCTCTGCCTTACACAAAGGCCGCACCACCATCATCTCCCAAAGCGGCAGCAAATGCGGTCTGAATTCCAACAACAATTCTCTCTCGCTATTTTCAGCCACATATCTCATAAAATCTAACCTTTCCGCAATTTCCTCTTTATATGTCAGACCACTCCCCCCCTCTCTGCCTAGCACCGAATCCATCAAAATATCTCCCTCCTCCTCCTCTTCCTCCTCCTGCTCCGCCTCCTTCCCTCTCTCCTTCTTTACCCGCTGCTGCAGTGGTAGGATTCCCTTGGTTACTGCTGCTGCTCGTGCCCTTTCTCGATATGTTTTCAATCCTTCAAGAATGACAGCAAAGATCCCTCCGTCTCCCGCGACCTCACTCAAGTAAGTCAACAACTTGGCTCGAGCCACTTTAGCTACTGGCCGGGAGCTCAGCTGCGGTTGGTGCTGGTGGTGGTGGGGTTCGAGCAAGGGTTGTTCTTCGGAGAGCTTGCGGAGGAGGTAGAGGGTGTTGGGGACGCGCTTGGAGTGCAGAAGGGATACTGCGCACCGCTCTAGGTACCGGGCGAGGACAATGGGGATGTCGCCTTGCTTGAGAAGGAGAGAAATGATTGCTTCCACAGTCACTTCCATCACGGGGCGTTTGAGCGGGGGATAGGGAGGGAGGGAGGAAGAGGTGGGAGTGGTTGGTGGTTCTCCCCCTCCTTCTGGGGGTGGGGGGCCAAGGACAGCATACCAAAGCAAGTTCAGCCCTAGAGGATCTGGCAACTCTTCCTCCCTCCCCTCCTCCCTCCCTTCCGCTACCTCTTCCTCGCTCTCGTTCCCCTCCTCGGGATCAGGTTTTCTCGCCCCTGTCCTAAGGTCTATTCTTGCACGCCGCAGCTGCGAAAGCCTTCTCTCTCTCCTCAGTTCATGCTCGAGACCAATCGCCGCTTCGGCCACGGTGTGAATCAACTCGACATGCTGAATTTCATAAGGTAAGGGTAGATCTCTCTCCAACCTTTCATGCACGGCCACCAACAGGTCCTCCCGTCGTTTCAAGGCAAATTTTTCCGAGACCATCCCGATGAACCTGTAGACAATGCGGACTTGCGCGTCGGGGTTCTTCGGGGAGGCCGCCCACCACAGGGCATCAAGATGCTGTAGATTGACCATGTCTTTATCCGCGAGCAACGCCAAAAGGCTCTCAACCCGCCGGACAAGCTCATAATGAGTGTCATCGAGTCCTTCATGTGCCTTAAGGGCCTCAGGTAACCCCAACACTACCTCCACCACCCCCTCCTCCACCACCCACTCCAGCAGCATATCAATCGTCAACCATTTGGTCACATTCCCACCACTACTGCTATTGCCACTTCCATACCACTGCCCTCCTTCCCTCCCTCCCCCTCCCCCTCGACGACTCTCCCTCCGTTGCGCCATCTCAGACAGCTCATTGATCATATGTAAGCCTTTGATTCGAAAATTCAAATAAGGACACGTTACAAGCCGCCACGCATGCCCCAACGCGTTGCGTTCCTGCACCTCCACCAACCTCCCTTCCCCCTCCCCCCCTCCTCCATACCACATACTCAAAATTCGGAACCCCTCCCTCTCTATCCCATCCAGCATCTCCTGACCTCCCTCCCTCCCTCCCCGATTCAACAACCCTAACTCCTCGTTCGTCACATTCACATACCTTCCCAACGCGAACCTTTCGACCCCCTCCACAATCCTTAGACCAAAGTCTTTCTTCTCCTCCTTCTTGCTCGAAGAAAAGAATGAAAAACTCCGTTGAATGTAAGCGATGTACATACTCACCTCCACCAACGGCGCCTTCTGTATCCTCCTCAGAATGGCATCAAACCCCCCCACCTCAGCCCAGTGGTTGAGCAACAACAAATAGAAGGCCGAGAACTCTCCCCCTCGGTGGTATTGCGGTTGCTGCTGCTGCTGCTGCTGCTGCTGCTGCTGCTGTCGGTATCCCCCGAGGAAGGAGGAGGTGGGAGGAGCAGAGAGGCACCGAAGGATGACCGGAGCCAACACTATTTCTCGGACTTGGCGACCAAATCCGTACGTCTCGAAAAAGAAGGTGCAACCGGGGTCGGCGTGAAAGACCATAGCCAGCGCCCTCTGCAGCGTCGAGGGGCAAGGTGCCCCCCCCAAGATAATCAACACATGGGCCAGGAGAGAATATGCGACCTTAAGCGCCTCCACAGCCGCCTTCAGTATTGTATCGGTCTCCTCCGGGTACGAGCAGGCAAAGCACATCTCCATGAAAGCAGGCAAAACCCGCCTGCACAGATCGTTCAGTTCCTCCTTCCCACACTTCCCCCCACCTAAAGCCTTCATATCAGCAGCTAATGCCTTGAGCTGATCTTCCCCCGCTTGCATTCTTTTCACCATCTCCTCCAGCTGTTCCTCGGTCCAGTACCATCTTGACCCCTGCGGTCTCACACTCAACAACCCTTCCCCCCTCCCTCCTTCCCATCCTCCCTCCCTTCCGCCCTCGGGACCAGCCCCACCCGCACTCCCTTCCCCATCAAGCACCATGCCTGTATGCGTTCCTACAGCAGCCAGCCTGGGCGAATCCATCGTCAGCTCTTCATCCCAATTTCGATTTCGGGGACGTAGCGACAACGTGGTATCGCTGCTGTTGCTGCTGCTGCCGCTGTTATTTCTGACGAGCCGTACCTGAGCTACACACCATCTCCCCAGATTGTCTTTCAAATCGACGAGATCCCCTACTTTCACTCCTCCAGCCGGTGGCCATGCAAGAGCTTCTCCTCCTCCTCTTGGTCCTCCTTCAGGCACAGCCCGGCGATAGCAAAGGAAGAGAGGGCGGTCGCCTTTGCACAGCGGTTTATTCAGTCGCTCGAAGCCCTCCCCCGGCTCCTCGCCCTTCCCGACAATTACCACTTCCACCAAAGGTAACAGCTGCTCCCCTCCTTCCTCCCCTTCCTCCTTCCCGTCCTCGCCCTCCTTGGCATCGTCCTCGTCCTCATCAATTAATATCCCACCCTGCGGCTGCCGTTGCTGCTGCTGAGCATCCACCCGTCGATAGCACAAAAATGAACTTTGCTTGCTCCCTTTACTCATATCCCTCGCCACCTTAGTAAAACCTATTGGGACTTGTTCGTCGTCATAGATGACATCCACTGCCACGATGGGCGCGCCGCGGTTGACACCCTTGTGGTACCAGAGGAAAGTCCGCCCCGCGCCGCTGCCAGTGTTGCCGGAATTGATGTCTGCAGTTGCCTTTGCTGGAGTGGTGGCGCGGCTGAAACCCTATTTTTATGGAAGGGTGTGGTGGGAGAGGGTGTTAGAAAGGGGTCACGTAGATTGCACAGGTGATTCGTCCCCTCACGCATGATCGGGAAGAAGACAAGCCTGCATAGCATCGTGTGACCTACGTACATAAAGCGCGAAAGCAATCATTCGGAGGCTGGAGCAGAGGATGAGTGTGCAAAGCAAGCCCCTCTTCTCAAGCTCTTGCCTCTTTCCTACTATAACCAAGATGCTCGCTCTCCTCCCAGCTCTCTCTGGCCTTCCCCTGCTCCCCAAAAAAACGTACCGCCGGCGCAAGGGCCTCCCCGTAGGTGATATCAAAGTCCCGGATGATCATGATGGCTGCTGCGTGTGCCTTGCTTTGTGCTACGTAGGGGAGGGGGTTGGGCGTCTGTACGCTTCTTGGCCCGGCTCGCTGACGAACGAATGACTGGCTGGATCAAGACAGGCAGGTGGCCAATGGCATCCGCAGAAAGTGCTACGCCTGGCTCTGTATGTGGAGGCAGTAGTGGGCATGGTGGGTGGGCACAGTGAGTATACATGGTTGAACTAAGAGAGCGTGAAAGCTCGCAAGCAAGCCAAGCATCATCATCTCTCTCTCTCACACAAGCGAACGTTGGCTGGGCTTCTTTCCCATGCTGGTTTAGCGAGTGGAGGTCTTCGTTCATGCTGGACAAACAACCACAACAGGAAAAAAAAATCACCGCATTCATAGAGGTCTTCTGCAGTGTTTATGTGAGTGTGCATAACTAACAAGAGTACTCAAGTCAAGGGCAGCAAGCGACATGGGCACCGATATCATGAGGAACTATGCGTAAAGCGCCAGATGGGCCAGCAAGCTAGCTTCCCACACCCATTTGCTGATTTCTATGTATATTGCTTTTTGCCTCCCTTCTCTCATATGTCCTTAGTAGTCTTCGCCTCCATAATTCTCGTCCAGCACCATGCTTTCGGCTTTTTCCGGTGCCGCTGCTGCTGCCTCCCCTGCTCCAGATCCTCCTCCCGCCCTACCACCGCCACCATCCACTGTCGCCACCAAAGCAGCAGCCGCGGACTCGACAGTGTCGTCTTCGTCTTCGTCTTTACATTCCTCATTTTCGTGTCTTCCCTCCCCTCCTAAGGCCCCACCCACAAGTGCCTTCAATTTTGTTTTGCTGGAGGCTTTATTCCCTTCCCGCACTCGGGCTCGGTAGCTTTCTAGGTATCCGCTTTCTTGCGTTTCCTTAACGCGGTCTCGAAGAAATTGGAGCTCATCGTTTTTGAGAATAAATGCTTGGCTGTTAGATGGGTTGTGTAGAGGAAAGTAAGTCCATTGCAGGTGGTGACAATCACCCTTCTGGATACCTACATATCATCGGGTGTGACTGTCAAGACTCCCTCGACCGACATGGGCTTGGTTCTGCCACTGCCACAGCTTCGTCTGCTTTTGCTCTGAGCCTTGACCCTTGCTTCATTAGCGGCGCCAAGGAGTAGCTTTTCCATGAGACACCGCGTGGCCGCACCTAGATTTGGGGTGATGATTAAAAAACGGGAATGGTGGGTTGGCCATCGCAATGGCACGCATGAGAATGAAGGAATGGAAGCTAGAACGTACTGATGGTGGCCACGGCACCCTTGCTCAACCCGCCCACGTCCGGGTCTTGCTTGGCGATGGCTCTGATGCGAGACTATTATAATGGGGGTGTGCGTAGCTCGGGGGGTTAGAAAGGGCATTTTCGAGGGATGCGTTTAAGACGTACCATATTGATGATCAAATTATCCGTGCTGCCCTCTTTCTCACTACCACATTCCTCTTCCTGGCCCTCCATGTCGTGTGTGCTCTGGCGCTTCCGGCCAAAAATTGTGGAGGGAAGGTAGGATGGGGAGGTCGGTTTCAGCTTGGTTTGTTCGGACAACTACCCTGGCGATCCGCAAACGCGCCAGGGCGACCACGACGATACTGGCGTAATTTATCTGTATAGATAGTGGATGGATGGAATCGTGCCTGCCTTTGAGTGTAAGGGACCGGGACATGCACAGACGCCTGTCCTCGATCGCCAGAGAAGCGGGGTGCCAACGTTCTGCTCCGTTGCTTCACGTGGACCTCAACTCGACACCACACCCCACCCACCCCATACCACACAGCATGGCAAGAAGGATGGGAAAAAGGAGCTCTTGACCAAGCTACAGGCCGCCGCCCGAATGCTCTTCAAGCATCAGCTCCCGCGGCCACTCCATGCTAAGGACACGCCCCTTCTCGAGGCAGAGGCCGCCCCGTCGACCGCCGGGTCTCCAACCTCTGTTTTAATCGCGGCTAAAGCGGGCCGTCGTCGTCTGCATATATTCAAATGGAAATGTTTTCTGGGTGTAGTGGAGGCACCGGCGGAAGTGACGTGTTGCAAGCTGGTGTCTATGACGGGGGAGGGTCACCAGTGCATGTCCTTGGTCGTGGGCTGTAGGTCGGGCAGCGTCTACCGTGTGGAAGACGTCGAGGCCCGCATATCTGCTGCTGCCAACGGTGATGGACGTTGTAGCACGGGGATGCTCTGCCTGGGGTCTGAACACTTGTGCTTTAGCTTCCCAGACGACACCTCACAAATCGACAAGCTAATGGTAGGATCAAGGGAGGGGGCAAAAGAGTCGTCGGATCAAACTGTCGTTGCCGTGGTGAGGAGAGACGCGGACACCGTCGTACACCTAGTATGGAAGGACAAGGACACGCCCCCAGCTGACTATTCCAAAGTAGAGCTGGATTCACCCGGGCATCCACTAGCATGTCTTCCGGCTCCCACAGACGGCAACACAATCTTACTGCACGTCCGCCACGACCGAAATCAAGGCCCTCCTACGCCGTCTGGCGGCTTCCAGCTCTACTTCACACCTTTGGTACACGATACAACAATAAAGGATCCACAAAAGAGGCAGGCGGTGCTTTTGCATGTCTTTCATAAGCAAGTGGTTGCGGTGCTACCTGTGCCCATTGGAGGGAACAAGGGCGCGACGCTGGTGGCGGTTGAACGAGATGGTCTCCTATCACTCCTGCCCGATCCCAGGGCAATGAAAACGTCTCAATCAAAGGTGGAGCAGGTTCGCATGGCCCAGCTTTCACTCAGTCCGGCAACAGGAGGGCTCCAAGCCGCTGTCCTTGTTGGTAATAGCGACATTATCGCCTGCCTCTCTACTCGAGGCAGCGTTTGGTTCTCCCGCCTCTCCATCCTCTTTCCTGGCATATTCTTCGACAGTTCCAATCATTACAGCGCACTGGCGCCTCCCTCTTCTTCTCTGTCCTCCTCCAATATAAACTGTATGCGCGTGGACTGCGGCCCGGAAGTGATTGCCTTGGCGGCCCCTTCCTCCTCCACCACCTCCTCCTCCACTTCCTCCTCCTTTCCCTCCTCCTCTCCACAACAGCCCCCGGTTCTCTATCTACTGACCCGTCGAGGACGAATTTTGTGCTTTCAAAGCTTTCCTTCCATACCTCATCCTTATATTTCACGTGTTTCCTTTCTGATGTCTGGGGCCGCCACCGCCGCCGCCTCTAGCACCACCCCTCATCCTCTTATCGCTGGTGCCGTAAATATTGATGCTGATGCTTCTATAGACGAGACCGAAACCCTCCTCAACCAAATCGAACGAGCCTGTCATCAGACCAAAGCCTCCCACCAGCAAATCGCTCACACGGAGGACGCAATTGAGAAGGTCCGCACGGCCTGGACAGTCCTTGCGGGCAAGGGCCTTCTCGAAACCTTCCTCGACGTAATCCATCCTTCCTCCTCCTCCCCTTCCCCATCCTCCTTTCTCAAAGTACGCCTTCACAACCCCGCTGAAAACGAGACCTTGCCTTTACAGGGGTGGTCGTTGATTGTACGCATCGAAGCAGCATCTGCGTCGGCCGCCCAGGGACCATCGGCCCTCCTCCTTCCTGTTATCTCTCAGCCGGCAGCGGCTGTTTTGTCGGGGGCGAGTTGGGGTTTAGATGATATTGGGCCTGGAGAAGACTTTGAAGCTCACATGGTTTTACCTGTCACTGGTTCACTCTTGCCGCACACGGTGCGTGTGACGTTGTGTTGTCCCTTTGCTGGTGCTGGTGATGGTCGTAGTGACGCAAGGGCGTCCTCACCAAGAGTGCAACAGCAAAAGGAGGTCGGTGTGTGTTTGGAGCTGGGGTCGCGGCCGCTTGACGTGCTGGACTTGGCTCGGCCACCCAAGACGGTACCCTTCACACCAGCAGGGATGCGGACAATGGAGGCAACAGCAGCGAAACGGGGCCGAAATCAGAACTGGGAAGGGAGTCTCGCGCAATTATTGTTTGAGAAGGTGACATGTAATGATAACGAGGATGGATATGGAGGTGAGCGAAGAGGAAGGAAGGAAGAATGTGGTAAAAGGGCTGCGGGAGGGATACTTAAAGGAGGAGATGCAACAATACCCATGGCCTTGCCGAGACCGTTGATCTCCTCAACCCTGCGTATTTTGTGGCCTGCTGCGCCGATGGAGATGGAAAAGGGGCAAACAATGGATGGGGACGCTATGTCGCCCGTTTGTTTGCCTGCCTTAGTTGATCTTTTGGGTCCTTGTGACGGGGCCAAAATAATAGAGGAAGGGGGAGGACGGGCGCTCGCTCTGCAGGCACCGGGGAGCAAGCTACTGCTAGCCCGCTTGCTGGCGGGAAAGGCGCGGATTCGGATGGACGACGAAGAGAACAGCGAAGCGACAGGGTTGCAGCTCTCCTTGACGGGCACTGACCAGGGTCTCGTCAGCTTGTTGCGGGCGGCGTGTTGCCAAAGGCTGGGAGTGGGAGGTTCGGTGCGCGCGCGACGATTGCCACTGACGGGTACGCGGATGAAGACTCTAGAGACGGCGCACCATCAGGCGACAGCTTTGGCGGCCGAGCTTCAGGAGGCAATAGAGCGCGATGTAGTAGAGGTAGTAGAGGAGGAGGGGACGCTGGGACAGGCACAAGAGAAGTGTCTTCAAAAGAGATTGGCACTTGCCCGGCGAGTGGTGAAGCTGGCCGTAGTTCTGGCGAAAGAGGTTGATGAGGCTTTCCTCTTGGATCTGCGGCCGGATGGGTTTCAAGAGAGGGGATTTGAAAAGGAAGGAGCGGAGGCGGACGGTATGCAGGACGAAGAAGGGTATTTTAGAAACTAACCGACATAGCCATTCGTTGAAAAAGATAAAAAATATTCTGAAATCCTATGCATCAATACCATTTTGTTCTATTAAAAAAAATACTTCTTATAAAAACATTTATTCTTGTTAAATAAAGCTTGTAAAATATTCGGTGGTGATTGCGCCCGATAGTATGTCGTCTTGGTGCGCTTTCTCGTGCATCGCTCCACCAACCATATGTAAAAAATCACTGATCACTTGTTCTCGCTGGAAGTTAAGGTGAGTATCGATTTGGTGCTTCGTCTTTTCGATAAGCGCCGAAAAGGTCGACTCGTCCAGAGCAAGCTTCAATTCCTTCAGTCTCGGCAACTCTCTTACGAGCTCAAAATAGAAAACATGCTCCACCCGGAGAAACAGCTGTTTGAACTTGAAAATTTTCTGAAGCTGTAGGCCTCGTCACCCTTGATGCGTGCATCAACCTCCATACAGCGGCATGCAAATATGCACAAACTAATGTCGCTGTCAGGATGGTAATGCTTGGCAAAGCACTTCTATGTGGAAGGCGTGCAACACAGCCCCTCACAACGGTCCCCCCTTCCAGGTTTAATACACAACCCTCCCTAACCCGTCCCCCTGGAGCTGTATTGGGCACTGAGCTTACATCCCGGTGTCTGGCATCAGTTACCACGTCCGTCATTTTTGCATGTTCAACCTTTGCCCGTTGCCCAGTTGCCAGCTTGCGCACTCTTCTCGCACCCCTTTACCTCACACCGATTCCCACCTACAGATGCAAAGTATTGTAGAATGGTGATGGTGAGGAAGGAACTTCCACAGAGAATAATGAATTACTATATAAAATGTAGTTATGCAAAGGGTTGTGTGTGCATAACGTAGATGAAAGATGGAAATCACAGAGTAATCGGCACACAGAAAGAAGTGTGGAGGATCATGCGGTGTTCCAAGCGGAAGAAACGAAACAAAAAGCAAAAATCAAAATTTGGGCACATTTTCAAGCATGATAACTTTTCGTTTTTTAAATTTATTTTTGACTATGCAGGTCAGACCGTGGACGGGCTACATGAAGTTTCAGAGAAGGTGTTGGGAGTATATCCGACGAAGTAGCTTGTAAGGGTTTGAGGAGAGGACGTTGATGGTCTTCGTCAAAAATGGGGGGATTTCTTAGTTTCCCTCGGGATGCAGGGCGTGGCTGCACGCTCTTCTTGCTACTTGTCCCGCTACTATCGCATCTCCTGCTCTAACTCCTACGACCCTGCCTCAAATCAAAATGAAGGCCAACAGCCTGAAGAGACCGATCGGTGGAATGACGGAGGGGAAACTTCTTTGCCAGCCTTACTACTGTCTCCTTTGACCCTCACTATTAAAGGAAATAAAAAAATGGTTGGACGACCTAATCCAACCATTATAGAACCGACGATTTTCCTTATCTTAAATACCATTTGGAGAAGAGCCCCCCTTTATCATTGGTGTGTTCTTGCTTAACGGCCCGTAACGGTCATTGACATCATGGGCCTTTCGCTCCACACCTCTACAACATGGACACGACGACCAAAATGCGGCTATGACAGCGCTCAGCACCTCACCAATCCTCTCCATAAAATGTCTTGCCACCCGAGAGATTCCTGCTGGGCTTGTCCTCGCCTGCCGTTCTGTGTGCTTCTGGCATCCACCCTACAATTATTATTTATTTTTCACCTGGCTACCCATTTCCATTTCACCCTACCCAGGAAACAGGAGTGCCATGGGCTCCACAGCTGCTCTTGAGTAGCAGGCGAGCCAAGGCAATAAAATATATATGATACAATGACCATATCGTATTCGCCGCCGCAGGAGCCCCCCCGGACGCCCCCGTCGCCCTTGCTATCTCCTCGAGCCTCCATGCCTAGCCGGGGCCTGTCCCCGACCTTGTCGTCGTCGTCTTCTCCTTCTGCTGCCGCTATTGCAGCCATCAGTCCCCTCAGTGCCCTTGTTGAAGGCACTGTTTCTGTGAAGATGGATCAAAGAGGTCCGTGCAAGGGTCTTGTCCCACCGCCGCTGCTGTGTCTGAGTCAAACCGACCAGCAGCGACAGGAGATAATGAAGTTGTCGTCCTCCGCACCGCAGGACGAGGCGCTGCAACGATTACAACGAAAGATTGCGCAACTGGAGGGCGAAAATTCATTATTGCGACAACGAATAGCCAACTCTTCGTCTCCATTACTCCCGTCCTCATCGCGGGCCTCGCCCTCCTTGCTGTTTGCCTCGTCCAAATGCACCTCTAGCTCCTACTCCCGAAGCACCAGCTTGCATGACGGATGTCCACCCTCCATCACCACCACCACATTTCCCACATCCTCTTCCCCTTTGTCATCACCGGCCACTAAATACCCTCTTGGTGTATCTCGTTTCAGCTGGCCCCCTGGTAGTCCTGCGGGCAGACCTGGGCGAAGCATGGCCGAAAGCTTGGAAGAAGCTCAGCGGCTCGAAGAGAATAGCAACCCGCATAGCGTCAAATGCAATAACGACGGTACGTATAGCAGCGGTATCAGTAACAGCAGTGGCAGTAGCGGGTTGCCACGGCGCGCGGGTGGAAGAGTTGTGACGGGAGCAACGAGTGTCTCGTCATCGTCACAGGCAGCGCTGGCGTCAGCACATTTTAGTGAGTTCGCTGTCGTTGGCATTCAAAGCAGCGTTTTGCGTGGACTAGACCCACCAGCAAAATCAATGCAGCCCGTCGAGGTCTGTGCGGTGGAAATGGGAGAAACCTCCGGGGGAGAGAAGCAGGGAGGGCCCACCCCTTCCTCTGCCGCCTTGGCCCGAATCAGCGAGTTTTGTTTTCCGCAAGGGGGCCGGTTGGAGCTGGCCCCAGCGTCACAGTTGGAACTGTGGACAGGTAAGCATAGGGATCAAACGCACGTGCTGCAGTTCACGGACGAGCAGGGTGCGATCTCCTATGGTGTCTGTTTAACTATCTATGAGGCAAGGCCTGAATGCCCCTCCTCTGTTGTAGACGCTCTGCAGCAGGCGCGGAAGGAACAAGCAGCAGCGCGAACGTTGCAGCATTTTTTTGTGCAGCACTTACCGGCGGTAGCAGCAGGAGCGGGAGCAGGAGCAGGAGCAGAAGCAGGAAAAAGGAGGATGAGGAAGAGTAATAGCTGCACCCGCAACAGCATCAGCAGCAGTCGCAGCAGAAGTAGCCAGGCAATAGCACGAAGTAGATTGCTCGATGATTGTTCTTCCCCCTCCGCTATTGCTGCCGCTGCTGCTGAACGACGAGGCCTCTTAGACCATGTTAGAACGCACATGCGTAAGTTTCAGCAGAGTGGGGGGTGGGGCAGCCCCAGAGGAAGTAGGGAGCGAAGCATCAGCAGCAGCAGCAGTAGTAGTAGCAGCAGCAGCAGCAGCGATGGAATAGCAGGGGGAAGAGATAGAAAGTTGGTGAGGGATGGGTCAGTGAGTTTGGAAGATTACCAGAAGCTGATTCGCGCGACGGAGGCCTTGAGGGGGGGTGCGGTTGTGTCTACGTGTCAGTACCGAGCGTCATTGACGTATCGAGAGTTTCGACAGCAAGAGGAGGAAGAAATGGGGTTTGTTGTGGTCGCTCCGCGGTGTTTTTGTCTGATAAGTCATCAGCCAAATCACCCTGTGCTATGCAAAGTGCTTTCTTTCATCGTCGAAAGGGAACGGGCGGTACTGGCGAATTGGGGAGGCAAGATGAGGGTCGGTGTCCTGTCGGCGCTGAAGAGGAGGCATAGTTGTGACGCCTTGTCTTTACCTCCTCCCTCTTCTTTTTCGAGTGGTATTGGTGGTAATGGACTGTCGTTGTCGCCTAAGGGTGCCGGGAGCTATATGGAGAAATGCGTGGGGGGGGGGATGGATGCTAGTATGGGTGGAGATGGAGGAGGTAGTAGCAGCAGTAATGGTAGTAGTTGTGATAACGGGGGAGGGGGAGATTTGGTCACATTACGTCGAAGGTTTCTGAGACATGTACAGCGAGAGATGGCCTTTCCCTCTAGCGGAAGCGTGACACTTTCTTACCCGCCTTATTCCCTGGCGACGACGCGGTTGGATTTCCCTCTCGTCCCTCTGCAAGACTGGGCCGTGGCTGTTTTATTCTCCCACGTTTCCGCCGGTGTCATCATCAAATGTGTGAATCTTCTCTTATTGGAACAAAGCCTAGTCGTCATCGGCGAAGACCAAGGCCTCGTCTCTGCGATCGCCACAGCATTCATCAGCCTCCTCCAACCCTTCAAATGGGACGGGGTCTTCATCCCCCTCCTCCCTAACTCCCTGAGCGACATCGTCCAGTCCCCCGTTCCATTCGTCCTAGGTGTCCAACCACCCTTCGATCCAAGCCATACCACTCCTCATGCTGCTGCTTTGCACATAGGCCGCTGCAAAGAGCATCTTCGCCTTCCGGACCTTGCCGTGAAACTCCCCCTTTGTTATCAACTTCTCCAAGCCCTTCAAGAATCCTCCAAGTTGTTCTCATGCCGTCGTTCACGGTGGGCAAATTTACACCTAGCTACTTACATGAGTGGGTTGACTATGGATGAGACTCAGACCTTGGTGAAACTTAAAGCGACCTTCCGAGAGTACGTGCTGGGGCTGTGCGGTGATTTGGCCTACCCGGATGCGTGGAGAAAGTATGGGACTTTTGATAGTGAGCGAGAGGTGTTCGAGTTCTTCCCAGGCTGGTTCTTGGACCCGTTGAGGATGATGATGGTAGGTTTGTTGGGGAGGGGAGTGAGGGAAGGTGGAAGGGAGAGAGGGGTGTATCTCTTATCAAAGCATTTTCGCTTTTATACTTAGACGCTTAAATTCCCTTCCTCTTCCCTCTCTCCCTCCCTGCCCCCTTCCACCCTACTTACATAGGAGTACCAGAGTGCCTTTGTGCATACGCAGATGTTCAGCAGTTATGTTGATAAGAGGCGGGGGGAAGATTTGGAAAAGGCAAGGACAAAGACGAGGTGTGGGATGTTTTTGGCGGCGTGCTTGGCATTCAAATGGCGGACGCGACTACGGCGACGATTGAGAGAGGAAATAAAAGAGGGGGGGGGGACGCAGAAGGAGATGGAAGAATCACAGGTCGTGAGAGAGGGGATGCGAAGGCCCTTTCAGGGGTATGTTGTCAAGCCTTCGAGGTTGCGGATTGAGGAGGAGGAGAAAGGGGAGGAGAAATTAGAGGAACTGAATCATCTGTGAAAGGAGATAAAGCAACAACAGTGTGAAGACATTGATCTATGGAGAACGAGGGAAATGAAACCACCAATTGTCGGAGCAAAGAAAGTTTTGCATGTGTGCTCGAGTGCCTGTCGGTGCGTGTGTGTTATCCCTCCGGGTAGTATTTACAGATAGCTAGATGGTGTATGTCTGAATGTGCATGTGCATGTCAATGATAGAAAAATAAAGCGCCGGAAATGATGCGCGTCTGCTTGTGCATGTGCATGTTAACAAAAAGATAGAAAGCAAAGAAAGAATGTATTGAAACAGGCAGATAAATGAGCACACGCCTGCTATTGCTTTGTCTGCACTATAAATCCTACTTCGTATGTGTGTCCGATCTTACATGTCTTCGCTTTCATTGATTATTTCTGTGAATGCTTTTTTTGTGAATGCCTTTTAAAAATCGATCAATTGGACGTGATTTTTCTTTTCACGTGCTGCACACAGGACCTCCCTCCTTATGGGCCAGATATATACATGCATCCAACTTACAGAAACAGCTCGTCTTCGCCCGCCGAATCTTCTTCCTCCACCCCCTTCCCCCTTTTCAATTGCTGCCTAGCCGTCGACGGATCGCGTGGCAAGAAGGACTTCCGTTTCCCAAGCGAGGAGGGTGACTCCTCCTCTTCAATGTCCTCTTCCTCCTCAGCAGCGACCTCTTCATACCACTTCCTGACAGGCGTCTTTCCCACGCCTGAGCCTGCAGCCTTCATGGCGATGATTCCCATCTTGCTCTCGCTACCCAGCACATTGATTTCCTCCTTTTTCTCAATTGCAGACCTTTCCCCTCCCCCTCCCCCTACTTTTGTAACTCGTCCTCTTCCTCGTCGTCCTCCGCTGCTACTGTTGCTGCCGCCACTGTCTTCTCTTCCTGTACTCGCACGGGGGCGTTTTAGGAATAATGAGGAGGAACTAGGAGGATGGTTTGTGGTAGCACCAGCCATTGCAACACCTACAGCAGTATGCCTTGTTACCTTGAGGGCCGTTGCATTTTCCGCTTCATTATTGTTCTTCTTATCCGCAACCACAGCTTTTCTTTCCTCGCCCTCTTCTTCTTCCTCTTCGTCTAACAAAACCACAACATCCGAGTCGATTGCGTCCCTCTCCAGTGTGAGGGGTGGAGGGGAAGAGGAGTCTTCTAATTGAAGGGCAGGAGTATAGTCAGATGACAGAGGCAGGGAAGAACTGGAAGCAAGCGTCAGGGTATCCTTCCTTTCTCCTTCCTCGCGATGCTGTCTGTTAGCTGGGCATTTTTCTGATACTGCTGTTGCTGATACTGATGCTGGTACTGTTACCGCTGCTGCTGCCACCGCTTCTTGCCCTTCTTCCTTTTCTTCCACCTTGGTCCTTCTCCTGAAAGAGGATGGCGATGACGTGGACGACTCCACTATAGCTACCAATCCACCCCCCTCCTCCTCTTCTTCTTCTTTCTCCTCCTCTTCTGGCTCCTTTTCCTTCAGCTGCACATTCTGCTGCTCGCCCCGAGCCGGCGCAAAGGACGACGAGGAAGTGGGTGAAGACGAGTCAGAAGTAGACGAAGACAAGGAAGCAGAAGAAGAAGATACCGTTCGCGTCCTACTGCTCCCCGGCGGGAAGGATGCGATCGGCTGCCTCCCCCTCCCCAATATCTCCAAGCTCGCTACCGATAAAAACGGCTTTAGAAGAGAAAACGGAAAGCAAGGCGCCAAGTAAGGATGCATCAACGCCTGGAATGCCGTCAGTCTCACGCGAGGGTCAAACTGCAACAGTCCACACACAAACCCATTGAAATCCGGGTCTCTCGACCTTAATAAATCACATACGAGTCGAAAATGGGCATCCCCATCGTATACGAATGAATTCTGGACCTTTCTAGGATCCATCAGAGCGGTGGCAGCATGGTTAGGGTCATCACGCAAGCCGAAAGTCTCAGGTCTCAAACGATGGTCCGACCCAAAAAAAGCCGTGTAAAACTTCCCGCTCACATACTCCCTTGCCGGCAATGGGCCCAGAACCGACAAAATACGCTTGAGCATCAAAACCTTACTTGCTGCTCTAAAGAGGGGTCGGCCGAGGTAAAGCTCGACGAGAAGAACGCCTAGAGACCACATGTCAATTTGGTGGTTGAATGCTTGTCCACCACACCCACCAAGTAACACCTCTGGCGCCCTGTAACCCAACGTCTGAATTTCGTAGTCCTCTTTATACAACTTAATCTCCCGGCTTTTGATTGCATTCCCTAAATCAGTCAATCTTACTTGCTGTCCCCACCCTCCTGCTCCTCCTCCGCCTGCTCCTCCTCCTCCTCCTCCTCCTCCTGCTGAAAGACCTCCTCCCGGACTACTCCCTGCCAAGAGAACATTTTCGGGCTTGAGATCCGCGTGGATCACGTCGTGATTGTGGAGCAACAGCAGAGCTTTGACAAGATGAAGAGCTGCCTCGCGTAGTTGTGCCATGGCCATCCCAGCAGCACCTGCACTCGGTCCTCCTCCCCCTCCTCTGCCGCCATGCTTGGGAGTGCCACGGTATTGCTGTTGCTGAAACTGCAGCTGCTCCTGCTCCTGCACCAATGATGGGGAGCTGGCTGAAAGTGGTCGAACATAATGCTGGAAAGACCCCCCGAGGCACAACTCCATGACAATGCAAAAATGCCCCATAAAATCAAATACACCGTGGAACCTGACCACGGCCGCATGTGGTCCCCCTGGGCTATCATGCACCAACCGCAGACACAAGGCCTCCCGTTTCCCAATCTCGGCATAATGGAAATTCAGGATTTTGATCGCCACGTGCCGTCGACGGGGATGGAAGGTGTCTTCAGCGCATATGATCTGGGCAAATGTCCCTTGCCCCACCAGGCGGACAAATCGATATCGCCCCAGAATCAGAGGTAAATGCGGCCCTACTCGCAAAGTTCCGTCGTCTGACGTGTAAAGATGCGTTTCGGAGGTACTAAACGCGCGAGGGCGCCGTCGGTCCTTGTGGTCGGTGATGTGCATGTAGGCCGCGGCGAGCCCCATGGTGGCTTGGTAGAGGGGAGGGGGTCGCTCGTGCGCTCGGACATGATAACCCCGTGTTTGCTGGTCGACGAGATCCGTGGCTAGGCCCCCGGGACCCGTACCATAGGGTTGGAAGCCTTGAGGTGATGGAGAAACGGTGTCTGGGGCTTTGTTGTCGTCATGTTGTGCTGTAGGGGAGGTATGCGGGCCCGAGAGTGAAAGCGGCGGAGGAGAGTCTCCGTTCTCCTCCATGGCGCGCACGCTGTGACCAGATCCTTAGCTGAAGATATTTATCGTCGTCCCAGTCGTCGTGGGCATGGCCTGAGCAGTCTAATGGGGTATGCCGGCGGCGTGAAAGTGTATTTAGCTAAGACTTGTGACTTGCGATAAAGAATTCTTTGGTGGAGCTGCCTTCTCTCGTCGTCATTTTTACAGACTTTCTTTGCGGTGTGTAGTGGGCTTGCATCGTATAATAATGGGCGCAAAGGTAGAGAAGGGGGGTCGCACACTTGCGATGGTCCGTGGGCCACCAAAGTGAGAGATGATGATTGTCAGTTTTAATTTTAGAAAAACGCAAGATGGGCGCAACAAGGCAACTAAAAGTGTCAACTATTCGTTACATGCGATATGATTTGAAGATTATTGTCTGCGTGGCTAGCATAGGTAGTGTAAGACCCTAAATTTACCTAAGATCCACTCCCAAAACATGCCAAATGCCCAAAGCCCCCTTTTGAGCGCCAAGCTTGTTTTCACCCATTCAATATTTACAGTTCCTATGGTCCTTTCGTTTCTGCTTCATTGTCAACCACATCTTGCTCAATCGCCTACCTCATCGCCTGTGAACAATACGAGGGGGGAAATCAGAACTTCGGAGCAACACATAAAATACGCACACTCACTCTTATTACCTTCCCCTGCCTTAATCAACGCCTTTTTCATCTTTATCACAAGAACACGATAGATAGCGTACGAAGGGGTAGTAACGTACCGCTTAAATCCATACTTTTTGCGTTCGTAGAATAAATCTGTTTTGGATGCTCCCAAGTTGACAATCTTGGGGCAGCCGTCCCGGTCCTTCTCTTCTTGGGTGCATTCGCGGCAGTAATACGCGTCAGAGATGCCGGGTCCGCCACAGATAACGCACCGACCTTCATAGGAGCCGTAATTACCTATTGGAGCGGCAACGGTGAAAGTGGTAAGGATAAGAGAAGTGGAAGAGGACGCGTTGGTCGAAATCGTAAGAGGCATGTCATAGGCAATACCAACCACACAAGTATTAGAGTGCGTACATTCGTCGCAGATGCGGACCAAGGTGGAGGGTCGGACGTAACTATCACAAATCACGCACTTGCCATCGCACTGCATGATGTGGTTGATGAGATATTCGCGTGGTCAGGTTAGCACTGAGGTGATGCATGTATATGCAGCGAGTTGACCCGGCTCCAGCTTCCCTTCACTCCACTTACCTTTTCACACAAGCGGCCGATGGCGATCCCGGGCTGCTTCCGGCACATCACAAGGTCTACATATACATATTAAAGGAAAAAGATGGGGGTGCTCTAAGCTATGGCTCTATACGCTCTAAAATGCAAGCTCCTACATCTTCCTTCCAGCAGTGATCCCATTACCCCGCCATTATCCCCAGTGTCACTTACGTACCGGCATGATGCTTGGCCATGGCTGAGAACGAGATGACACCGGAGGAAGGAGCAACGATTCTATGAGGGTTGGTATGCGAAACGGAGGCAGGGGTGGTGAGAAGTGGTGGCGCGGCGTGGCCCGGTAGAAGTTCTTCATCACTTCAATTTTCAGGCTCCGTGCGAGTGGAGGAGTATGAGCATCGGCCAGCAAGAATGTCACGGCACACAGCATTAGCCCCAGCGGCAGAATCTTGAAACAATTTAAAATGATGTGCGACGCCTGTTGTCGTACAAATGTGCAGCTGGGGCTCGGTCAAGACAGAAGAGGAAAGGGAGTTGGGAGCGTGCGGCTTCGATAGCAGACTCATTTTGCCACCACCAAATACCACAGCCATGGCACCAGCTCAATCCCTTCGGCCATCAGACAAGGTTAAAAACGAGGAAGATGACCAAGACCTAGCAGCGCTGGGTTTTTTATTCGACGCCGCGGCCGCAAAAGCATGGATCAAGCATGCCTTCCCGACCTCCCCTCCCTCCTCCCACCAAAGCAACTACAGGCCCGCATTAAAGTCAATAGAAGTAGAGGTACAGGTGGTCGATGACGAGGACGGACCGGGGGCACTCCAAACAGGCCAACGCACTTGGCCTGCGGCGCCCTTCATGGCGGATTACCTTGTGCGACATTGGAAACGCATAGCAGGGAGAGACGGTCCCATCCACGTCCTGGAATTGGGGGCGGGATGTGGGTTGCTGGGTCTGGCTCTCGCTCAACTGCCTCCTGTGGAGCACGTTATAATGACTGATCATGATCCAGGCACGATGGTATTGATTCGAGAGGGTATTGCGCGGAACCATGCTAGGATACGGGAGGGAACGCGGTGCGAGGCTGCATTAGTGGAATGGGGCGGTGAGATGGATGCATGCCTATTGCCAAAGCCAGGGCACGGCAAAGAGGGAGGAAAAGACAAGACACCAGTGCTCTTGATTGTGGGGAGCGATTTGATCTATAGTGTGGATGTGGTGGCAAGCTTATTTGAAACAGTATCGCGGGTGCTTAGGAAAAGAAGGGAGGGATTTGAAGCAACAGTAACAGCAACAGCAACAGCAATAGTGGCGGCAACGGGTTCGGACAAATTTTTACTGTGCGGAAGCTTTGTATTGGGTGCAGTTATCGACCGGAAGGTGGAGGAAGTGGTAAATAGATTGAAATTGCAGCAGGAAATAGTCTCGCTGGATGATGAGATGGGGAATAAGGAGATGTGGATGCATGTATATACCCTCCCTCCTCCCCCACCCTCATCCTCATCTCGCGAGCAAGGACAGACGAAATCACTTTTGAATCAAAACTTCGCAAATTGGTGAAGAATGTAATCCGAAAGCTTAATCTCTCTCTTCGTTTCCTTCTTTTCTTTTCTTTTCTTACTTGAGGGTGGGGAGAAAGATACGCCATTCCGGATGCAGCATCGGCTGTGTGAGCTGTGCTTTGCCTTATTTTGCGGTACTCTATTTCCATATCTATCTTTCCATCCTCTCCTCCTCTCTCGTCGTACTCTTTTCCTGTCTTTATCGGTCACCCACTACCTCTTCAAATCTCCTCTCCTTTCAAGGCAATCTCCGTTCTTCGTTCGAAGACTTTCCCCCGTCTTTTCCTTATCATGTCCCATCAGATATTTCCTTGCGATTTCAAATTACCCCTCTCTTCCCCTCCTTCCCCCCTCCTCCTCCCTCCTCACGAGCTATGGAAACTGCTACTCCCTCCCCCCACCCCTCCCCCCCCTCCCCCACCACTTTCAGAATAGACCTGCGACCCCCTCTCCCCCCCTCCCGCATTGATGAACATAAAACCCGACCGCGGATTCGTCAACAATTTCCTCACCTGCTGCTTCCAGATCGGGGCCTTTTTCCCCCCATCTCCTCCCCCTCCCTCTATCTTCCAATGCAACTCATCCCTAAACTCGTTCTCGATGATCTTGAAAATCTCCTTCAACGTCCCCTTGCTATTCGGAAGTTTCTGCAGCGCATGCGAAATCATGATCTTATAATCCTTGATCGACCCCTTCTTCCCCCCCCCTCCCACCCCTTCATACCCTCCGTCCCCCGTTCCCTCCCTCCCCAATCCATTGGCCGCCTCGAACCTCCCTACCTGGGATAGCTTCAGCACGTGCCTGGCCGGGACCCGTCGATGAGGAGTGCGGCCCGTCTCGTCCTCGTCGTCCTCAAATTTGACCATCACCTCCAAGGGCCCCATCCCTCCCTGTGCGCGCTTCGGTACCTTCGTGACCTGGGCGCGGTAGAAACTCGTCGTGTCGGGAAAGACGGCCAGGACGGTATCGTTCTTTTGGACATCCAACAAATTCTCTTCGTGCAGCCGGATAACATTCGTCGACGGTAGCGTCTGCACATTTGCATGGTCGTCTTCATCTCGCACTTGGTACGTATCTCGCTCCGGCACATATTTAATGATACGTGCCAGAATCCATCCAGCAGTACTATCCTCCACCAGCTGGCAAGACAAACGCGCCGCGACTTCCTCATCCACCGTGGCCACTGATCCATTTCCTCCCCCTCCTTCTCCTCCTCCTCCTCCACGGCCGCCTTCCTTCCGATGGACGGGAGCGTAGCCTGATCCTCCTCCATAGTGGTGGGAAGCATAATGGGCCCCGCCTGCGCCTCCCCCACGCTTCCGCTTCTTTTCAAACTTGCCCAGGGTATTCGTAGCCTGCATCCCCGACATGAAAAAGGAATGTAGGACCACATCTTCATCGACAGGTTCGCGTTCGAAGTGCCGTGAGACCAGCATGGCCAGCTCCTCGGTAGTCGCATCCGCCTTTGCAGTCAGCCCGTGGTGTTCCAGGTACTTGAGCAAGACACGCGGCTCCAGCTTGCGAAAGCATGGCAGACCCGGCCGATTGTAACCCGTGCTATTGCTATTGCTAGCGGTGGTGGTAGTAGGGGGGGCGACGGGAGGCAGACTAGTCGTCGTCATGCTCGAAGCTAGGAGAACCGCCTCTGCGGACATGCCCGGAGCGGCGGCAGCAGCAGCAGCAGCAGGAGCGTCAACGACAGCCGGTGACGTCTCATGCTCCCCGCTGACGCAGTTGTCAGCAGCAGCTGCGCTCGTTTCCATAGGCATCGGATTGTAGGCTCCGTGCATGTCGACAGAGGCTGTGCTGCTGTTGGTAGTGCTGGTGCTGGTGCCGTTGCCGAGTGGCGGCATGGTCGTGTGGGGCAGGAGGTCTTGTTGTCCAGCATGGGCGCCAGAGGGCTCCCGCGCGGTCTCCGGGATCGGCTCGTACGCCTGTTGTCCTTCCTCCATCCTTTTCCGTGCGCGCGACGCTCGCCCTGTGCATGTGGGTGGGTGTTTTAAAAAGGGAGAAAGTCAGCGTCGGTCTCGGTGGCACTCACGTTCTGCTTCCTCGGGGCAGGAGGATCGGCGTCATATAATTCAGAGCATCATTTGCATAGAAGACTGCCTGCTCCCCACAAATCAACACCAAAGGCATCTTAGCTACGAGAACTCCGCTGCTTCGTCGGGGAGTGTCCCTGTGTCCAGCATGAGAGGGCAAGCAGACAGGCGTTCTTTCTCATTCTCCGCACATCAACCGCTCCTACCACACGGGGGAGTCCCGCCCGTAAAAAAAATAAACATGGGGATGTCGCCAAGACGCAACAAAATGTGGTGAGGCTTGTGTACGTTGCTGTCCTGAGTGTGGGTAGGCGTGGTATTCCGGTGCTCTGCATCTGAGAGGATGCAACAAGACCCTCGGATCAACCTCTCACGTGTGTTCGTGTTGTGGAGTCTGCGTCTGTCTGCGGCCCATGACATCTGCGGATCGGAACAAGCTGTCCTTTATCGGGCTGCAACAAAACGGTTTACTTTACTTTTTGTTTTATTAAAACCCTATGACAGTTTGACCGCCGCCTGCACAAAATGCGCTTGGCGCACCACCAAATCCGCCTTGTCTACCTCCTTTCCCACCTCCCCCTCTCCCTCCGTCTCCCGCAAGCACGCTAGGCCCGCCTCCCGGCACAAGGCCATCAAATTTGCTGGCGTTATAATTTTTGTTTCTCCTTCGTCCATTAGCGGCTTGAGCACGTTCGTTACAAGCCCCGCTAGATCCACATCTATATGCAAAGGCATGTGTCTCGTAGCCACTTGTAAGATTGGAAGGTAGTCGAGTTCGGGCCTCGGGTAAGGCACCAACAACAACTCCTGTAATCTTCCCGGGCGAAGCAACGCCGCGTCCACCGCCTCCCGTCGATTGGTCGCTGCTAGGATCAGTAAGCCCTCTGCTTGCCCTGACACGCCGTCCATCTCATTCAGCAACGTAGAGAGCACTCGGGCGTATACTCCCCCACTCCCTACCCCTACCCCTCCTCCCTTCCCCCCTACCCCTCTCTTTGCCGCCATCGCATCCAGTTCGTCCAGGAACAAAATGCAGGGCGCCGCTTGTCGGGCTCGGGCAAATGCTTTGCGGACCCTTGCTTCGCTATCACCGAGGAAGGGAGAGAAGACCTCGGTGGCGGGGAGCTCGACAAAATTGGCTTTAACCTCCTCTGCCAGCACACGGGCCAACAAACTCTTCCCGCACCCGCTAGGGCCGTACAGTAAAATTCCACCACTTGGCAAAGTGGAAGACAAGCGGGTGGAGGAGGAGGAGGGTTGGGGACCTCGCAGGCCGAGCCGGGCGAAGGTCTCAGAGTAGAGAATGGGCCACTCCACCAACTTCCGGAGTCGGTTTTTGACGTCCTCGTATCCTCCTACACTCGCCCAGCACAGTTTTTTATTATTCCTTATCGTTCCTCCTATACTGTTGTTTTCGCGGTCAGCCAACCCGCTGAGCACCGCCGGAGAGACTTCTCGACGAGCGGCAATAAAGGCAGATAAGGACCTTGAGTAGGAGGAGAGGAGGAATGACGTAGCATTCCTCTCCATTTCTCCTTCTCCCCTATCTATAGCTGTCGTTTCTACTGTTGCTATTGTTGTTCCTGCAAAAGCATGCAACGCCGCGACTCGACACAGCGTGACGAGGTCCCCTGGCAAGAAACCACCAGTCATCTCCGCCACTCTCCGCAGTAACTCCTCTACCTTTTTCCCTTCCTCCACCTTCTCACTGTTGCCCTTGGGAAGGAGGTTTGGTGCCGTGAGTTCCAGAGTATGCCGTAAAATTGAAGCTCGGTCTTCGACACGAGGGCGAGGAAGCTTCACCACCTTGTCGAACAGCCTCCCATGCTGCTGGGCCAGACGCCGCTGCAGGCTTGCACCCCCTCCTCCTCCTCCGCTCTCACTCATACTTTCTCGCGCGGCCAACACCCACAATACCGGCAGACGCGACGTTGCTCCTGCTGCTGCTGGACCTTTCAACAGTCGCTGCAGCGTCTTCAGTGCACGGGTCGTCTCTCGTCCTCCCAATTGCAATTCCTCCTCTATCTCCTCCTGCGTGGCTGCCCCCTCTTCCTCCATCCCTCCTTCATCTTCCCCCGACAATATTGCGTCAAAATCATCAACCAAAACCACAACACTTTCTTTCCCGTCCTCCGAAAATGAGAGCCCCAACCGCTGACGTAGGTAGTCGTCCCCTGCCTCGTCCCCTCCTTCCCTCCCGCCCTCGTTCTTGCTCTTCGGACCACTAATGCCCTCCGCAGCCATCAAGGCTTCCACGACATGTTTTCCCCGCACATACACCGTTGTTGCCATTGTGCTGAGTTGGCGCTGCAGCTGCTGCAGGAACATGGTCTTGCCTGCCCCTCGTGGTGCTGAAAGGAGGACTCCTTGCATTCGAAAGGCATCGTCTCTCGTCTTGCTTTGCCTGAACACTTCCAAAATCTCTTCACAGACAATGGCACCGAAGCTGGTAGATCTACTTTGAAGTGCTTCTTTGTCTTCCTTGAGCTCTTCTGTTTCTTCTCTTCGTGCGGTGAGTACCACCGTCACCGTCGTGTTGCTCGGGTTGGATTGTTTGGTGCTGCTAGTATGACTGCGGGCTTCCGCTCGTTCTATCTTCATCACGCGGTAAGCTAGCGTCAGAGACAAGAATTTCACGAAGATAAGACATTTTGAACTGGCTACCATCATCAATGGATGTACCACCCGTTCGAGATGTCTTTGCGAGGGCCCCTCCTCCAGCTGCTGCTGCTGCTCTCCTCGAAGAAGGGGCGTGATATAGAGAGTCTGCGAACAGCCTTGTCCCCCTCCATCCTCGTCATCCGCCATATGCACCTCTACCAAGCTTCCCATTTGCTTTCTATTAAATACAGCCGCAGCTGCCTCCGCCATTAGGACATGCCCCGCTTGCACTCTACGACATGGGACGACGCGTGCCGGGAAGTCCAGGCCAAGTTCATCCTCGACCGGTCGCAGCACTACGTGCCCGTACGCCCCACATCCCAATGTTTCGATGTCTGATGGTTCCATCCGTATGTCATGCAGAGGCTGCGAAGGCCGATCCGTGGCGGGGAAGAGGCGGAAGTAGAGAGGGAAGGGCGGAGTGGAGGGGGAGGTCATGATCGTTCTTGGTTAAGACGCGCGGAGACGACTGACTTCTAGGCGTGCAGGCGACAACGCTCCAAATAAGACCTTGTTCTCATATCTGTGTGGCGTGAGTCGGACAGTAAGCGAATCGGTGGGATGGTGAGCAGTAAATGCGGGGGAAAGTGCACGCTGCAAAACGAACACACGGTGGAGTGAAGGAAAAATGCAAGCGACGCGCGCAGCCAACCCACGAATCCGCTGGAAAAGGATCAAAAAATCAAGCAAGACCCATCTGCACAAGGGTGGCCAGAGAAAGTAAAAGTGGCCGGGGCTTTCGCTTTCATTATCCAAAAACAAAAGCTTGAGCTTGAAGGGAGGAGTTGGGAAGTCAAATTTTTTGCCAAATTTGAAGCAAAAGTTGATTTATCATCGTGTTTTCCCTGTCAGTCTCTTCTTTCTTTTTATTTGTCCTCAGCAAGATATCGAGCGCAGTGGACCACGAGAGAAGTCCCTTCCCATTCCTCATCCCACTCACCCCTGACCACCTCAACCGCCGGAACATAAGCAGATAGACCAAGAACCTCCAAGGGTAAAAAGGTATTGTTGCCGGAGTCTTCTCTACATAATGTCGTCGTCGCCGTCGCCGCCTAGGAGGGATGCCCTAATCCTCCCTTTCCACTAATCTTTCCTCATCCGCGTTGATCTTGCTTTTTCAATCGACGCCACCCATGTTCGCTCCAACTTCCGCCTCTGTCACCTTCCCTTTGCTCCCCGCACCCGTGCGTGCCTTGCGCTCCAAAATCTCTTTGCGGGCCTTGTTTAGCTTAAGCTTGGTGATGTGTACCTTGGAGGCATCGATCCCGACATGGACTGTGGCGCCATTGGCCTTCTCGCGGGTGATTCTGTCGATGTGGATGACGAACTTCTTGCGGTATACCGTCGTGACCTTCCCCTCTCGGTTCTTGAACCCGCCACGCACGACTTGCACCTCATCATCTTTGCGAATGGGCATGGATCGGACCTGGGTTGGTAATGAGGAAAGGAGGGAGACAGAAAGAAGTGAGCATGCGTGTGTGGACGATGAACACAAAAATAGGAGACGTGCTGCTGCTCATGGTGATAGTGATGGCTCATGAAGACCCCTCGATCTCCCGTCCAACATCCCTGTCACTACGAAACAAATGTGCTGAAGAGAAAGGAGGGAGACCAAGAAACCGTACAAAAAATGTGCAGTGTCGCAGGCCTGGTGCAGCCTCTCCTACCGATATGCCTCCACGCCATCTTGTTGTTACACTGATTTCCTTGCTCCTCTCCTTCCACAGCATATCTACATGCATAATGACTCTATATCCTCTGCTCTCTTTCTTCTTTCTATCTCAGCTCTTTTACCAAGCCCGCCGCGCGCACGTACCTTATACTTGGCCTGGAGCTCCTTTGACAGAGGCGCCGTCATGATTGTCCGCCTCACGTGAGAAGGGGCCGTGAAGTGAGCCTTGCGGCTCTTGCGACGGGAGGACGAGACGTTAGGGCTAAACTTCATCCTGCCTGCGATGGTTTATGTGAGGAGATGGAAGGGTCTGTGAGTACAGGTGGGTGAGGGAAGGCATGCAGTGGACGATGATGAAGGGGTGAGGCGAAGCAACGAGGAATTGACCACGCCAGGCTGGGCCTTCCGATACAGCTGGTATGGCATATATCTGGCTAGGAAATATAGGCAAGCTACAATGCTGCACTTGTCCCGACAGAGGATGTCAGTGCCTCATAAGGGTGTGGGCAAGGCATGTGGAGGCCTGAAGAAGGCGATGGCCTCCCACCCACTCACGACTAACGAGGAGCAGTCAACACCGAAAACCGCTTCGTCTCCATTGGACCTCCCCACCACCATCAGCCGCGTTTGTTGGGTATGTGTACACTTCATTAGGCTTGGGGCCAATCTTGGGTGGAGGATATGTAGGGCATTGACCTGGTCACGGTGGAGGCGAGGAACGAAACCTCATGTGTGTGGTGCTCACTGCCGCCGGAAGACAGCGCGGACTGTGTCAGCGTCACAGAAACGTCGCCCCTTCTGGAATTCCCTCTTAAACATCGACCACCACATACAGACACTTGTCACCAAACGACACCTTAGCGCAAAGTGTAGTATTCAAAACTGAGTACTTGTGTATTTCATATATTTTTGCTCGATTTGAATGCGTGTTTCGACGAAAGTCAATGATTTTGAGGAACTCGAAAAATGGGCAGATCGGCTGGCGAGGAACGACCCCCACGCCAGTGTCCAACAGCATGGAGGACATTCCAACAGCTGGTCAAGCCTACGCGCGGCGCTTGGGTGTACATTTTTCGATATGTGAGCCTCTTCCTCAAGAAGTAGAGTCGCGTGCCGCAGTCTGCTAGCCCCACGTACCTCCTGATACTCAGCTCAACACCTGCTTACCAACGCACCCTGTGTGCACACATCAAAACAGGCCCTCAACTTGAGCGACGACGTTCGTGCAGGTCACCGACACGCGCAAGTGATTGCCATGGCGACAAGGGACGCCCGGCAGCCGCGTATCTGCATAAGAAGACCATGGGCAATACAAGCAGACACATTGCCAGCTGTAAATCCACCAGCACGGCTTCCGTGCCCTTCCCATGCAAAGGCACCACGTCCTTCTGCGAAGGGGATGTTCCGGTCCCTGCTGCTGCCCGTCCTGCTCATGCTGCTGGTACTCCCTATGCCCCACGCGTTTGTCACAAGGATGCGGCAGGATGGCTGTGCCTCGAGAGTACCGCCAGTACGGTCGCCAGCAGCGACCTTCTCCACCTGGACATTGCTGACTGACATGCCCTCCTCAACTTCGCTTGGCGCCACCCGCGTTATCGATACCCACGCCTCAACGTCCTCCTCACAAGAAGGACAGGACAAAAATGCGACCGGCATGGCAGCCTCAGCCCTCAAGACAGCCGCATTAGAAAAGCAAGCGAGAATAGCACGGCGCGATGCCCGCCGCCGACGCAAGCAACTGGCGCTTCTAGAAGAGGAGGGTAAAGATGGTTACATGACGCAGCGTGGTGGTAGTGGGTACATGCTTCCTGCCTTGAGCAGTGGCAGCACCAGCACCATTAACAGTAAAAATAGTCACAGTGCCCTAATGCACCGTCGCGAGTTGCCTTCTCTTCCGAAAGGGGGAGGGCTGGATGCTACCACCTCGTCTTCCTCGCGTCCTCACACAGTGGATCTGTATGTGCCTTCTGCTGACTTAGAAGTGATGCTCTTCTGGGCCCATAAGCTAGAGACCCTCCCTGCTTTGAGCAGGCGCGGCAGCAGTAGTATCCCTCCTCTTCCTCGTGAGCATAAGCAGCTCCTCTTTCTCGACAAGGAAAAGCGTTTGCTTGCCCTGGCCCAAATGGTTTTAGGTATGGAAAAGCTCCGACGGGAAATAGCAGACGCTCGCCGTGCTAGTCCGGCTGCAGCTGCTGCTGATGCCCCCGTGACCTCCCGGGAGCTGGCGGTGCGCTTGGGGTTGACAACGGAGGAGGTGGAGGCGTTTTATAAGTTGGGTTTACGAGCACGCAGTTACATTCTAATGAGCATGCACTCACTCATTCTTTCGCTAGCGAGGAAATATGCAGGTACCTTTGGTGTGGATCAAGCTGAACTGGTTCAAGAAGGGTATAGAGGAGCGGTGCAGGCGGTGGAGAGGTACGATGGCAGGAAGGCAGGAGGGGCTGGGGCAACGTTTCGGGGATTTGCGTATGTGTATGTGATGAGTGCTATGATTACTGCTGCGAGAAATGAATTGCACCTGGGGGCAGCGCCCTTGGGAGTGAGAGATCCAGATTTGATGAGGTTGGGTTCGGGGGAGAAGGGGGAGGGGAGGGAGGGAGGGACAGGGAGGGGGCTGCTGTTGCCCTCCAGGAGTGTTGGAGAGGGAACGAGAGCGAGGACGAGGGGGGCCTTGCCCGTGGATGCGGTCGGGAGTGGAGAAGGGTGGAGAGGGAAGCAGCTGGCGCTAACGGCAGTGTCGTCTGCAGCTGGAGCAGGAGTGGGTTTGTTGAGAGGAGAAAAGGAGGATGGTGGCGGCGACGACCACGATTACGATTCTTGGGGAGACAATGACCGAGACGAGGACCAAGAAGTGGTCGATGTGGACGAGGAGGAGGTGGCAGAGGCGGCTCGTGGGCGCAAGCCTACCCCTCTGGTGGGACGACGACGGAAGGTGAGACCGACGAGGAGGATGATAAGAATGAGGGGCCCGGCACATGAGGCGATTATGGAGCTTGGGTCTGCTAGGAGGAGTCCAGGCCGATCTGGCGGCGGGGATGGCAGCAGTAGTAGCAGTAGCTGGGGGAGGAGGGCGGAATTGTTTGGGGTGGACCCAGAGGCGACACGACCGGCATACGAGCTCGTCGATGAGAGCACACGGACGAGGGACTTGAATCTTTTCTTGAAACGAGCGGCGGCTGAATTGCCAGAGAGGGATATGCAAGTGTTGAGTCTTGTGTATGGGTTGGAAGGGCAGGTGCCGATGAAGAAAGCGCAAGTAGCAGCAAAGTTGGGCACGTCTGTGGCGGTGGTGAGTAAAAGTGAGAAGCGGGCATTGAACAAGCTGAGAGAGATGTTGAACATCAAAGAGGAGGTGTAGAAGGGGAAGGACAGAGGGAGAGAGGGGAGGAGAGAAAATGACATGCAGTAGTCAATAACCTGTTTGATGACGATTGCCGCACAATCAAGTAGGCAGTCGGAAAACAGAAACATCGCGCTGGAACAAAGCAACGTGGAATGCGTTGAGGAAGAGAGAAGGACGGCGTGCATGTGTATAATTTTACACACATACAAGTAGGATTTTCTGATGCAGAATAAACAACATGTGTAGATAGGCAAAGCGAATAGTTTATTAAAAAGACGAAATCTCACCAAAATGTAAGTGGTGCGTTCACATCACAGCGAGAGAAATCCGCCAGCAGGATCAGTTTATTCTGTGTACGTAGTCCTCAACTTTCTTTGCTCCAAATTTCTTTTTCTTTTCGGTCTACATACCACCTCCAGCTCCTTCTTCTTCTATCGCTTATTTCGATTCAGAATGTACAAGCTGGGCCACGTACTCCCCTATAGCAGGACTGGCCGTCAACCCTGGTGACTCAATCCCAACCAAATTATAGAAATTGGCTAATCCCCTCTCTACCTCATGCTTGATCACCCAATCCCTCATTCCCGTCTCTTGTTCGCTCTGCAACTTCGAATGGATCCCACTGCTCTCCGGCGCTATATCCGTCGCCTCAACAAACGGCAAGAAAGGTCTCACTGACTCCACGAACTTCTCTCTCATCTCCTCCCCCACCGACAAGTCCAACCCCTCCGCCCCATAATAACTCTCATTCCCCGGATGACTGAAATCCTCGACGCTGTCTCTCCCTCCCTCCCCCTTCTTTCTTTGTGGGAACCAAGTTTCCAATGGCCCCAGCCTCATTCCTCCGTGCAGATCAGGCGTAGTGTGAACACCAACGGAACCGTTAATGGGTAACGGATAAACCAGCATTTTCGGATATTTATTCAACTGCTTATGCACCCGGAAATAAACGCCTTTCGTGGGATGCAATCGATAATTGGCCTTATCCACATCGATGCCTGCTAAAGCCGCGACTCGAGCACTGCCAAGACCGGCGCAATTGACAATGGAGCGTGCTTGGATAGAAAAACGGGATTTGACTTTCCGGTTGGGGGACGAGAGATCAACGTCTTCTATTTCTACCTTGTAGGCGGGGAAGCCTTGGTATTTCTTTATGGCAACGACCTCGGCATTAAGCGCAATGTCCCCTCCAGAGGAGAGGAAGGAGGTTTCGTAGGATTGGAGGAGGGCTATCGGGGTGGAGGGAAGAGGGGAGGGAGGGTCGTGAAAGATGTGAGAAATTTGGTCCCCCATCCTTTTCACAGTCGCCCATCTATTTTCAGCCTGCTCTCACTCTCACTTTCCCTCTCACGTCTTACCGTGGCTGTCAATGATACCAGTGGTGGGACAATAAATGGCGGCAGGCGCGTTAACATTCGGCTCCAAATCCCGAAGCTCATCTTCATTCACCAATTTAACACCTTGTCCTCCTGAGGCCAGAGCCGTGGCCAAAATACGGGGTAGCAACCGAAGTTCCACCTGACTTTTGGGTACTAAGAGCTTCCCAATGTTCGCGTGGGGGATATCTTTTTCTTTGCATAGGGCGTACATCATATCGTTCCCCTGCCGGCAGAGGCGAGCCTTGAGCGAGTTTGGTGGGTAGTAGACTGATGCATGAATCACCTCGCTATTATGCGAGCTTGATTCCAAGCCCAATTTTGCATGCCGTTCAACAAGTAGCACACTTCGCCCTATCTGCCTCTCGGCCAGCTTCACCGCTACGGACAAGCCGACGGCGCCGCCTCCAATGACAAGCACGCCAATTTCCGCGGCAGAGGCGGCAGTGGCAGCGGAGGCCATGGATGCTATTGACGGCGGCTCTGAAATCAATTAAAGATAGGTAAGCCGCTGGTAGGAGATGCCAAGATGCTTGTCCACGCTTGTTTATACTGGGCAGCCGCACCCAATTGTAGTTCATACATGGACGCTGGGTCCACTGATAAAGCAGGCGAGGATGAGGGAGGAGGTTACCTTCGTGGGCGCTCTTATCCTCGTCGTCTTGCTGCCTGGGAATCCCCGCCGCCTTGCTGCCTGATCCTCGAGCTTTAACTCGGCTTAGCCTGTGAGGTATCTGTGATTTTGTGGTCTATGATCACAGATGATGCATGTCTTCTCGCCATCTCAACGTCATGTCGTCATCGCTTTCACAGCATTCTGAATGCCTTCAATTGCTGGGGGCCAACGTTGATTGTCACTCACCACACGTACTGTACTGTAATTATAATAGGGAGGGGCAGAAGCGGTGCCTTGAGCGGGAGCCTTGTTCCTTGATGCCAGAAGCTGCGCTCGGGAGAGGGAGCGTAGCGCACGCAGCATCATCATCATCATCGTCAGCCCAGAGACCCAGAACCCGCACGTGCCTTCAACAGCACAGCCATAACCCCCGGCGTCCTCAAGCATGAGCGGTCCCTCTTTCCATGGCATCTCCATGCTGGGAGCCAACAAGAAAATACCAAACCCTGTTGTTTCTTCCGCGTCTCCCTCTTCTCCCAAAGACTCCACCATCCGGAAGGGCTTCGAGGCCGCAAAACACGCAGTGGAGCACGATGAGAATGGTCGTGTCGACGAGGCTTTTCCTCTCTACCAGGAAGCGGTGGCTTATCTGCTTGAGGCTGTTAGGCAAGGCAAAGGTGATGGCGAGCAAATCAAACGAGCGGCCAATTCTTACTTGACGAGGGCCGAGGAGCTAAGCCTGGTGCTCGATCGAAGAAAACGAGAGGGCGTGATTCACACAAGACGTATAAGTGCACCGCCAGCGGCGGCAAGATCAGGAGCAGCAGCACATAGACCAAGCAAGCCAGATGATTATGACTATACAGGAGGAAGAGCGGCGAGATGCCGTGGGGGTGCTGGTGCTGCCGCAGGGGGCCGAGAGGTAGTAGGACGGGGTGGAGTTTCAACAGGATCAGGGGCATGCAAAGCTGTCAATAGCGGTAGGCGTGGTTTCCGTGGACCTGCGAGTGAGCAGGAAATGCTGGTGATGGAAGAGGTGTTGGATCGGTCGTCTCGAGTGACTTGGGAGCAGATTGCGGGCTTGGAGGACGCTAAGCGAACATTGCAAGAAGCGGTGGTGCTGCCTAATCTCCGTCCAGATCTTTTCAAGGGGTTGAGGGCCCCACCAAGAGGTGTGCTTTTGTTTGGGTACGCGCTGGGAGGAAAGAGGGGAGAGAGCGAGGGAGGGAGGATTTGTTTGGGTAAGGCTTCGGAAATGAGCGGTCACGAACGAACAAACATCTTATTCATTCGTTCCTTTCTTTAATACATAAAATTCTTTCTCTCTTCATTACGAATACAGTCCTCCAGGCACGGGTAAAACCCTCCTAGCCAAGGCCGTGGCGAGCGAGACAGGTTTCGCCTTTTTCTCCATCAGCGCCTCGTCCCTCGTCAGCAAGTACGTGGGGGAAGGAGAGAAGATGGTTCGCGCTCTCTTTTCCGTCGCCCGAAAGCAGCAGCCTTCCATTATTTTTGTCGATGAGATTGAGAGCATGCTGGGCCAACGGAATGAGAAAGAGCACGAGGCGAGTCGCCGATTAAAAACAGAGTTTTTGGTCCAGCTTGATGGAGCAGGCACGGACAGCGAGGATCATATCTTGGTTATGGGGGCGACGAATCTGCCATGGGCATTAGACGAGGCGGTTCTTCGACGCTTGGCCAAGAAGGTGTTTATTCCTCTCCCTGATAAAGTGACGCGGGAGGCCTTGCTCAAGAACCTGTTAAAAAGCCAGCGACATGCCCTCAAGGCACCACAAGTCACCCAGCTGGTCGAGCTTACAGCGGGATACAGCTGCAGTGATGTGGCACAAGTGGCCAAAGACGCGGCAATGGGCCCAATACGAGAAGTGGGGAGCTCGGCTTTGCGGACCGTGAAGGAAGAGCATTTACGACCGATTTCTTTTGAGGACTTTAGTCGTGCGTTGCAGTCCATTAGGCCGAGTGTATCACAGGCCACAGTGCAGGCATTCGACATGTACATGAAAGACAATGGATATACATGAGGCAGGGTCATTTTTGGTCGATAGAATAAGAAAAAATGGAAATGATGGTTGTTACATTCCTCTATTGGTTCGTTCCTTGCACCGCGCCCTGTCTCGTGCTCTGAACGTGCGACTATTGAAAAAATCAACACCGTAGGATCATCTCGTATCACTCTCTGGTCTGTGTGCGTGTGCTTGGATGTCGCACTTTTACCTGGGCACTGTATCAGACGAGACGTTGCTTGAGGCAGCCCAGAAGGAAGCTCTGGAAAAGGACCCGGAGTGGTACCAATCCTCTGTTGGCGGAACGTTCATCTTTGAATGACACGGCAACAAGAGGCCAATTCCAAATACTTTCTTTGTTTTGCTATCTGATTCTACAGCTGAACCAACCCCGGGGTGCCTCCGGCCCCCAGACTTCCCCTCTCATCCTCAGCACGCTGCCGCGGCTCTCTGTGCTCTTGAGGGGAGGTTGAGACGGCAGAAGAATGCCGCCACATGTTGCTATATAACACGACGCTCAGGAATGGTGCCGCGTAGGTGTCAGTTCCCAACTTCGAGGTCTGGCAAACTCTTGCACAATGGCTGTCCTCTCATTATCTTCTGTTTGTCTTTGTGATGCATATCTCTGACTGCTCGCCATACATCTCGTTGACTTTCTGCCCTTGCTCCTGTACCGCACACATCGAACAGTCTGTCACATGCCCTCGTTGCCCTCTCATCAATACCGCCGTTCTCTTCTCTGCATCGTCTTATTTATCTTGACTAAGTCAACTACATGTGATCCCGCCTTGCGCGGCTTCGTCCGAGAAGGAGTAGTTCATGATCAGCAGCAGCGGCCAGAGTGGAAGGAGGGCCACGCTTCGTCTGCTTCGTCTAAGAACCTTGAATCTGGCACCATTATCGCCGTGGATGGATATGCTACTGGCCGAAATGCTCTGCATTTTAGCACTCAAAATTTTACTTCTGCCTCTGAACTTGCCCATGAGCACGAATCTGACGGCACCACGGACGCGACTGCAGACGCCATAGTAAGGGAGCTGCAGCAAACTAGCGTCCAGGCTTACATGAATGACAACCAAAGCGGGACTCGCTTAGAAGGTCTTGGAACTACGGGTATCACTGGACCTACGACGCATTTACCCCAAATCGCTCACTCTCCTGTTACTGGCGGTACGGGGGGGGTCCTCTTCGGTGGTGGCGCTCAGTCGGGTACTCCAGGAGTTGCTGGTGGTACATTCCCGAATCCTGGTACGTTTGAAGGGAACTTGCGTTAAGGTGGTTTAAACACTCTTGATCTCCCTTGCCTGACCCAAGCTTTGCACGTTCATCTGTACAGCTGGCGAGTCAGGGGTATCTACAGGTGGCACCGGAGTTGGCGGTTCCCCGACCGGCTTGGGTACCACGGCGGGAACTATTGGAGGAGCCCCTGTGGGAGAGGGACTCGTGGGACCTTCGTAAGTAATATTTGTGTCCCTGAATGTATCCTCTCTTTCTGGCCATGCTGAGAGGGCGTAACGTGTGAAATGCTCAGCGTATATTCACTTTCCTTGTTTACATTTCCGAGGGGTCTGCCTGCACCCATCGCTACGCCTGGGGGCGTTGGATCCGTCGGCGGACTTGGAGGTCGTATTTAGAGTGCTGGCAGGTGATGATTGTGGTGCGGATCAAGATGGTTGAAGCATAGACGGACAAGAGACAGCTTGGGGCAAAGTCTCAAAATGTCCGCCGACCTGTAGATCACCATCAGGTATCAAGGCTCCAAAGACGTGGCGATGATATCGACTTAAAATGTACAAATTCAGCATCTTAAAATTTGATATTGTCAGTGATGCAGATTTTGGGTACCTACTTTTCAGCTACCTCTTCCAGTCACAATCCAGCACTTTGGCACACAAAAGGAAAATGCTACTGAGATAGGATGGCAGTAGAAGTGCGCGCTTTCTTATTCATCGAGGGGCTATCATAAAAGTCAAGTAAAAGAATTGAATTTGTCTGGTCGCGAGTATGAATGTGAAGCCCAAATGCGTACACACACTCATGCTATGCATGGTATTGGTATATATATCCCTCTAGAACTATCGCATGCAACCTGCGTCCTCTAGGACTTGCATACGAGGGGAAGCCTTCCAACAAGAAATTGTTGCATATTCGTCTCTTGATCCTTGTCCGAGTTTTACTAGCGACTTTGACAGATTTTTCGATCAGGCAGTCCCCGGTTTACTCTGCCATAGGTTTGAAAATGCCGCTTTGTCAAATACCCTCCTGGCCGTTAATTTCCAATAAGGCCCGTACCAGCCACATGTGAGAGTGCATCCTACGAGTAATGTGTGCATATTGTTTTGTCGATCATGTGCTTTTCACCAGCACGTGCCTTGATTCCTGTCCTCATCTCGTCCCGACTCGTACAGTACTGCGGTCTTGCAGCTGACGAAGACGTACCACCCCCAAAACCATCGAACAGGTTCAATGCCGCACGGGTGAAATTTGGTCGTAATTGTATTGGCCCTCGTCACAGTCCGGCCGGCTGTATGTGAACATGCGTTGCGTGGTACATTCGATCCCCACCGCGATCAGCGGCGTTCGTCGGACGGGTTAAAAAATCTGGGTAAAATGGGTATCATCGCGAGTGCTACAGCAAACCATTCTCCACGCCGTTATTGAGAGCTTCCCTGTCGGCGTGCGCTTCAATGATACCCTGCCTATGGGTTTTAGCGGGTCTACGACACACGAACTCCAAGTCGCTCACTCTCCTGTTGCTGGTGGAAGAGGGATGGCCTTTGGTGGTGGCGCGCAGCCAGGTACCCTGGGCATAGCTGGTGGCACATTCCCGACTCTTGGAACATATGGGAATAAATCGCAACTCGGTGGCTCTCTATTTTTCGATCCTTTTGTCTGACACGACTTTCATACATCTATCTGTACAGGTGGCTATTCCTTAATCAGCTTGGGAACCACGACGGACACGATTGGAGAATCCTCTGTGGGCGAGGGACTCGTCGGACCCTCGCAAGTGAAAAGTGACAATATAAACCCACCCCTAACCTCTGTGTTAACTTGACACGCAAGTTATTATACTCTCGACTCTTTTTTCTCTTCGCACACGTATCAATTTACGCATATTTTAGAGGCCTACCTAGTCGCACTGTCTCACCAGGACCAGGGGCCAGGGGTTGTGGGCTCAAGTAAAGCGAAAAAATGAGCAGACAAAAAACAATTAAAGGAAGATGTACGCTGTTTTCACTCTTTTAGTCTGTACATTACCCTTGAACTCGTTTTAGTCTATACACGCTGATTCTGTACATTTTCATTTAGTTTACTGCTCTTGCTGATTCACAACATCAACCATGAAGGCCGTGACACATGACGGGCAGGCCAGTGAAATGCCCTGGTGCGACCCCCCTCCCATCCCACCACCACCACCAACATCAATCCCCGACCCCGTCAAGGCCCGGTACTCCTGAATCAATATCTCGGTAGTGAGATGCAACGGTCGGTCAAGCGCCTTTAACTTACTTTCCAAGGCAGGCACGAAATGCTCAAGAAGCTCGATTTGACTGAGGACATGCCCACAGCTGAAAGCTAGAATAGAGACCCCCTCCCCTCGTTCGTCCCCGGCCCACCTCCCTGCCAACCTCACAGGGCCCAGGAGACGCCTTACCCCAGTTCTTGAAGAAGGGCCATTTATGTCATGCTTGTCCCCGTCATAACCATTACCACTACTCCTACCGTAACCACCACTCCTGTCCCGGGACATCGCGTCCAGCAACCGCTGCAGGGGTATTTCAATACGATTCGACGCAGCTTGCCCTTCCTCCAAACTCTGAATTTGTTTATACAGAGCATCCCACAAAGCAGCAGTAGGTCTAGGGATGCGCAGTAATGCTGGGGCACGCCCGCCGGTGCTCCAAAGGTCCGTGACCCCCGCTTGCTGCATCGCTTGACCGTGAGTTTTGACGTGCTCGGTGAGACGCACATGAAAGGAAGAAGAAAAACGAACGGGGTGGCTTCCATGCACCACTAGCGCGCCGTCTGCGTCGACGAGGCTGCCTGGTGCACCTGCATGGAGTATGAGAAGGTCTGTCAATAGGGCCACGCCCATATGCCATGCCCAGGAAGAGACACCCGCAGCATTCCTCGCCTTGTCATCAACCGAGGGCAAGATGACGTTTTCCAGCCGATCAGGCGAAAGTCCCAAACGGGCCCAGCTCTCAAGCAACTTGGCCGCCATTCGCTTGCGAATAGTCCATTGAAGAGTGTCCTCGCGCAATAACACATGGCTCTGAAGCAGCCGAAGGAGCGCCTCAATGGCCTCCTCATTACACGCTTGCTCCACACCAACATCTTTCTCACATCTAGTCGTGATTTTCACTATTTCGTCCAAGCGGATCTGTAGGGCTCCTTCCCATTCTCCTGCCGCTTCCAGGAGTAACGCCGCAGCTCCAGCGTTCTTCGGTGTGGTCGTTTCCCTCGTCAAGGCCCGCATGAGGATAATGGCTGGCGTGAAATGCACGCTTCGAGATAGGAAAGAGGAAGATGAAGTCATCGACGCAGCTGATTGGCTTGTCCATGCGACGACAAGCTTCTCCAGCAGTAGCTGAGCCTCCAAGGCCTCTCTCTCGGGTAATGAGAGATCCGGGGGACGTGCCAAAAAATTGCTGCACGAAGAGGTGCTGGTGATCTTCTGCTGTGCCAGTTGGTGCGCATGGAGAGCCGTGCGGGTATTTGCGAGGGGCTGCGCTAGAATCAACAGGACTTCCAAAAGTAGGTCTGAAAGCATACGCACTTCCCTTTGATTCCTCTCACTCTCCTCTGCCTTTACCTGATCTTCACAGTTTCCCTCGCCCCCCTTCTCCTCCAATTCCTTCTGTCTTTCTTCCGTCGCAGCAGCAGCAGCAGGAGCCGCCCTCGCCGTAAGGCCATCGACCGCCGCCGCCAGGCCTGTCAGAACTCCCTCCCTCGAAGACCACGCCGCAATCAGCGGTACTCCCCGCGCGCCGCACTCTTCCTTCTCTTGGGGGGCAGCAGCCGCTACTACCAGGCGCGGACTCATGGGCAGAGGGGGGGGTGGCTTACGGGCGGGGAGTGGCCCTAGGCCAAGCCAGTAGGAGAGTTGGAGGACGAGAGTGCCGACATAGGGATGAGGTAGGCTAGGGAGGGTGGCTAAGAGCCATTGATACTGCTCGCGGAGAAGGAGGAGGTGGGGATCTGACAGCAAAATATCGAGTTTAAGTCGCAGGGGCAGGACAGCCCAGAGGATGCAACGGCCTGCTTGGATAATGCATTTTCCGGCGCCGACTCCGCAGAGCCACGCGACATCGCTTCGACTCAAAGGCATAAATAAGCGTGCAGAGGAGATCGACGCAGACAAGGGTGAGGAGGAGGTTGTAGGCGAAGCAGAAGAGGCCATAGCGGCTAAACAATCCAAGGTCTTGGACAAACCAGACACTTTCTCTCGGGCCCAGCTCGCAAACAAAGCCTCAGAGACGCGCCGTCGTACCAGTAGCAACGCCACCACTTTGTCCAAGTGGTAGTCTGGACAGGCCTCTAGGAATATTAACAGATCCTCCTTGGTCCATCCCGCGGGGGCTCTCTCTCCCGCCATTACCATCCATCGCACGCACTGCAGGGCGACTCGAGCTCGCCCTAGACCACCAGCCATAAGCCAGGGATCGGCTCCTTTCAATCGTTTAAAATACTCTGGGTGAAGGGTGGGCCCTTTGGGTGCAACGTTGCTGCCGTCGTCGAGGTCACAAAGGAGAAGGCTCCACGCCAGCGTTAGAGCCTCGTTAACCTTCCCGTCCTTCCCCAAGTTCATGACAAAAGTCACCATCTCCCCTGGAGACAGTGCATGGGCCTGAAGAGAGGAAGGGAGGAAGGAAGGCAAGGGGAAATCAGGCAAAGCAAAGCCTCCTCGCCTCCCAGGGCGTGGTGAGGAGGACATGGTCTCCTCCTCCTTATTCGCTAGCAGGCGGAGCAAGAAGATGCTGCAGCGGCTCCAGACCACCAAAGACCAAGCCAAAACGTTGTCGGGTCCTGTGGTGCTGGAGCTTGGCGTCATTATCGATGGCAGAAACATGCGGAAGCGTGCCAAGTTCAGGATGTCGCGGATGTCCGGTTTGACGGGTACCAGCCAGCCCAAGAAGGACAGAGGGGCTTTGGTCGGCGACTGGAAGGCCCGCAGCAACGGAGAGATCGGAGGACCGACGGATGCGCTGCTGTATACGTCATCATCATTCTTATCTTGGGGCAGCCGGTAGGTCAACAGCCAGAACGATGAGGAGGAAAGTCCGTCTTGATTCTCGCCGATGTCCTCCACCCATGCTCCCGCAGGTCCTCCCTCCTGCCGACGACAGGCAGCCACGGAAAGCACCAAATACTTTTCCGGCATCAGGTTTGCCTCAATGACACGGCTCGCGCACACCTCCCCTAACGTACTACTGCTCTTTCCCGTCATTCTATCCATCGCATCCAAGTCCTCCGCCAGCGCCATTTGACACAGGCACCGACAGGCCGGAGCTGCTGCTGCTGTTGCTGTTGCTGGTGTTGCTCCTTCTTCTCTCCCACCGCCACCGCTTCTGGCAAGGGCGCAATAATGCACTTCCACCGTCAAGCCCCGCCCACAAGGACTAAGTCGACTCAGCACTAACCCGAAAGCCTCCAGCCCTCCTTGCTCCTTCCCCCTCTCCTTCGATATGGACTGAACCGCAGTCACGACTTTCGTGTCCTCCCACCAGCCAGAAGGAAGGCGAGCGGCAGCACCACCACCATCACCACCACTGCCTTCTGCTGCTGCTCCACCGTCTGCTCTCCACAACGAGCATGGCGTCTCGAAGCACGTATGGATGTGTGGGTGCCTGGATTGGTCTAAAGAAGACGAATAAGAAGGTCGAGCAAAACATCGATCCCACAGCGACTCGGCCTCCACTTCATCTTGCCTCCCGTCCATCCTACTACTATAGCTATCCTTCAACGCCCCCAATCTGCTTCCTTTTCCATCTCCGCCTGCTTCTTGCTCCTTCTCTCCGCCTCCGCCGCTGCTCCCTTTCCTCTTCCCCGTCTTGCGGCCACGTTGAGGTGGGGTAAGCAAGAGGCTGCCGATGGATTGCGTGGAGGTAGAGGGGGATGAGACCTCGATAGTGGTCGTGGAGTGTGGAGAGGGGCGGGGGGGGGTCATGGGTGAGGGGGGAGGTAGTCCCAGGGTAGCTGCTCGAGGGTAATTCATTCTTTGGTTTTGGGGTGTAAAGGACGAGGAGGAGGGAGAGCCTGAGTGTCGGCGATTGCTGCCACTGGGTCGAGAAGGAGAGGGGCTGTCTTGCTGTTGCTGTTGGTGTTGGTGATGGTTCACCATTGGGGACAGAGGAGCCACGGGGTCGGTGGGTGATTCGAGGGCTAGAGAATAAAGTCGGCCGCTCGCCAAGGTAATGAGTAAAATGCGTTGTTGCAATGGCGAGTCTTTCCCGCTTCTGCCATTACAATTGCCGCCGACTGTATGTATCTGCAATGCCACTACACCATGATTATATTCATCTTCCTCTTCTCCCTCGATCAAAGAAAAGGGGACGTACAGCAAGTCAACCTCCCTCTCTTGGTCCATGTCTAAAATCGACAACGCGCCCCTCCCTCCACTCGTCCCTCCAACAATAGCCATACTGCTACAAGCCGTAAGCGACTCTACCCCTTCTCCTCGCTTCGTAGTGCCCTTCGCAGGCGTCCACCACACGCAGCAGCGGGGAACAAACTCCCCTTCGGCACTCATGGAGCCCAACGAAATGTCCTTGGCCCGCCGCTGCGCACCACCTCCCCCGCTTCCTCCCCCAACACCACTACCAGAGCTAACACCTAGTCCTCCACCGCCAGAAGATATCTGCAGAGATCCAGCTCCATCTCGCTGGTATTTGGGGTCTAATGAGAAATCGAACAAAGAGGGGCCGAGCGGATTGAAGCGCTGCTGCTGCTGTTTGTCGGCGCTGCTGTTTGCTTTCCTTTGCTCCAGGGCATTTTCATTTCTGTCGGACTGCCCCAACTGCTGGTTTTCTTTTCCCACCTTTGATGTCGAAGCATTGCTAGTAGTGACCTCGTCTCGTTCGTGGTCGTACACCCGACGTGCCGCCGTGACCATCTGCCGGACATGCAACACATACGCATTCCCTTCCCGCGTCACACAGAGCAAGCGTCGCAAATCTTCGCTTAATGCCAAGCAGGCAATCGTATTCGATGGTCCCCTCCCTGAAAAAAGTCTTCCGCCACTCCCGCTGTGGCTCCTCCCACCCCCTCCGTTGGTGCCGCTGCTTCTGCCGCCGCTGGTGGGGAGGATGGGCCATTCGTACATATAGTCCCCTTCTTTAACGCCCCCGCATCCCTCTAGTGATGCCCAAGCATTTCCCGACATTCGTAGAAGCAGGCTTGGCTGCCGCGTGCTTAATGCTAAGATCGTGATGCGGGCGTCTGCTTCGGGGTGCCGGCCCTGGATAGCGCAAGAGACCTCAAAGCTGGCAGCACGGGGCTGGGCTTGTGCTTGGGCCTGGAGCGCGGAGCGGGGGTAGCAGGCCGAAGTGTTGTCGCACCAGGCATTGGCCACGTGTACGTAGCGTTCTAGCATAATGAGGGCTTGGGAAGGTGGTGGCGGCAGTGGTAGTTGGACATGGGGTGGTGGTAAAGAGGATGGCGAGGGGAGAGCAGGAGGCTGGGAATGCTGTGATGTGTCGACCGCGAGCCGTGGTGGTGGTATTGTGGAGGAGTTGTGCCCATGCCCACGACGGCTTTTTTTCTTGCCCATGGACTGTTGTAGTTGGAAGAAGGAATGAGGCCGGTGTAGTGGGAATGATTTGCTTATATGTGCAGCAAGGAGCTTTTCTCGCAGCGCCGCGAACAACCCTGGCATCATCACGCACGAGACGTTTGCTCGGTCGGTCCATTTGTGGACCCAGCCTCTCAGAGCCCGCCCCCCTTCTCATGTCTTGTCTTGCCTTTTCTTTTGAGCGCACACCCTCGGCGTGAAAATTTTTGAGATGCGTACTGAAGCAGGCCGACACTAACCCGTGCAGTGCATTATACCCTTATGGCCAGGGTGCTCGGGTCTTATGGGATTGAGCCATCGCTCGGGCGGCGTGTATTGATGATCATACATCCGGGTTTGCGCCCGAAATTAGCCAATCACAGGCGACTTCGTCGCTCGCCCAGCTTTATGTTCGTCGCTGCGAGGATTGGTTGAGTGGATTGTCTTGATGCCGATGAGAGGGCGTTGCCCTGGTCCGTTGATTTGCTACACCCACATGCCGCGCGGGCTTTTTGCCTACTCAATGCCTTAGCATCCTCCCCGCACTTTCGAGGTGACTCGTACCGCTGCCATGTCATGTCATCATGATGATGCACCACTCATTACTATGAACGTGTGGCGACTTCTGTCAGAAGAAACCAGCAGCAGGCACCCATGATGGGCATCCCCCTCATGAGGCAGCACCCTACTCTAGCCTCATGACCTCGTGCCGATTTTGCCACGCCCTTAGCCTCTATCCATCCTTATCGCCGGCGTGCGCTTGTCTGGGCGTGCGCGTGGCTGGGGGAGTCCGAACGTGTGGCTTGCAAGCCACTTTCAATTTTAAACGGTGAAGGACGATGCCCCCCCTGGCATGCGCCTCCACACGCCCACGCCCCTTTTTCTCCCCACTTTACAAGGGCACTGCCTCCCTGGCGATCAAGCTCTCGCACACGTCTATGCGTCCATGCGCTGTTGTCTCACTCGTTCATTGTAATCCATCGGCTCCGCCCGCAACACATGCATCATCACAGGTTTCTTCTTTCCAGAAGCAGCAGCCAAACCCCCCCAATCATGCGAAGAGTACGAAGCTGGGGTAAGTCACACGTGCAGTCGAGAGGGAGAAGGGAAATGTTGATTGTGTGTATGTTGACATCAGCTTGTGAGTCGTGAGAAAGTGTGAGCCATAAATGGCTACGTCCCTCAGAATTCAAACTCGCCTGAAGACCACAAAGCACCTCTGAGCCCCTCCCATAAGGTGAGGGATGTGGCTTACTGGCCCAGCGCCGTGCTCTCCCACTTTCAATTCCCTCTATTGGCAGATGACTAACGACAACCTTTTCTTTCTCATCTAACCAACTCCCTATTAACTCTCCGTTTCCCTCGCCTCCCCCCCAGTCGCCGGTGCCCTCCTGACAGTGGGCCTGCTGGCCGCCTTTGGGTCTGTGAAAGCCGATGACGAGCCCCTGGGAACCGTCATCGGTATCGACCTGGGGACGACCTACTCCTGTGTGGGCGTCTTCAAGAACGGACGTGTCGAGATCATTCAGAACGACCAGGGCAACCGTATCACCCCCTCCTATGTAGCTTGGGACCCGGAGTCCGGCGAGCGCCTCATCGGTGACGCGGCCAAGAATCAGGCCACTGTCAACCCGGAGAACACCGTATTCGACATCAAGCGTTTGATCGGCCGAAAGTTCGGAGACAAAACCGTGCAGTCCGACATGAAGCTCCTCCCCTACGCAGTGGTGAACAAAAACGACAAGCCCCAAGTGGAGGTGGAAGTCGCCCCTGGTGATCGCAAGCAGTTCTCCCCCGAGGAGGTGTCAGCCATGATTCTGCAGAAGATGCGTTCCATTGCCGAGACCTACCTGGGCGAGGATGTGAAGCACGCTGTCGTCACCGTGCCCGCCTACTTCAATGATGCTCAGCGACAGGCAACGAAGGATGCCGGTACGATTTCGGGGATGTCCGTGCAGCGTATTATCAACGAGCCGACGGCCGCTGCCATTGCATACGGTCTCGACAAAAAGGGGAAGGAGCAGAACATCTTGGTGTTCGACCTGGGAGGGGGTACCTTTGATGTGACCCTTCTGACGATCGACAACGGTGTGTTCGAGGTGTTGGCCACCAATGGTGACACCCACTTGGGAGGAGAGGACTTTGACCAGCGTGTCATGCAGTACTTCATCAAGATGATCAAGAAGAAGAACAACGTGGACATCACCTCTGACAAGCGCGCGGTCCAGAAGCTTCGTCGTGAGGTGGAGCGAGTGAAGCGTGCCCTGTCTACCCAGCCCCAGGCGCGTGTGGAGATCGAGGCGCTGCACGAAGGAGTCGACTTGTCGGAGACTCTCACCCGCGCACGTTTCGAGGAGTTGAACGTGGATCTGTTCAAAAAGACCCTAGGCCCCGTGCAGAAGGTGCTAGATGACGGCGACATGGAGAAGAAGGACATCGACGAGGTAGTGCTCGTGGGCGGGTCCACGCGCATCCCCAAGGTGCAGCAGCTGCTCAAGGATTTCTTCGGTGGCAAGGAGCCCTCCAAGGGCGTGAACCCCGATGAGGCCGTCGCCTACGGTGCGGCCGTGCAAGGCGGGATCCTATCTGGGGATACTTCCGGTTTTACCCAGGACCTGCTGTTGCTCGATGTGACCCCCTTGTCGCAGGGCATTGAGACCGTGGGCGGCGTGATGACCAAGCTGATCACGCGAAACACAGTCATCCCCACCAAGAAGTCCCAGACTTTCTCCACCTACCAGGACAACCAGCCCGCGGTCTTGATTCAGGTGTTCGAGGGCGAGCGTTCCATGACCAAGGACAACCACTTGCTGGGCAAGTTTGAGCTGACGGGCATCCCCCCTGCACCTCGTGGCGTGCCCCAGATTGAGGTGACGTTTGAGATTGATGCTAACGGTATCCTACAGGTGTCGGCCGAGGATCGAGGGACGGGAAAGAGCGAGAAGATCACCATTACGGCGGAGAAGGGCCGTTTGTCGCAGGATGAGATCGAGCGCATGGTGCGTGAGGCGGAGGAGTTCGCGGATGAGGATAAGAAGGTCAAGGAGAAGATCGATGCCCGTAACGGATTGGAGTCCTATTTGTATAACTTGAAGAACACCTTGGACGATGAGGAGAAAGGGTTAGCAGACAAGCTATCGGCGTCCGACAAGAAAGAGGTGGAGTCGACGATCAACGAGGCTATGGAGTGGTTGGAGGACAACGCGGACGCGGACACTGAGGAGTACAGCAAGAAGCAGAAGGAGGTCGAGACCATCGTCAACCCCATCCTCAAGGAGCTCTATCAGGCCACAGGTGGGCCCAAGGGTGGCGCGGATGAGGAGGCCTATGACGACGAGCTGTAAAGAGTCGGTAACAGCGCGTGTCCGAGTACGAGGGTGTGAGCGAGTAAAGAGTGTGTGCCCTTTTTTTGTCACTAGTAGAAAACGGAAAGGAAAATAAAAGCGTCTGAAGACAGGAAGGGAGGGAAAGGTCCCAAAAACACCTGAACGAACGAGGCTCGGAGGGGTGCTGCCATGCCCCCACTTGCTACTTGAACCCCGCCTTGCCACCAGAAATAATTTACAAAGCTAATCGACGATTGAAGCGAGCATAGCATTCCAGTGACGACTCAAAAGATTCTACAACACAATCCGAAACTGACTTCAATAGCTTTTCTTTGGTACTCGATTTATTAACATGTCGGTGTATTGATGCAGGTCAAAGATCCCTCTACGGTTGTGTCCGCCAGCTTGGTCAGATTCAGGAAGTGAAGAGCCTCCATTCCCATTTCTAAATCGTTGCTTCCCCACATGATTTTCTTCTGCATTCGTGTTTAGGGTGTGACGGGAGGGGGAGGCGAGCAAAAGGTGACCGACCAAGCAGGGCCTTTTGGACTTTAAATGCCACATCCTGCCAATCATAGGACAACTCACGTCATTTACTCGGCATCTTCGTGTGGTGGGACACATTTGATGACAGCTTTGGGGCATGAGATCCTCGCCGATTTCTTCGATGATTTCGATTTGAATATGAGGCGGTGGTGTGGGCTTCCTTGCTACACTGCGAACACAGAGGCACGGGTTGGCAAAATTTGACATCCACCTTACACAAAGCCCTTTTCACTTACCGACTTCCCATCCATGGGAAGCACTGGGCAAATAAAGCCGAGATGCTGTCTGTCCAGACCGCAGCAGCAGCAGCAGCAGTAGCATAATCATGCCGAAGCCTCTGGCTTTTCAAGTTTGCTTAGACCACTCGCATACCACACACGACACATCACCTGCCATATACAACCACGACAGGATGCCCATGCCAAGCAGCGGCGGACGAACGCGCAAGAAGTCCAAGTCTAGCCTCCACAATGGATGGTGGGGTATGAGCGGACGGTGCATGGTCTTCTGTGCGATCGTCGGCTTCAGTTGGGGCCTCTTCATCATTACGCGCGTTGCCGGGCCAAGCCTAGCGCCTGCCTTGCTGAACAGCAGCGGGGGCAGCAATGGAGCTAACACTTTGGCGGCGATGGGTTCTGTCGCGGCCGCGGGGGATCAGTCGTTGCGAGAATGGAACGAGGCGCCAGAAGACGATCGGTTCTACCTCGTCTTCTCCACGGACTGCACGGGCTATCAAAATTGGCAGTCCCTGGCCTTGATCTTCTCCGCGGACGACGTCCACCAGCCTGGGAACCTCGTGCGCATCGCCAGCGGGTGTACCGAAGCCGAGAAAAAGGAGGTGCAAGAACTATACGACCAGTTCCCCGCGCGTTTCCAAGTGCATTTCACCCCCGATTTCAAAAAGGACGCCAAGACAGGCAAGTCCTACGACTTCTACAATAAACCACATGGGCTCCGCCACTGGCTGGACAGTGCGGCCGCGCCCAAGCAGAAGGACGCCATCATCGCCCTGCTTGACCCAGATTTCCTTTTCCTTCGGCCCTTGACCTACAAGGTGAAAAAGGACACGGTCCTCTTCTCCCCCACAATCACGAAAGCCGACTTGATCGACGAAGTGACCGAGGGACACCCAGTTGCGCAGCACTACGGTATCGGCTCACACTGGACCAAATTCAAGGTACCGTACATCGCGGGGGCTGACTCTCCGGCTACCAAGGTGAGCATATCGGATGCGTATCGTGGGTATTCTGTTGGAGCCCCCTATATTGTTCATGTGAATGACATGCGCAAAATCGCCAAGAAATGGTCTGAATTTGTCCCCAAGGTATTCGAGGAATACCCTAACTTGCTAGCGGAGATGTATGCTTATTCAATTGCGGCTGCTCATCTGCAGTTGCCACATTTGAGGCTTGATCACTACATGATCAGTAATATCGACGCGTCGGGGGAAGGTTGGCCTTTCGTTGATAAGCTTGCTGAGACATATGTGTGTAGTGAAGATGCTCCTGATATGGGGGATGAGCAGCCGGTGTTCCTGCATTACTGCCAGTTCTACCGTGTGGAGCATTGGGGATTCCATAAGCGACGGGTGGATGAACATTTATTCAGCTGTGAGAGTCCTTTGTTTTTGATGCCGCCCGAAGATTTGGAGGACACGCATTGGAAGGAGGATCGGGAGAAGAAGACCGTGCTTAGCAAAAAGCAGGCGCAGCATGCGGCTTTTTCCCTTTGTAATATCATCAAGAAGTTGAATCGTGTGGGAACGAAGTTTAAGAATATGTTCTGTCCGAATGGAGGAGCAAATTATACGCAAACGGTCAAAATCTGGTAAAAAAAAAAGACAGGAAGGGGTTTGTTGAAGAGAGAAGCAGCTATTGCTTTGGCATAAACGTAAGAAAACCAAAAACAGAATGGAAGCTATATGTGGAGGCCGTTTAGTTACTTTTTGATCGTTACCTTTATTATGTCGTTTGTTGCTTTGTACTGTTGTGGTAGCTTGTCTTGTCTGCCTATTACTTATTCTTACCCTGCTGTCTTCTTTCTCAGTATCGATTCAACGGTTCGGATTCAATGTCTCGTAGCGGCCCACCCTTCCTCCTCCTATCCCACCCCTTCGCCCATACATTCCATTGTTACCGTCACTTACAAAATCCTCAAAATCCAGTGGAGTCGGCGGAGGAGGCGATGATGACAGGTCCATCGCCGTCGGCTCTAGTTCTCCTCCTCCTACCCTTCGGCCTCTTCGTGACCTCAACCCATACCTGCGCCCGCCATCTTGTCCTCCCTTGCCCGCTTCCTCCCCCCACTGTCCCCCTCCTCTTCCTTCTCCATTTCTGCCTCCACTCCACCGATTCCTCCTGCCAATACCACCGCCGCCATATAACCCATCTCCTTCTCCAACCCCTGCCCCCTCTCCTCCTCCAGCATCAAGACTCTGCATCCTTCCCGACAAAGAACTTCGTCGACGAGAGCTCCCCGAGGGGAAAGGTGACATGCTGCTGGTGTAGTTGCTGCTGACGTCTTCCTCCTCCGGCTTCAACCATCGCCGGGGATGGTTCGATGTACCCTCCTGCTGCAGCTTTAGCAAGGCAGCTGCAGCCCTCAGGCTTTCTCTTTCCGTCATCGGCGGCTGTTGTAGTTGCTGTAGGTGCTGCTGCAGCAGCCACTGCTGCTGTTGCAGCAATACTCGTTGCTGCTGCTGGGGGCTTTGCGATATCAGGCTAGGCGAGATCCAGTTAGCAGAAGAAGAAGCAGCAGCACCACCACCAGCAGCACCAGCAGCAGCAGCATTGGGAGAAATGCCATACGGGTCCTGCTGACGGTACAATGCCTGCATTTGCTGCTGCTGTTGGATGTACTGTAGCTGCTGCTGCTGCAACTGATGCTGCTGTTGTTGCTGCTGCTGAAGCGGCGTGTCCACCATGCCTTTAAGCATAGAGGGGACCTGGAGTTCTTCTCCTGCTGCTGCCACAAGTCTTGGAGGGGGCAGCATCGGCGGTAGAGGAGAAAGTGTGGTAGGATGGATCATCTTGAGCACGGCCCCGCACCAGATGCCAAGCGGTAAACAGAAATTGCTCGCATATACCAGGGTCAAGGTGAACATGGACATAACTACAACATCATTGCTGTAGCGCGCTGCGTTTTGGTCTTGGTAAAAGGGAAGACCGAGCGAGACATACAGGACCACAGGCCATTTCACCGCGCCCAAGCACCCACCCAATGGCTTCCACAACATTGCTCCTACCGTCCATTCGCGCCACGAATGAGAGGCCTCAGAAAAGTGCACGACCAGACATAGAGCCACAATTGTCCCTACCAACCCCACCCAATCTGTGCTCCAATCAAAGCGTTTCTCCATTCGGACCCGCAAGAAGATGCCATGCACAACCCCAACAAGCCATCCCGCCAGTACAGTCGCTAGGCTCATCCCCGCTATCCAAGCCAGCAGTGGACACAACACCCATAATCCCATTCCATAGTACCACCGCTGTCCATGCGGCCACGACACCTCCATTTGCAGCAGCCACGGTCGTTGCTCGGGGCTTTCGCCCAAGAGGCGGCTCAACGCGTCTTCCAAGGGCCATTTGATTTTTGATGGGATCCACTGCGGCAAGCGCTCCCTCATAGAGGGATATGGAGGCTGATGACCCGCCATGGAAGGCGGTGGCCCCACTATCGGACGGCGTTTGGGTGCAAAGAGGTGGTACTCCTCTGTGCCGGCCCGTACCATGTCGAGGGGTAGTAGGGCCGGGTCTGAGCGTATTTTGAAGGCGGCCTGGCGGGCGGCGGGGACTCGCACTTCGGCATCGGTCCCATTTAACAAGATGTCAATGGCGGAGCGGTCGAAGCGCTCGGCCATGGTGCCTGCAGCGAGGTTGGTTCCTCGTCTTGTCCGGGCTGCTCCCTCAGCCTAGGTGATGGGATGGGGTGGTTGGATTGATTGAGAACAGAAGCGACTGGTGACATCCGCACGGCCAAGTAAATGAGATCGTGGTGCTGCGTCTGACTTATCTCCTTGGCCATGACCAAGGCCGTGTGGAAGGCTTACTGGTTACTGAGGGGCACGCATGGGAGGAAGCAAAGGAGGCATGATGATGTTGGGCGAGAGTCTCATCGGAGCGTTTTCTTTTGTTTTCTGAAACCTGTATTTATTTCTTTGTTCCGATGCCTGGCCTTGTTTTCTTGTCGCAGCAGAAAGGCAAAATTTGTTTATGGATTTTGATATGCACATTCACTCGTCTCATGAATCACATAGCTAGCAAGAGATTCACAGGCTAATTTACAATCTGCTTCGCCAGCAAACGAAAGCTTTCCAAGGCCTCCCTCGGATCCACCTGCCTTGTTGCATCCCACACCCCAACCCCCAACGCGATCAATGGCACAACACGGTGAAAGAGAATGTGACGATATTGAAATGCGTGGCCCTCATCCTTCCACGCGGTCATCACCCAGAGCAGGCCATGAAACCCTAACACACACCTCACAGAGAAGAGACTCCTCCAGGTCAGCCGTACGAAGGCCTCTCGACAGCAATACAGCAACATTCCCACATGTAGCTTTGCTCTATGCTGTCCTAGACCTAACTCACCCATTAGGTAATGTAACAAGACCATCAAGCCCATATTGGCCACCAGGGTCAACGTCCGCTTCACGTAGCATCCCGTCATTCCAAAAGCACCAGTCAGACCTAAATCCATCCCTTCAGGCACCACATACCCCACCAACACATTCAATAACTGTAATCCTGAAGACGCGAAATGGGAAGAAGAGGACGACAGAGAGTGGGCAGCGCCAGGGATGCCCTTCACATTGTGATGGACCACTTTGATTTTTGGTGCGGTCAAGGAGGTGGAAGGAAGGGATTGTGGGCGGGCCTTGCAGTCTCCGTAGAGCAGGTCGTGGAAAGGGACATGCCACAGAGCCTCAATTAATAGCATACCCGCGCCTTCTCCTCCTCGACTTTCTTCTGACAGGGAAGCCAAGTACACAACCACACCAAAAACCGCCATGCTGACTGGAAGCAAATACGTGAACAGCGCCTGGTCCTTCAGTCGACGACTCTCATCCGCTTTACCACACTCTATCTGATGTCGCCGTCTCACCTCGACCAGCTCTCGTCCTCGTTGTCTCAGAGTCTCTTTTCGTCCACATTGTTCCTGCTTGGCTGCCCTCCCTTCCTCCCGCTTTTGTCGCGCTCGGTACTGGCGTCGTTTTTCAAGCATGCCCTCCAGTCGAATCACACGTGCCGCCGTTGTCTGTCTACGAAGCTCCTGCTGCACACTTTGAGTGAACGCCCCCATGATCAATGCTTGCTGCTGATGATGATGGTGATGATGACGGTGAACCAACATTCTTCCTTCCACGCTGACCGTTGCTGTCGCAGCCGTCAGCTCGCGGTCATTAGACACGACCATGGCGCTGCTAGCGCTGCTGCTGATACTGTTGGTACTCGCCCTATCCTCCTGGCTCTCCCCCCCTTCACCCTCAGGGCTCCGGCCTATCGACTCACTCTCACATACCTCCCAGCCCTCCTTCCCTTCTTCCTCTCCCTCCCCCACCTTCTCTACCATCCCTCCTCGTGGACCCGTCTCTGTCTCTCCAACACTCGCTTTTGCCTCATCCACCTCCGGAGGGAACGACACATTGTTCTCCTTTACCCCTTCATCCATCCATCCCTCCGCCAGTTCCTCCACCACCACGAAAGACAATTTACGAGAATGAGTGTTGCTGCTGCTGCTGCTGCTGCAAGCAATTCTCCCTCCTCCGCTTCCCCCTCCTCCTGCTGCTCCCGGTGCAGGTATTGCAGGCATTGAAGGAGGAGGGGGGTTCATAGCATGGCCGTAGTGATGTGCAAGCTCCACTTCCGCCGCTTCGTCCTTTCCTCGCTGCCACAGTTTCAGAATCCTCTCCCCCCGCTGCACCGATGACCACAAAGTTGATACTCCTCCTCTTCCTCCTTCTCCTCCTCCTCCTCCTCCTTTTGCTGGGGCTTTATTTAGGTTCGCATCTGCTGCTGTTGCTACTGCTGTTCCTGCTTCTGCTGTTGCGAGGGTCTCCTTGGCTCGTTCCAAAGCTGCCACCAGACGCACTTCTTGGTCGTCAATGTCTGCCCACAAGAGAGTAGAAGACGAGGAAAGCGCGTGGGAGGAGTGAGAAGATGAAGAGACGGAGACCGTGCGTCTAGGGATCGCCAAAGCTGTTGAAGACGACGACGGGGACAGATTTAAAGAAGATTTACTTGACCATTCCTCCGACCCGTCCTCATCCTCCTTTATCCTCTCCAACGTCTCCTTGCACCTCGCAATTGCCTCCTCCAATTCTCCTACCAGCTGCTGTCGATGCTCCTCTCTCTCTTCCACTTCCCCCCACTCTTCCTTCAGAGGCCCCACCACTTCCCCCAGCCATACAGGCACCCGTCCCCCTTTCAATCTCACCAATCTTTCCAGCGCCCGTCGTGCTTCGAAAGGAGCGTCTTTTTCTAACGCTTTGTCTAACTCCTCTCGCGCATGCCCCGCTTGTGCCCGAATTTCTTCTTCGCTCTTGCGGGTGCTCCCCGTGACGAGGCCAAAGCACCATGCCAAGCCATCTTTCATGATCAAAATAGGGGACGACAAGAGCTTAAAGGCATGACGCCGAAAGAAACTTGTCGTAATGTTGGCTGAAGTAGAAAGTCTGATCTCGGTTCTTCTCTGTCGCTGTAGTCTCGGAAAGAAGATGAGGAGGAGGGCAAGGAGGAGCAACGCAGACATGAGTGGCATGGCGGGCTGTCCTCCTCCTGCTATTGGCAAGGAAGAAGCTATAAAACTTTGCGCGTGGGAGGGACTCTGCCCAAAGCTTGAGAGCGGGGGAGCAGTGTCGGGGCCCGCTTCATGAGGGGGAGGTGGTTCGTAGGGTATTTGCCGTGGCGGGGATGGGGCACGTGCAGGCATGAGTTCCACATGCCCCGTCTCCCCATCCACTTTGACCAGCCGCGAGGACGACGAGAAAGAGGAGGCCAACGACGCGTACTCCTCATCCTCTACGACAATGAGACGCCCGGAGTTCATGGTGCTGCCACTTCGGTGCGTGGCTTCGGCATGGGGTGTCACCCACGGAAAGGCTTAAGCGGCATGATGCTGTTTCTGTGTGATGTGCGTGATGAAGGGGAACGAGAGGCGATTATGAGAATCTGGACTAAAACGAGCACGGGTGGTACACACATACTCCAACGGCACACGGGCACAATTAGCCTCGTCTGGTCCTAAGCAAACTCGAAGCATACGGGCATGGGAAGGTCGTCCTGCGCGGCGCGGGCGTCCACCTCTGGCGATACTGCGTGAAAGTGATGCTCCGAAGGCACACATCTTCCTTTTTGGACAAGTCTTTGGACACTCCCACACGCTCCGCAACCCCCACAATCCCATCAAGCACCATCTCATGACCTCTTCTTACCAACTCAGGAACCCCCACGGCACAGTCACAGACCGCACGATGAGGATTTAGAGAATAGCATCAGCAACCGACACGAGCTTCTTCTCCTCCCGCCCCCAGTTTCTTCCTTCCCTTCGACCTCCAAATCAGCAACAAAGAATGAGCTGTGACAGTAAGGCTTCAGTCGCGAGTCAGGCGCACGCCTTTTACAGCATTGGCAAGTACGAGAATGCTTTGGAATGCCTGCAGCGTCTTGTGAAGATGGGAGGCAAGGAGGACTCCCGCGTTCAAGGCAACCTCGTCTTGACCGAGCATGCCAAGGGCGGATTCAAACGGCCTCTGGTGGTGCGGGATCGCATTACAGCTTTGCGTAATTCCCTCAAGGCTAGGTCAGGCAAAGCGGGGCCGGTTCCCGCAGCGCTGAGGGGCAAGGATTCGTTGCGTTTGGACGCAGAGGATGTCGAGGATGATGAGGATGACGAGGAGGCGGACGACACCGACACGGACACCTCTATTCTCCTTTATAATCTTGCCGCGTTACATTTCCACGAAAAGCAATACGGAGCGTCCCAAAATATTTTGTATGCGCTGTTTGCACGGATCGAGGTCTTGGAGGAAGGCTTGGCCGTGCATGTCTGCTTCCTCCTCCTCGACGTCCTCATACACAGCTCCCGCGGCAACATCCACACCAACAAGGACCGAGAGCGTTTCTCCCAAAATACAGCCGCACCTCTAGCCTACCTTGAAAGGCCGCATGTGTTCTGTGCCCCTGTCGCCTTGAGCTCGGAAACGGAGGATAGCAGCACCACCACCAGTAGCAGCGGTGGTGGTAGCGCGAGCAGCAGCAGCGGCAGAAGTCTCGAGATGGCCGAGTTCAATTTTCGACTGCATTTGTACAAGGCGAAGGTAAGATTATCTTTGGGAGAAATCAAATCCTCGAAAAAAGCATTGAAGGGTGCCTTGGAAATTTTCCAAAGGGAGTTGAGACCGGATGCCTTGGCCGCCTCGAGGACTAAGGGGGGGAGCAGCAGTGGAGGGGGGGATTCTGATGACGACGAAGCGGCGGCGGCTGCTGCCTCTGCTACGGCGATCGCGGGGAATACATTGATGGGGGGCGTTGATGCATCGCTACCTCCGGCGGGGATGGCAAATGTGGCAGGTATGTTCATTTCCTCCCTTCCTCCCTTCTACACGCCTTTATCCCCTTTCTCACGCTCACCCTTACACACACACACGCACACACTTCCCAATTTTTCTCTTTTCATAACAGCGCTTTATTTGAAAGCTAATCTAGAGTATTTGCGACAGAATTACAAAAAGGCCCTCAAGCTCCTTGCATCATGCCAAGGGGGGGAGGGAGGGATGGAGGGAGGGGTAACCTCCGCCTACTACAACGACATGGGCTGCCTGCATTTCAAGACCGGCCTCCACTTCCTTGCGCTTCAATACTTCCAAAAATCCGTCGCCTCTTTCAACCACCCACTATCCCTAACCGGCACCAACGGCAGCAGCACCAGCACCAGCAGCTTGCTACCAGGTGGTCGTCCATTGGAAATTGACGGTCGAGTCCTCCCTCACGCATTGTGTGAAGTCGTTTACAACACAGGATTGCAGTTGATGTTGATGGGTAAGCCTTCACAGGCGTTTCGGTGCTTTGAAAATGCCTCTCTTTTGTTCTATAATCGCCCTCGGGTTTGGTTGAGAATGGCGGAGTGTTGTGTCGCTGCGCATAGGGAAGAGGGACGACGACGAAACGGGGCTGTCAGAGATCGGTTGGTCAGACGGGTGGTGGGACAAGGGAGACATCGTCGTGTGGTGTTGCCAGTGTCAAACGACCCACAAGATGCAGCAGCAGCAGCGGCGGCGGCAGTTGATGCGGGAGGAAGGGTGATGGGAGGAGGGGAGGGGGGGGTACGAGGGCAGTGCACGTTAGCTTATGCTGTGAAGTGCCTGCAGAACGCCTTGTTCTTATTGTCGATAGCCTCGCAAGGTGGAGGTAGATCACGCCTGCCCATGACAACGCTGTTTGGGGGGGCTGGAAGCAGCAAGATGACGATGTCGGACGAAGCAGACAGCAGCAGCAGCAGCAGCAGCAGCAGTGGCGGCGCTGGGGTTCAAAGCACCAACGGGACGGCGGCCACTATATCAGCATCAGCGGTTGCGGGGGCAGCCGCAAGAGGACTAGCAGTAGCTGCTGCTCCTACTGCTGAATCACTGACTGCTGGAAGCGAAGGAGGGCCAGCCTCCCCGCAAGAGCAGGATGATGCGGTGGTAGAGCAAGTTGCACTCCTGACACTCTCGTATGTTTACCTTTGTTTGCAAGAGCCCGTCCTCGCCTTACGATCCTCGGAAGCCCTTCTTTCCCGCGGGCCTGGGTGGATGAGTGAGAGCAAGCGGGTGACCGCCCACACATACGCGGCAGAGGCTCTGTGTGTATTGGGTCAGCCCGAGGAAGCGCTGAAGCACTTGCTGTCCAGCCCAGGCTCGACACCTCTCTCCGAAGAAGCAGCAGTCAGCGCGCTGCAAGAGCAGAGGCAATCAGAAAGTAAGGCGGTCGTTATGACGGCGGATAGCTTTTTGCCGCCTGAACACTTCGCGGCACAGGCCCGGAGTGCTCTTCACCTTAATCTTGCAAACGTCTACCTGCTTCAAAACAACCTGGCAGCGGCGGAGGAGTGTGTGAGGGCCGGTTTGGCGGCATGTCCGACAAGTCCCGACGCCTTGAGGAGCTTGCTCTTTATTCTCTTGCGCACCGGCAACACGACTGCAGCGCTCGAGGCGCTCAAGTCTCGTCGGCCATTGAATCTGGGAGGGCCTGCCTCCGCGGCGCAGCAGGAAGGATAGGGGTGAGGATATGGGCGGGGATGAGTGAGGATGAAGCAGGCCAGGTTTTTATTTGGTTCGTCTTGTGGGAAGGAAAGAGATAGAGAAAGGGAGAGAGAGGGGGGGGGGAGAGAAGGGGGGGGAGGGGAGAGAGGGATTGTGTGATTCCTGAACAAGGTGAAGGGTTGATTGAACACAACAGAAAGAACTACCCAAATTTTCTGCCTCTCACCTCGCTCGTCGTGTTTTTTGTCTTTTGTCGTAAGCTTTGCTTTGTACCTTTTCTCGCTGACTTCCATCCGCCCAGATCCGAAAAATCTATTTTCTCTGTTGTCAAGCAGGACGTGGGGGGTCGACCAGTTGTTCCTTTTCTTCATTTCTTGACCCCCAGTCAAGGGAAATGTCTTCAGTTTCCACATAACTATAATTAAATACATCAGGCTCACTTTCTATGTCTTCATCTGTTACAGTCTCTTGGTCTCGTTTTTGCTTGTGTCTCACTCATCGACTCCCACTCACTCCCACTCTCACATCTCCCCATCTCCTTCTATCCTCCTCCTCCTCCTCCTCGATCCGCCGCCTCCTTCGACCCATCTTCCTCCCTTTCTCCCCGACATTCAACCCCTCGTCTCGCCTGCCTTTTCCTCCTTCCCGTTTGTAGTGTGCATGATACTGTACGCCAACGTCTGCGGCTCACTATTCACCTGATGCCACACCCAAGCTGGATTGTAAAGCACATCCCCCGGGCCCATCCACACAGTTTCAAAACACCCCGCAATCTCGTGCTCCTCTCTCGTTCGATTCTTCGTCCTATCTACGGCATCGAGTCGAAAGGAACTGCTCAGTTTTCCCTTCGTCTTCCTTCCTTTCAAAACCTGCTCCTCCGTCAGAGAGGCCAACGCCCATATCTTTGCCCCTGACGAGACCAGCATAAAATTATCATACTCATCTTGGTGTGCATCTGATTTCAATTCAAAGCGACGTCCAGAAGCTGTAGGGGCAGCATTCCCCGTTACGATGACATTGCAAGACATGGGGGAACGACCCTCGAAGACGGAGGCAGCGAAGGAGGCAAGGGCGGTATGCCCCGTACTAGCACGAAAGCTAGCGAGGTCATCTTGCATAAAGCGCGTCCACAAACGGGCCTGTGGGGCTTTCTCACTCATAATACTTGCGATACGACCCCAGTTATATGGTATACTTTCTTCTCCTGTTGCAGTGGTGCTGCTTGTCGGTGCTGCGGATGCTGCTGCCGCGGTTGCTTTCCGCAAGCGCTTGGGGGCCACGCCCCAATCTCGGAGAGGCTGGAAGCCAATGCCCGATTTATCATCTGAGCAAACTTTGACGTCCTCGGGGAGGAGTTGTAGGTGGTCTGGTGTGTAGTTTTTGACTGTCTCGGTAAGCAGGCCTTGGAGGAGGAGTGGTCGCCTGAGTCGTCTGGCATGTGCAACGGCTTGTCGGGCCTCGTTCAGGTCTTGGATTTGGAGCTTGAGCACATAGGACGAAAAATCAATTTGGAAAGGGATTCCAGAATCTATTTCAGAGGACGACGACGACGACGAGTCAGTGGAGGATGCCGCTGCTGAGGCATCCGCCGCTGGTTTGCTTGAGGCTTGCCTTGGGGCGCCCGCAGGTTTTACCGCTGCAGCGGCCGACGAAGACGACGTCGTCGAGGTCCCAAAGTCCAACTGAACGCTGCTTCTATTCTTGGTGGAAAGCGCGCGCAATAAATGTGGCTGTGGCTCCTGCCCATCGACCGCTGCCGCTGCATCTGTTCCTGAACTTGTGATTTTCAGGCCCTTGGAAAAGGGAGTGCAGGGAGGTGAGCTGGGGGCCACAGCCGTTCTCTGCGCCGCGATGGCAGCCCGGCGAGTGCTGCTGCGGATTGGGGTCGTGCGATTCATTCGGTGCTGTGAATTGTGCGAGTGTGTGGTTTGTAGCGTGGTGAAAAGTCGTCAAAATAGGATCGATTCCCAAGGTGGTCGTTGCTGGCGGCTTTCATATGTTATTGGAAACAGCAGCGAGAGTCGGCGAGTGAGCTTTCTCCACTATGCCTGTTTTATCAATTACTAAGAGACCACACATGCCGTCCATCACGCATGCCTGTATCCCGCATCACATGCACACACAGCGGAAGGCGCAGGATCAGCCGCTGGACGAGCCAGGTCCAAGGGGAAGGAAGGAGGCCGCCGCAAGGCCGTCATCATCGTCAACTGGTGACCTCAGTCGTCAACCCCAAGCTAAAACTTGTTCTTCGTTCGAATGAGAAAAGTGGTGCCTGGCCTCTCTTCAAATATACCCTTGTCCAGGAGGCGTACGCGCACGATGATTCTTTGCCTGCGGGATCGCAGTTTGGAAAGACTCGCCAGCGCGAGGTATGTTCCTTGAGAGTGTCCACCCCTCACTCACACCCTCCCCCCATCTTGCTTCATCCTCCCTTCCCAACACAGCAATTATGCTCAGGACCAACGTGTTGCAAGGCGAAGTGCAGCGCTCCTGGATGTGGATCAGTCCCATGGGGGTGAAGCACGTGATTGATCTATGGCACGACACGGTGACGGGCGTGCGGTCCGTAGCAGTAGGCTTGGAGGAAGTTCCGGGCTCGATGGGTAGCTCCCCTTTCTTCACTACCGAGCCGCACCACATAAATTTCACTGTAGGGCACGAACATGCCCGCGGCATGGTCATCATTGAGAAGGCTGGTCTATTTTCGTTTCGGTACACATGTGTCGTGAATGGCCGCCCGCTTAAAGCAACATTGCAAGGGCTGGCGGACGAGAACGAAGAGCGTTTTTATGTCTCCATCCTGGCGACGGCCAACGCGTACACCACGAAGGAAAAGGCCGTGACCTGGTACGAGCTCACAGTGACGCGTCGTTCGGACGACGCCCGCACGATCGTTCATCGTCGGTATCGTGAATTTCAGTGTTTGTTTGAGCAGGTGCATGCGGCCTTCAAGGGGCATCATCTCCGTTCTAGCCTGCCGGAGCTCCCGGGACGACAGCTCAAGCTGCTGGTCGATCACACGGATACGGCATTTGTTGAGGAACGACGCCTGTTATTGGAGACGGCGATGGGCAAGCTGTTGAGTGTGCCGCATGTGTGCGCGATGGTGCCGGTGCAAGTGTTTTTGGGGTTCTTCGATAGGTTGAAAGAACATAGTGTAGTCTTCACGCAGCGAGACCTGGGGATGAGTATCACTCGGACAGTCGTTCCAGAAGATTCAATTGTCGTCTCCCGCGTCAAGGAAGTAGGGCAAGGTGGACAGCAGACTCGGGTAATGGTAGGCGACACAGTCTCAAAGGTCAATGGCGAGCCGGTGAGTAAATACGGCGGTTTCGATGGCGTTGCCTTCCAAATCTCGAAAGGCCTCCGACCCATTGTCATCCATTTCCTCGAAGCAGTCGACAAGAATCCTGGCCATGACTTCCTCCCCCCCGGCGATCCCATAGAAATCCCTCCCGTTCACGAGCAACTCCGCCAGCGACAAGCCTCCCTCCCTTCCTCCTCCCTTCCTTCCTCCGCCACGTCTTCCCACCACTCCGTCACTCCCACCCCCTCCGGCCTCCCTACCCGTGTCGCTTCCTCCACCGTACCCCTGGAAGCAACCCCACAATCTTCAGAAGCAACGACAATAGCCGCAGCAGCACCCCCGACCACGTTTCTCCCGAAAGCTACCTCCACCCCCCTCCCTCCCTCCTTGCCAAGGACAGATGCCCGTCCTCCTGGCCGTGGACCCCCACCACGCCAGCATCTTGTTCATCCTCCCTCTTTCACCTCTTCTTCCTCTCTCCTTGAAAATGGTGGGATCGATCGTATTTCAAGCAGGCGACAAGAGGAAGACCCCAATAGATTGCAAAATATCTTAGAGGCGGCCTTGGTGGAGGAGGAGAGGAGAGGAACGGAGGGAGGGGGGGAGGGTAATGTGTCATCTCCTTCACTGATGGCGCAGAAGGATCCGCTAATGGATTTGAGTACCAGTGGTGGCATTGGTAGTAGTAGCAGCGGTAGCAGTAACAGCAGCAGCAGGGTCACGACGGCGGGCATTGTGGCAGCAGCAGCAGCAGCAGCAGCAGCAGCAGCAGCAGCAGCAGATAAAGCAGATAAAGCAGAAGCAGGAGCAGGAACAGAAGGAGGAGAGGCGGTCTTGATTGCTGTCTCTCTTGAAGCCACGCCTCCTCCTCCTCCTCCTGCTGCCGAAGCTCCATCAGAACCTGTAGTCAAGAATGTGAAAGAGGAGGGAGTGGTACCGCCGTTGACCGCACTCGCACCTATCGCGGTCCTGGAGCATGAGAAGGAGGAGAAGGAGAAGGAGAAGGAGAAGGAGAATAAGGATGTTGCGACCTCTCCGCCGGCATTAGCCACCTTGGAGGAGAAGGAGCCAGCCCCGGTGGAAACACCTCCCAAGAAGGAGGAGGAAGAAGCAGCAATAGTAGCAACGCCCGTCCCTGTGACAGTGCCCTCTCCTATCCTCCCGCTATCTGAGCCTCCTCTTTCTGTCCTTGAAGCACCCATGGCCCCTGCTCCCACTATGCGATCCCTATCCCCTCCTCTTTCTTCCATCTTCTCTCCTTCCCTTTCCGCTTCCGCCCTGACCCCGGTGATTGTAACAGAAGCAGCAAATAAGGAAGGCGGAGAAGGAGAAAGAGTGCTTATCCCTCCTCGTCCCCTGCCTCCCTCGACAGCTCTCGTAGAGGCTGCTGAAGTTGTCCCTGCAACAGAGAGTGAGACAGACAAGAGTCTCAACAGCAAAATCAGCAATGACAAGGCCAATGACAGCAGCAGCAATAACAACCACAGCCACAATGATAACAACGACACAAGCAGCAGTCAAATCAAAGAGGATGCTATGGTCATGGACCTATCGGCCGCCTCTCCTACACCCACTTCCAATCCTCGGCCGCACCCTTTCAACCACATTCACCCTCACCATCTGCAACACAACCACCGTCGCTTAACGCCGCCCAGGATCAAGAAGGCAGGGCCGGAGGGACGAGAGGGTGAAGAAGATGGAGAAGGAGATGAAAGCAGGGAGGGGGAAATCCCTCCGTCTCCTTTTGAGGATTACATGTGAAGGACGAAACAGGGAGCTTTTGGACAAGGGAAGGAGAAAGGAGGAGGGGGAGAATTGTGATGGGTGCAGTGAGAGAGGATAGTGTACAAAGGGGGACAATATAAAACAAAAATTGACGCGAATAAAGTAAAACGGTCGAAGACGATGTCAACGCCCGTGTAGTACCTGTGAATTCTGAAATCCTCATCTTTTATTTTGCTTTTGTTCCATTTTGGGTGTTTTTAGCTTGATGCCAAGATCGGCTTACGGTTCGGACCGTTCTTCGATTTGGAGTGTCTCGTAAGTTTTTCTCCGTTTGGGGGGCCGTTGACACACGCACACACTCACCCATCATCGTTATCGTTATCTCTCCCGCCTCCCTTTCTACTTCCTCCCACCTCTCGACCTGGTTACCAACTCAACCACCGACCCGCTTCCCGGCGCCCCCAAATTATAACTCGCCAACGTCTGGGGATCCTTCAAGAAAACACCTCCCCCTCCCCCCTCCCCCCCCACCCGCAGCTGCATTTTGTTCAGCGGCATATCCCCCACCATCGGCGCAATCTGCTCCTTCAACGCTTTAACCGTCCGCATGACGCTCCCCACCTCCAGTACCAGCAGTTGCCCCGCCAAGTTCCAGCTGGGATTGCTATCATCCACCGGCACCTTGACACTCACACTCACAACCCCAGGATGCGCCGCCGCATAAGCCGACTCCGACAACAAGGCAGGCCCTTTTCCTCCTCCTCCTCCTCCGCCTCCTCCTTCGCCTCCTCCTTCGCCTCCTCTTTCGCCTCCTCCTCCTCCTCCTCCTCCTCCTCCTCCCTCTTCCTCCGTCGCCATCCGCGGAGGCAGCGACTGCTGCTGCTGCTGCTGCTGCTGCTGCTGCTGCTGCTGCTGCTGCTGCTGCTGCTGCTGCATCGGTGTTGGTCCAAGAGAGGGAGGCGGCGGCCCAGGTGGGGGGCCAGGAGGACCAGGAGCGAGCGGGCGGAATGTTGCTCCTCCTCCACCCAGCGTATTATTGACCAGGCTAGAAGGAGGAACAGGCTGGGGTGGTCCACGAGCAGGAGGGGGGGGGGCGGCAGCAGACATCGGCGGAGGCTGAGGCCGACCAAGGCTGTTAGCTTGATGCGAAGGCGGGACGGAGGGAGGAGGAGGTCCTCGCGGGGCAACCCCCGGTCCACCCATCCCTCCTCTGTCTCCCCCAGCACCCGCCGCGGGACCGCCCTGCCAAATCATCCTCTGGTTCTCCTCCTGCCTCACCCTAAACTGCTCTTGTCCCGCCAAAATCTGCCGCTCCTGCTCCTCGGTCGTCCCGAAGATGTCCGTCCTTTTCTTGGCAAAACTTCGCACATTGGCAGCAATGTCCGCCCCCTCTGCCAACGCCGACTCTTTCTTTTTATCCAGCGCCCGTTTCTGTTCCTCCCGCCAGCGAGGGTCCAAAAACTGAATACGCATGTGCTCGCCCACGTCGGCAATAGGGACCTCTCTTCCCGTGACGGGATCGAGCATCATCTGAGGTGCCACAACCCCTCCCCCAGCGGCTACTCGAGGCACATAAGAGGACACCACCTTGATCTCCCCCTCGTCCAAATCCATATCCATGTCCTCTTCCTCCTCTTCTCTCTGCGCCATTTCTGCCGCTGGGGGGCGAGGCGGAGGTGGAGGCGGAACAGCCGGGCGAGGTGGAGGAGGAGGAGGAAATGCCACCACTTCCTTCATGTCCTGATCCTCTTCCTCCAACTCCATATCTTCCTCTCCTCCTCCTCCTCCTGCTTCCTCCGCTCCCTCCTCTCCTTCAGCAAGATCAGGCATGCCCACGTCCATGAGCTCGTCTTCGGCAAATGTGATTGTTTCGACCACAACAAAATCATGCCAATCCACGCTCTGATACGCCACCCGTTCCGCCTCCTGCTCCTGCTGTTGCTGCTGCTTCCGGCTCTCCTCGCTCTTCTCATGCTCCCATCGATGCACCACCCTTTCAAGAATCTTCTGTTTCTCCAAGCCTTGCTTGACCATTGCCCTCTGTGCGTCCGTGGGCTGCAGGACCTTAATATACGCATCCACCAAGGTGGTAAAATAACTAAATAATATATGGGATGGCTTCAAAAACTCAAACAGAGGGTTCCGTTGCTCCTTCTGTGCCAAGGCCGCCAAAAATTGCCGGCCACTTGCCGCTGTATACTGAGCCGTCAATTTGATCACTTCAACATCCAATGCATTTAGACCATCCGGGTGCGTGATGTAAAATTCCAGAGGTGGTGGCGGCCCCTCGGGTTTATCCAACGCTGCCTTGGCAATCGGGCCTAGCACCGACGCCTTGCCTACCGTCGTAGTAGGCGCGGCGCTGACGCTCATCGCCGTGGTAGAAGCGGAGGCGGCCTCGTCCACAAGTGCTGATGCGCCATCCTCCACCTTGGCTTTTTTCTCCGCGGGCTCCTCCCCCTTGCCCTCCTCAAACTGCCGAATCCTGTGCTCGTAGTAAGCATTGTATGGATCCCCGGGCTTCATAAAGTTGAATTTGGAGCTCTTCCCCTCCTCGCTACTCAGGATGCGTTGCTCGAAGCTTTTGCCATTGCGGGCCACCCACTGCGCCGTCTTATCCACCACTGCGCGAGTGTCGGGCGGCGGATATATGATTCCCGTTACCTTGCCGGATCGCCCCTGGATGATCTCACTCTCTACGTCGGCATCGTTCAAGGCCCCGCCACCTGTCATAGTCCCGTCTTCGACCGCTGCGTCCGCCATGGTTGATTAGATGGAAGGTGGTTGGGTGGATGGGTGATGCGCTCTCCACTAAATATCTTGACAATCGAATCAAGGTCAGAACAAGACCTTCAGTCAGACAACGTGCGTGGGAAATTCTTGTCTCGCACGCCCTGTTGTTGTTGGATGTGGGTGAGGTGGGTGCATGGTGGGTGTCCCATGGAAGAAGTGGGGAGGCGAAAGCATAGCGCTGATGATGCTGGAGCAACGGATATTGGGAGGATGCGGCCCTTTCGGACATATCTGGCAATCAGCACAGTGCACGATTGGGAAGAGACTGTGCTGGATTATAAGAAAGATGGGGTGCCGTGACTATCTCAACGCCAGCTTCTTTGATGACGGCCCGTCTCGTCCCGCCCCGCCCCGCCCCGCCCCAGCAGGCGCCTGCTGACTTCTTTCTGCCCGAGCCCGTGGCTCGGAACTGTCTAGTTGAGAACATGGGCCTCGCATGCATTCGAAACGCCGCCCTCATCAACACTAGGACTTGCGCCTTTCATATCGCAACTTCCCTCAAACAGCTTCAAGCAGCCCACCTAGTGGTACTGCTTCTTTCAATCGGCTGGCTGGTCCAGAAGGTAAGCACAACGCCCATCATTGCTAGCTAGCTACGCCCAGCCACTCTACATCCCGATGTGGTCCAAGCTCAGTGCGGACCTGTTCGGCAAAGAGGCCCAAGAAGTTTTAACTGGGGCCCTACAAAAGGGGAAGGAGGCGTGGAGTGCCATTGAGAATTCGTTGGATCAAGCGGTCGATGCAGACGTAGTGCCCAGCGAGGAAGGCATCCTACCCATCTCTATCCCCTCCCCACGGACTCGGGACTCGTCTTCTTCTGTTTCTTCTTCCTCGACGGTCGCGGCGGTCATCAAGAGCCACGAGGACCAGAAGGAGCGCGGGATAGCTGCATCATCCTCTTCTTCGTCGCCCTCATCTCCCCCACCGGTCAAGGTCAAGACCCCAAAGTCCCAAAAGACGCCCTCACCCAAGGACTCCCCATCCCCGCCGCGGGCAGAGAAGGAAAAGGAAGAGAACAAGGAGGAAGAAGGACTAGCAGCGGAAGAAACAATCCGATTATCAGGAGCGAATGAGATCGAGTTGGACGACGGAAAGAATGTTTCGCAAACAACCTCACTGATGCCTGCATTCAATGAAGGCCAGCCTCCAAATCCGACAAAAAAAGACAAGAGGCGCAGGAGGAAGAAGAGCGGCGGTACAGCAGTCTCGACTCTTGTTGCCAAGGGAAAGGGAGACAATGAGGCGGAGGCGAAGAATACGGTCGAGGAAAGCCGCCCCCCGACTCCCCTCTTTGTGTCTTCATCTTCGTCCATCCAAGAGGAAGAGGAGGAAGCTAGAGCAGGAGGAGAGATGATCTCGGATACCAGCAACAGCCGCGACAGTGTAAGCAACAGTGGCACGGAGAGGAGTGACAAGGAGGCCAACTACCATCGCTGGAATGGAGAACCCCGGAATCGGCCCCGAACCCACACATCCAGCAGTGGTGATGACAGCAGCAACAGCAACGTCAAAATCAGCACTAATTGCAGATCACCTGAACCTGTCGCCTATCCTTCCACTATCTCTTCAGTTTTTAATTTGTCTTCTACTCCTTCCTCGCCGGCTGCTGCTGCTACTGATGCTGCGATGCCATCTGCAGTCGTCGCCGCCGCGGACAAGAGAACCACCACTCCGCTTCAGCAACCTTACATTTCTACTGCTGCTGGTACATGCTCAACAACGTTGGAATCAGTAGTAGAAAAAGAAACAGCAGCAGTAGCAGCAGCAGCAGCAGAGCGGGATCTCTGTGCCAGATTCGACGAAGAACGAAGGCACCTGCAGGAGCAGCTGGAGGAGAGTCAGGTGCGTGTGTCCTTGTTAGAGAAAGAGGTGAAAAAAGCGCATGCTATTTATATGGGGGACGAAGCGAAGCAACGAAAGATCCAAGCTTTGCAAGAAGAGGGGAAAGCTCTGGCATTGAAGCAGTCAGAGATGGAAAAACTTGTGCGGAAGAGCCGTGGAGAACTTAGGGGGGTGATGGCGGAGAGGGATAGATTGAGGGAGGAGGGGGAGGCGTCTGCCAAGAAGGTGGTCGTGATGACGGAGCTGATCCGGAAGAAGGAAGGAGAGAACGGAGGGTTGTTGCAGACCTTGACGGCAGCCCAGGCGGTAAACAAATCAGCGGCGGAGAAAACCAGCAAGGTAAAGGCCATGTTTACCTCTTTCTCTTATTCTTTCCTCCCTCACGTCCTCCTCCTCTTCCCCCCCTCTCTCGACTGAAACAGCTCGAGCAAGAACTCAGTCGTGCCCAAGAAGAAATCGTCGGCCAACAGGCTGCTCTCGAAAAAGCCTGGAGTGAAGAAAAAGAAATGAAGCGGATGCTATCCGAAATGACCTCTGAACAAGGGCTCCTGCAAACCCAATCAAACGAAGACCAAACCCCCTCCCGTGGCCTCGCGGAGATCAAATCCGACTTCGAGCAACGTGAGTCTGTCCTCACGGCAACAAACAAACAACTTCAAGCAGCTTTGACCCGCTCTAACTTCGAAGCCGGCCTCCGCGAAGACTCGCTTCGAGCCGAGTTGGGAGACATGCGAAAACGATGGCAAGATGCCGTTAGTCGCACAGAGAGTCTAGCTGCAGACATGCACGAATCTACCTCACCTCTCCTCAGGCAAATCAAGGCTCTGCAGGAGGAGGCTCGAGGGAAGGCAGGGGTGTGGGCAAGCACCGAAGAGGCATTTGCTGAAAGGGCGCGAACGGCGGAGGGATCAGCACGAGAGGCGGAAGCAGGCAGGCGGCTGCTTTTGGAGAAGCTGGAGAGTCTGACGAGCAATATAGGGGAGCTGGAGGTACAGTTAAGGCAAGTACACTAAGGGAGAAAACGGGTGGGTGGGTGTGAGTATGAGAATAGATGATAGCATTCATGAAAAAACTTATTTCCAAATTTGACGGGCTTTACCCAACATAATACACAGCATGACGACCAGCAAACTGCACGAGACGGCAGTCCAGCTCAAAAATATGGAGGTACATTCTGATCGCACAAATCCCCTTCATTTGAGAAATCCATGCTTTCACGTCCTCCTTTTTTTTTTTCCCTATCTCCTATCTCCTTTACTTTCTAATAGGCACGTGAAGCCGAGAGCCGCCGCCTTGTCTCTGAACTCGAACAAGAGCTCAAAGCCGCCCAGGAGGAGATAAGCCGCGCAAGCAGAGAAGGCAAAGTCTACGAACACAAACTAAAATTGCAGCTGCGAGAGGCTAAAGAAACTTTGTTGGTGATGAAAGGAGACCTAGAGCACGAACAAGCTCAACTACAGCTCGAAGTCGAGACACTGAAAGAAGAGCTCGCTGCGGCAGTGGCAGTAGAGGAACGAGGAGGGGGAGGGCAGGAGGGAGGAAGGCGGGGGAAATCATGGGCCCACTGCTTTTCCCCGGGCCATGAGAGGGTATCGCAGGATTCTATTTTGGAGCAAAGTCTCTTGGCCAGCTTCAGAGGCTACAAAGGCGTTGCGGACGGTGGTGTTGTTGAATTGGCCGGAGGAGAAGGTGGGGAAGGAGGAGATGGGAAGTCCTTGTCCATCCTAGCTTTGGAGAAGCTGCAGCAAGCTTTGCGACAGAAGGAGGCGGAAAGTCAGCATTTGCAATCGAGATTGCATGACGTGGAACGGACGAGGGATGCTTTGGCCGAGGAGGTAACGGTGCTAAGTCGGCAGCACTCACTACAGGTTGCGAAGGCGCTGCGAGCGGCGGTGGACACTGCGCAGGCGAAGGAGGTAGTCCAGCAGAAGGAAGTGTTGTTGGAGCTGTTGGGCGAAAAGACGGAGGAGCTGGAGGCCTTGCAAGGGGAGATGGAGACGCTGAAAGCGCACTTCCGGCGGCAGCTCGACCAAATTCTCTCGCAGCAGGAGCAGCACCAATCGTCAAGCGTCGTCGTGTGAATGAGAAATCGAAGATGTTTGTATTATTTAAACAATAAAGAATGCATCATGAATCGTAAGTAATGCGAGGCGTCCGACGACCCCTCCCCGTCCCATGCTCTCGCAGACCGTCTCGGTCTCTGTACATTGCCTTTCGCGGCTCCGAGACACATTTAGCTAGCGTATGGAATCACGAAGAAGCCGAAGATTATCTTTCGTGCTGCCACGGACTCGGTAGTGCGATATTTAATATGTTCGCAGGGGGGCCGTCAACCTCCCCATCGCTTACACAACTTGATCAGACGTGCTTCTTTCGTTTTCCCTTGTGTTCCGCGAAACCTTTTCACTCACACCTTCGCCTTGACATGCACTACCGTCCACCCAGGGGCAGGAAGGAGGAGGAGCCCTTGCCAGCGTCGCCGTCTTCGGGGCTTGCCCGGGCGGGGCAGGCTTGATAGTAATCCCCTCTCTCTCAATCGCCGTCATCACTCGCTGTGGCTGTCTGTGTGCACATGAAGTTCCGTCGTCGTCGCTCGTCCAAAGGTGTCCCGTCCGCAGGTGCCCCGCCACCAACATTCTCCCACTCGTTACTGTCGTCATGGTTTGCGGGAAAACCTGCGGTCGCAGAAAAGCGGCGGGGTGCGCCTGCGATAGACGCCGCCATGAGCGGCATGGGCGCGGGACAAAAGCCGCGACTCAGAGAGCAGCATGCCATCTGCATGGTGTGCGACTTCTTCTATCCGCGCATGGGGGTACGTTTTGTATTCATTTTTTTGATTAATGGTATGAAACCATGCTTGTTGCCCACTCTGCGAGCCTGTTCTCATCATTTGAATGATCATCTCACATCAAAATATCCTTACTATATATATATATATACTGCTTATCACATCAGGGAGTGGAGATGCACATATGGTCGCTGGCGCAGTGCTTGCTAAAACTGGGCCACAAAGTTGTTATTATTACCCACGCCTACGACGACCGCAAGTAAGTATGGCGAGAAGGGCTGAGTACTTCAAATAGACGGAGAATTTTGCGTTCAACTTTTCCACCCATATACACACGTACTCACTTTTTTACTCCCTTGAGACAACAGGGGCATCCGGTACATGAACAATGGACTCAAGGTGTATTACTGTCCACTACTAACCTTCTTCGACCAAGACGTATGGCCTACTCTTTTTGCATTTTTCCCTCTTTTCCGGTCTATCTTGATTCGGGAACAGATCAACGTCGTCCATACGCACCAAGCCACATCAGTCATGAGCATTGAGTGTGCATTGTACGCCCGGACCATGGGGTACGTTATTGAGTATAGGCTGTACATTTGACGTGTCTCGCGGCTGGTCTGTGGTCTAGCTTGCATATTTGAGTATTAATAATAATGAAGTTTGCGAATTGTGCCATGCTTGTGAGCTCGCATTCTTTCCGTCCTCTGTCTGTATATCGTTTGCTCCAACATAAGAGCTCAGCATCAATCTACTTGCGCGCCTAAAATACACAAACTAGCTACAAACTGGTCTACACAGATCATTCTTTGTTCGGCTTTGCAGACGCCGCTAGTATCCACATCAACCAGGTCATGCGCTTCATCCTCTCTGATTTCGACCACGGCATATGCGTCTCCAACACCTGTCGCGAGAATCTCGCGCTGCGAGCTCGCCTTCACCCCATCATGCTTTCAACTATTCCCAATGCGGTGGACCCAGACAAGTTTACACCAGATCCCAGCCAACGCCGGCGCGGCGACGGGGAGGACGGCCGGATCAATGTGGTGATTGTCAGTCGGCTTGTATACCGGAAAGGTATCGATTTGGTTGCCAAGGTCATCCCAGTCATTTGTGCGCGATACCCACGAGTCCATTTCATAGTTGGTGGCGACGGGAACAAAAAACTGCTTTTAGAGGAGATGCGAGAGAAGCACCAGTTGCAAGATCGCGTCGAGATGCTGGGCCGCGTGCCGCACGTACATGTTCGCAACGTCTTAGTGCGGGGCCATATTTTCCTAAATTGCTCCTTGACTGAGTCATTCTGTATCGCAATTCTCGAAGCAGCTAGCTGCGGCCTGTTTGTCGTTAGCACCTGCGTGGGCGGCGTCCCGGAGGTGCTCCCTCCGTCCATGACCAAGTTCGCGGAGCCCACAGCCGAATCTATAATTGCAGCGATCGGTGCTGCGTTGCCATTGGCCGAAAAGGTCGTGCCAGCCGAGTTCCATCAGCGGGTGAGTTAATAATTTGGTATTTAGGGAGCTGTTTGTGTGTATCTATGTATATGTCCACGCACATCGTCGTATCAATGTGTATTTTTTGCTTGTGTGCGCTCTGCCTTTGTTTGAATGATGCATCTTGATTTGAATGTTTTACTTAGATTATGGTTTGTGTTTATGATTGCGCGATTCCAAATCGCGCGCTTCTTTCATGTATCCCCGCACAAACGCCTGTAAAGCTTGCATTCGTCATTTGCTTTTCTGACACGAACAGAACTCGCTCTTAGGCCCTCAATGCTCAGCCTACTCAATCCACACTATGTTATATTAGGTTCGACATATGTATAGTTGGATGGACGTCGCGCGGCGAACTGAAACTGTCTATGACCGTGTGCGCGAGTCGACTATGCCCACGTTTGCTGAGCGTCTGTGGCGCTACAGCACGGTTGGGGGCACGGTTGCAGGTTGGCTGTGTTGCTTCACAGTCTCTGTTATATATTTAGTTTGGCGAATAATAGAATGGGTCTGGCCGCGCGATGGAATCGAATTGGCGAGCAATTTTCCCACGAGACAACATATGGAGGACCAAAAAAGCGATCATGGCCGAAGATAGCACGATCGCTCAGTAACCTTTCCGCGGTGGTCTTCGTCAGCAATAATAAGATGAGCAAAAGACGAAAAAAATCATAGGTTTCGTTCGTTTTATTGCCTTCCGATGCTCCTCGCATATCGTTACGACCTATCCACATCCTAGAGGCGGCATTATTTTTACTCTGACCTGTTTCATTCCCTATCTTCCTGGACTGCTTCTCCTTTTGTCGATCTCACACTCTCCGCTGACTCCTTATATGATCTGGCGACATGGGTAACAACAATATAACTCTTCCTCTCTATACGTCCCTTAGTCTAAGTTACGAAAAAGAAATGCCAAGGCTCCTTTTCGTATGCGCGCATGCGTGAGCAATATATTCTTTCCTTTTGTGTCTAAACATGCACACAGCCCATTATTTTTTTCCCCGTGTCGGCAGAGATAACTCACATAAACGAACACACTCGCACACCAATACCTTTCTAAGACACGATATAGTTAAGCCAGGACCAGAATCCGCTGTTCGCCTGCGCCTGCGTCCGCTCTTCCCGCCCACGCTGTGTATTGCCCATCTTTTTTGCGACCTTTCCAGCCCCAGTGGCCCTCACACCCGCCGTAGGGTTGCTCTGTCGCTCGGGCTTACTATCCGTCTCATCCACGTCCGTTTCCTCCTCTGTGGCTGTGTACGAGCCCAACTCCTCCTCGTCCTCGTCTTCGTCGCTCTCCAACAGCGTGTCCATATGCAAAGCCACTAGATCCTCCAAGATCCATCGCCGGCACGCCAAGCGCGCCGTGGAATCCAGAGTCGTGTACTCATCGGAGTCTATATCCCCCCAGTATGCTTCCTCCTCCGCCGGCTTCTCTGCTTCAGGGGTTCGGGGTCCAAAATCCTTGATGTGTTCATCAAAGAATGGGTGCGCCATCGCCTCCGCTGCAGTTAGGCGCTTCTCAGGATCGAACAAGAGCAATTTCGAAACCAAGTCCAGCCCCGCCGCCCACAGGGATCTCTCGGCGTCGTTTGCCGGTGTGCTAAACAGCTTAGAGAGATCATAGGGCTGAGCGGGCGCATCCATGCGCTGGAGAAAATATTTGTGCTGGCGATTGTAGTTGACAGTGGCTACGCGCTCGATGGTCTCGTCGTCGGGCTTCCCAACCAACGCGATCTGCTTGGTCAACAGCTCCTTGACCGACTTGGAGTGGAGGATTGGGCGCTTCGCGAGCATGTCGGCAAAGATTACACCGATCGCCCACATATCTGTGTGTATATTATTTGTTGAAAGTTCTGGTCAGAGGCTGCGGGACCCAAAATGGTACAAATTTTGCGTCAAGAGCGAGAGTGCGAAGACTGCAGTTCGACCGAAATACTTACCGATGGCTTTCGTGTAGCCCCCCACCGACAACTCCACCTCCGGCGCGCGCCAGTACTGCGTGACCGCCTCTCGGCTGAGTCCTATGTCGTTCGGTCCGATGGTGGCGGTAGTGCGCGCAAAACCCAAATCGCAGATCTTGAGCTCGAGCGTCTTATTTACCAGAACGTTGGTGGGCTATAAGTGTATCATAGAATTTGAGTGAGCGTCAATGGACGGCGATTTAGGTTTTTCCAGGCAACATTCACGCATTTCGGAGTATACTGTACGTACCGCTAGGTCTCGATGCATGACCCCGAGCGAGTGCAGGTAGTGAATGCCGCAGACAAGTTGGTACATGAGCCACTGAATCTGCACGGGCGCCAGATCATACTTTCCGTAAGCCACCTATGAATGCAAGAATTATTTATATTGGAGAAAAAAGCGTAGTTTTGCTGTAAAAGCGGCTACTTACCTTCCAGAGAGACTTGTCCATGTGCTCAAACATGAGATACACGTGGTCAAATTCCGCCACAGGGGGAACATAGGCGTCGATGAGTTTGATAACGTGGGGATGGTCGACCTGGCGGGAAATGCGCACCTCACGCGCGATCTTCCGGATGGGGTCCAAATGGGAGTTGGAGCCGGAGAAGAGACCAATTACGCCCTTGACAGCAATCTGGGCGGTAAAGCGAGAATGGGAGATTTAAAAATGTAAGAATGATGCACTGCGGTGCAGTACATTATTTGATACTCAAATTCAAACCTTAATGTCCTTGTCCGTCGTATCCTCCGTTGCTATCACAACCCCGTAGGAGCCTTCCCCGAGGTAGCTGTCAGATAGAAGATAGAAATTTAAAATGGGAATTTAGAAGCGACTACTGATGCGTTTATGGACACAAAGATCACATTGACAACACCAGCTACACAATTGATGCATCCCTCCCGACACTCACTCAAGCTTCTTGTAGCGCTCGTCCAAGGCAAAGTTGACCTTGCCCCAGTTCTTCGTCTCCACTTGGACGCTCTTGGTCTTCCGTGCGCAGAGGCTATAGATCTGGCCGTCTACTGCTACTGAGACCATGGGGCGTGTGGGCTTGATGACACGCTCTGGGATCTTGATATTCGTTTTCTCCATTGACGTCTCCCGCTCCTTGGGGCTCGTGATGCCCGCGGCTTCTTTGGCCTTAATCCTGTCAAAATAGGTGGGATAGAGAATATGTTAGATAGGGTTTAAACAGATATCACCAATGTCATACGATCTCCACTGCTCTTTCTTGCAATATCGCCTTTGGTGTTCTTCCTATCTCAGCTTCTTCACCCTTAGCTATTCTTACCTATTGATGGACTGCTGGATCTCCTTGACCCACAAATCCGCATGCTTGTCCAGCTGCCGCACCTCAAAGGCCCATGTCTTACGGCCTGTCTTGACCTTGAAGCCTGCCGAAATATGTAAGCGCGAGGTATATACGTGCATAAGACATCTTTTGGTCAAGACATCTTTTGGTCAAGAGACTCTCCGTTGGCTGCCCCTGTGGTGATATGACGGCATCCCAAACTCAGCACGCATTGGTCCCCACCGATGCTTACCTTGACGCTTTCGATGCATGTTGACAGTCGCAGTAACTGTGCTTTGAGCTGTAAGGCGCATGCGGCCCTCCTCCGCATCGTCGCACTCGTCCTTCCGGTAGGTCAACTTGGCTCCTTCGAGCCGCAAAACCTTCTTGATCTTTTGCAGAGCATAGGATTTGTACACCTGGCTCTCGAAATAGGGAGAGCGGGCCTCCATGACTGTAAGGACTACCTTGAACAGATATATTTACCTATGCACGCCTTCACGAGAACAAAACAAGATCGTGTAGCTCGGTGGGAAAACGTTCAGTGCCTCTGTCTACCCTCCGGCTACTTCGCCTGAGGTATTGGGTCAAAGGAGAGTGAGAAGAGTCACCTTTTGATGTGTATGGCATGAACATATAGGTACGAGGAGAAGTCGATTTCTTGAAAAGGCAACCGTTGGGGTTGGGAAGAGGACGACATGAGGCAGAGGCGTAGCGAGAGAACAGCGTTATTTTTTAAAAAAAAATAAGTTTCTTTTTTGAAGGCTCGCCAACGGATATTCTTGGGGGGGGGGCAGGGAGGTGTCGACTTAGATGGAAAATCCCATGAACTAGGACGAATTCGAGGAAGTCACAAAGGTACATGAAGTTGGAAAAGAGAAAGACATGTACATTTAGCGTTTTCATCCTTTTCTCTTACTCTTGGATTTGACGTGATTTTTAGAGTGCATGCCGGAGCAGGCCGACACTATGCTGTGCAGGACATCAAATTCCGATGGATAAGACGGTCAGATCTCATGAACTCCACCAATCTAGGGGTTTGATCGGCACTTATACATGCATGCCTGTCCTCGATCATCATCGCTCTGTACATGCCCCATCCCAAAATTATAATCCAGGTTATACCATGTAATCATGATTTTATTCTTTTTCTGACATCACCCAGCCCCCAGTACTGTGCTCCGCTGATCATTCAGGCATGTAAATGATAAGTTATCGCCTTGTCATTCTCAATAACAATCTTTCAAGTGAATCCGCTACAGAAGCTGCTCATCCAAAGCCCGTTCACACCCGCACCCTTTCCACGCCATTGTGATACTTCGAGCGTGCCAATACTGCACGAAGACCAAAAACTGGTGGTTTGGCTTTGTTGTGGTGCGATTTGGCTCTCATGCTCTCGAGAGCACACAATTCCCGACCGTCCACTCTGTATCTTTTGTCGGGCCGCTCCACTTCATATCCGCGCCCGCACGTGGTACCCGGCTTCAGGACGTATCCGCAGTAACCTGACCTTGATTTGCAAGAATAGGGAAGGCATACATAGCATCTTGCCCCAGCCCAGCCACATGGCCTGCCTTGCACTTGCAGAAATAGTGCAAGCGCTCTTGAAGGACGAGCCTTCCTCTGGGGAATAGATCGGGCTGATAACCGCCGGTGCATGGATGCCATGCAGCTGAATCTTCAGCTTGCCCATGGTGCTGGTGCTCTCAAGTGTCACGAATGCGTGAGTAAACCGTGGATCAGTTCGGCCTCAATCGCAAAGTGGGGAGGAGGATCGTTAGGTGGTAAATTCAGATTTTGAAAATAAATAAACGGCTTCCACAAATATTTAGACCGAATAGTGGATCACGTCTGTGCGGTGTGGATTGAACGCTGTGCGTTTTGATGTCACCGTAATCGATGGAGCGATCGATACCGCGATCTGGGATCATGCCGAGCATGCAGTTTGGGAGACCCGATGTAAGCCTCTGAGTAAATACCAAAGCAAGCTCTTTGGGACGCATTCATTTTCTATGATTTGTTTTGCTGGCGCAAATCGTTTTTTTAATCCTCGCTTGCAGGTGTGTTTTGGTTGTCTTGTTGCTTGTCTCCTCCCATCCTGAATGCAAAATACACGACTTTCATCAAGCCAACCTTTCAAAGCTAGTAAACAAATGCTTTTTATTTGTTCTTTCCATCATCATTGCCATGCCCGAACACATCTCCCAACAGTAGGGCAAAAACGGTGGAAACGAGGCCAGCGACCACGGCAAGTATGCCCAAGGCGTTCCATTTCTTGACCTCCACGATTTCCAGCCAGTCCAACTCACCCCTGGCGTATTTGTTGATCTCCGCGGCTTGCTGCCTGTATTATATGACAAGAGGTGTAATGTGAGATTCATAAGCGAGCAACTAAGTCTGAAGAGACTACATGCACAAATCTTCTATCCACCTCACATCCCTTTCATCCGACCCGAGCATGTCACATACCGTGCGTGTTTTCGGCCGGTGTTATGCTTTGTGAAGAGAATGCTGGTCTCCACAAATTCCTTATCTTCGTCTCCAACCCTATCATTCCGCCTTGTATAGATTTTTATCACAAAGCTGTGCCCTAGAACCCTTTGCTTACGTCGCCGCACTCCCCTGTAAAGACAAGTAATGGTGATGATAATGAAAAGGAAGGATAAGAGGAGTTTAACAGGGCGGGAGCAGTGGAGCCAAAGAAAGGAATAATGTTTTTAAAAGCCATGAATTTCCATTTTTAAAGCGTCATAGTACACTCACTCAAAATTCACTACCTCGCCGTTGCGGGTGCGGACGCTCTGGGAACCAAGAAGCCGACCGCGGGGAAACGACACATCCTCCAAAGGTACTTTGCCGGTGCCTCGGTACCGTTCAAACGTACACGCAGTTGGTGTGCAATGAAGGAGGGTCCGTGTTGAGGACGCTCTGTGGGGTGAGGGGTAAATACACGGAAATAAGAGTGAGGAGAAGAGAGAAATAGAGAGACGACCCCGTTCCCCGAATCTCGTACGTACGAGCACGACGCGTAGCCAATCAACGCCACGACAAGAGAAACGAATACCCACACATAGGTGGCCGCTTGTACAAAGGAGACCTCGGGCACCTTGGTTTTGCGGAGGCGGGAGGCATAGTAGGAGGCCGTGTCTGCCACATGACGGATTCTACGACGCCGGCGGGGACTATCAAAGGACGTGGGCAGGATTGGAGCCCGCCGCACCTTGAAGGCATGGGCAATGCCGCGAACGACATTGTCGAGGACCATGCTTTGGAATGTCGTTTCTGTGGAAGTATCTATTTGACGGGAAACGAGAGAGGAGGAGCGTGCTGACTGCTCAACAAAGCTGGTCGGCCATGTGATGGACAAGATGTACTATTTGACTGCCACTGCAAGCCTTAAGAGGCTGATTCTCGGTATCGGCGTCGTTGAGGACTGTTGCTACCTACTTCTGTACCCTATGCGTCTATATGTGGCGTGTGGGGTGGGTTAGAACAGGGCTGTAAACGTCGCAAGGCATGTGATCATCAACCAGAATGAATCCTAATGTTCGTCGTTCGTTCTTGCTGTTGCTTGCTACGCGACCTTAAGCTCCACCACAAGACTACCACTATTACCATACCGCCACAGTAAAAATGCCCAGGAAGATCGATGGGCGGGCTGGGGAAGCCAGACACGGCAAGAAGGCCAGCACCACTTCTCGCAAGAGCACCAAGTCAAGCAAGCAAGGCAGTTGTAGCAAGGAAGGCGCCAGCACCGGCACCAGCTCCAACAGTAGCATCCCAGGCCGAGCAGCGCCGTTGCGGGCGAAGAGCTTAACGATGGGCGACAAGAGTAAATCGTTGATCCTGGATCTGCTGCACCAGTTGCGTGTACAGGAGGAAGAGGACAATGGAGCTGCCACCCCTCTTAGGAGCAGCATCAGCAGCACGAGCGGGGCCGGTAGAAAGCCTGCCAGCCAATCATCCCACAGTGGCGTCTTCGACAAGTCTCTTGAAGAGTTGGCGCGAGCATTGCTAGAGGCGAGGGAAGAAGAGGAAGACAATAGGCGTGTTTCGGTGCAGGAGGAGTTGGGAGAGGACGGGTCCTTCGCGGAAATGGCCAACGTGCTGGCGGGGACCAATTTAAATAAGAATGACGAGGAAGACGATAGTGATGCAAAAGTGGAGGGCTACTGTTCAAATGATGAGGAAAAAGAGAACGAAAGGGAGGAAGAGGAAGAGGAAGAGGAAGAGGAGGAGGTAGAGGAGGAGGAGGAGGAGGAGGCGCAGCAGAAGAAGCCTTTGTCGAAGCAAGAGGAGGATGTGCTCCTCAAGAGCCTCATCAAGGAGGAGCGAGAAAACTACGTCACCCAGCAGCTGACTACCGCTGCTAATGCCGTCAAGGAGGAAGCTGTTGCTGTTGATGCCGCAAGTAAGAGCATGGGGAAGAAGGGTAAGGGCAAGGAGAAAGAGAAAGGGGAAGGAGGAGTCACAAAAAATAAGGTCCGCGTAACTCTCTGCAACAGTAAAGGTGTGCGCAAGGGGGTGGTGATAGAGCGTCGGAAGGACATGCAGGGATTCTTCGCCGTCGCTAAGACCAAGCTGAAGATGAAGCCAAAATCTGCCGTGTTACAAGACACGGGAGAAGAGCTTGAGAACACGTTGCTGCTGGAGAACGGTGCTGTTGTGGTGGTTTTAGATAAGGGATGCGCGCCTACCGCTGCTCTGACTGCTAGTAAGGCCGCTGCGGATACGGAGGAGGAGCGACGCAATCGGCATATGGCTGGTAGGGCGGCGGAGCAGAATGAGACACAGCGAGTGAGAGAGACACAGGCGGCCTTGGACGTCGTGAAAGAAGCGTATCACAAGCGGACTAAGGAGGGCTTGGATGGTGACGGGCGACAGCGGCAGCAGCAGCCGCGGCGGGCCATGACCGAGACGGAGCGGGCGAGGGAAAACGAACGGTTGGCGACAAAGCTGAGGGAGAAGGAGAGGTCGACTGAATACAAGAAGGAGATGTTGAAGCAACGAACTTGCCTACCTGCTTTTGCCCAACAAGAGGCTATCGTGAGAGCGATTGCGAAACATCAGGTGGTGGTGGTGGAGGGAGAGACGGGGTCGGGGAAAACGACGCAAGTCCCTCAATTTATTTTGGACGATTGGACTGCGCAAGGACAGGGGAGCGAGTGTAATATTATATGTACGCAACCTCGACGGATTAGTGCTATCAGTGTCGCACAACGTGTTGCTGCGGAGAGGATGGAGGGAGAAGTAGGAAAGTCGGTCGGATACAGCATTCGTTTGGAAACGCGACGTAGTGCGCAGACGAGACTGTTGTTTTGCACGACGGGCATCTTGCTTCGGCGCCTGGCGTCGGATAAAGACTTGGAAGGTGTCTCTCATATTTTAGTTGACGAGGTGCATGAACGGACATTAGACTCCGATTTTTTGTTGATCATTTTGAAGGATTTGTTGATTCGGCGGAAAGATTTGAAGGTTGTGTTGATGAGCGCCACGGTGGAAGCCTCCTTGTTTTCCGGTTATTTCTGGGGGTGTCCGTGTTTGCATATCCCTGGGAGGACCTTCCCGGTGGAGCATTTGTTTTTGGAGGATGTGGAGTCCTTGCTGACGATGAATTCGAATGAAAAGGAAGGGGGGAAGCGGCCTCCGCATTGTGGGAGGAGTGGAGAGGCTAGTCGGGGTCCACCGATAAGGAGAGGAGAGGCGAGGATGGGCGACAGGGGAGGGAGAGGGGGACGTTGGGGTGGGTATAGTGAGGAGTATGAGGAGAAGGATAGGAATGGCGATGATGCGGATCAGGTTTTGAGAGATTTTTTCGGGGAAGAGGGAGCTCGTAACCTCAAAGTACTTTCTTCCCCCCCAGCCGATCGTGTGCCGATCGACTACGAATTGATTGCTCGTCTCACACGGTTCCTGGTGGAGCGGCATCGACCAAGCGAGAAAAAGGACGGTGGAGGGGCCATTCTGATATTCCTGCCGGGGATGGCCGAGATTGAGCGGGCGATTCAAATCATGAAAAGGGACTCCCTCCTCAAGGATGACAGACGCGCCAGCATCTTCGCCTTGCACTCCTCAATTCCTACCGGTGCCCAACGCAACGTCTTCAAAAAAATGGAGCCGGGCGTCTGCAAAATTGTCGTCGCTACCAACATAGCCGAGACGTCCATCACTGTCTCCGACGTGACGCACGTTATCGACGCCGGCCGGGAAAAGCAAATGGCCTTCGACCCTCACACCCACATGACCTCCCTCCGCGATGTCTGGATCTCCCAAGCCTCCGCCCAACAACGCGCCGGCCGAGCAGGGCGTGTCAGGCCTGGGATCTGCTACCGACTCTACAAAAAAACATTTCTAGAGCACGAAATGCTACTTCACTCTCTCCCTGAAATCCGACGCGTCAGCCTTGAAGACTTAATACTAACCGTCCTCCTCTTGGAGCTCGGCGCCCCCCAGGCCTTCCTTCAGCGGGCCATCGAACCCCCCTCCCCCAAGGCAGTCTCCGCTTCCCTCAAGGTCCTTTTTGACATAGAAGCTGTCACCTTTGGCCCAAAAGACGAAAATGGCGGGAAAACCGTCCTCCTCAAACCCCTCGGATTCCACCTAGCTTCCCTTCCTGTCGACTGCCGCATGGGCAAAATGCTTGTCATCGCCTCCCTCTTCGATTGCCTCGACCCAATCCTCACCATAGCTGCCGCTTTTTCCGGCAAATCCCCTTTTTACGCCCCCATGGGCAAGCGAGAGGAAGCCCAGCTGGCCAAGCAGCGATTTGGCGATTCGAAGAGTGATCATCTTGCCCTCGTTGCTTTGTGGAAAGCCTGGTGCCACGTCAAAGACGGATCGTGGGCTGATAAATTCAATTTCGCCAGGAGCAATTTTGTGTCGATCTCTGCGCTTGAAAACATGGAAGCGGTTCGAAACCAGTTGGTAGACAACCTTGTCAAGTGTGGCTTTGTCGTCCCCGTCTCCTCGTTGTCGTCATCTACCGCCAAACGATCAGGACTCAATGCTGCTGCAGCGGCAATAGCAGCAGCGGGGCAACCAGAAGCGATCAATTACAATGCTAACGAGTACGACGAACGGCTGTTGAAGTGCGTGTTGCTCAGTGGTTTGACCCCCCAAATTGTTAAGCTTGTCCGACCTACCCGTGGGAAAGGCGCACATTTCGTAAGTAAAAATCCGACCGTAAACGTGGCAATTCACCCCTCCTCCGTCAATGCCAAGCGGATCCAACAGGCAGGGCCCGAGGGGAGGGAGGCGCTAGCAATTTATCATCGTAAGATGCAGACGACTCGGACGTATCTTCATGATGTCTCATTCGTGTCTCCGCTTAGCCTCCTGCTGTTTGGGTCGAATGTGCGGGTGAGTAGGGAGCACGGGGGAGTGGCTAGTAAGGTCGTGAGTATCGTAGTGGATGATTGGTTATCGTTCAAGAGCAAGGAGGAAACAAGCGTGCTTCTAGCTGTATTTAAGAAGCAGTTGGACGCGTGTTTGCTTCTAAAGATCACGCGGCCGGATTCTGATCTTGTGTCCCGATTCAAACCACTTGTGAAGACATTGCGGCAGCTGTTGATGATTGAGGCCATGGGGCCATCTTAGCAGTGGATGGAGAGAGAGTTTGTGTGCATAATTAGAAGTAGAAAAAAGGAAACGAAGGCAGCTAGAAGATAAGAGAAGACAGGAAGATACTGGGAAAGGAGAGAAAGAGAAAGTGTCTAAGTGAGAGAGATGAAGTGGGCAGGAGAGTGAAAAAGTTTGCAAATAAATAGAGCACAAAATTGTAGATACCTAGAGAAAGAGGCAAAGATGCATCACCAAGAAAGATCCATTAAAGTGAAAGTTTTTAATTATTTTATTGGTACTTTTCTATTTTCCGTCTCGTTGCTTTCTAGCTAAAATCCCACCTCATCCTCTCCCTTCTCACCAGGACTTATCTCTGCGTCCATGGACTACCACCGAATGGCTGCTGCTGCTGCTGCGGCTGCCCCCCGAAGCCAAAACCTGTAGGGGCAGGTGCAGCCTGTCTGAAAGCACCTCCACCAGGCACGCCACCCACCCCCTGACCAAATCCTCCCCCTCCACCAAACCCAGAAGGTGGCCCCCCTCCTTGCCCAAACCCACCACCGCCACCACCACCCACCGGGGCGCCAAATCTTGTCGGCTGCTGGGGGGATTGACCAAACCCAGTCGGGCGAGATTGCATCCCAAAGCCTGTGCCTCCCTGAGGGCCAAAACCCGTCCCTCCAGCAGCTGCTGCAGCCCCAAAGCCACCCATCCCACGATTCGCAAAACTGGCGAATCCGCTCGAATGACCCTGTGGCTGTTGTGGCTGTTGTGGCTGCTGTGGCTGCTGCCGCTGCTGCTGCTGCTGCGATTGCACCGCCCCACCCGCTGGAGGGCTGCCAAAAAGACCGGTGCCAAGGCCACTTCCTGCGCGACCAAACTGAGCCGTAGTGGTCGTACTGGTCAAGGGCGAGGCATGCTGCGGCTGCTGCTGCTGCTGCTGCTGCCCCTGTACATACTCCATAAAATATAGCCGTCGATCCCCCTCTGGAACATTGTACTTCTGAAATATAGTCTGCCACATGCTCGCATGCCTATTAGTATATTTAGCCCACAACTTGGCGACCTGAGGAACCTTCGCCGGCTCATACTTCTCATAAAATTTCCTCATTCGATCCTCCGGCCCCAAGCCCTCAAATCCCTGAGAACCTGCTGCTATAACGACAGGCGGGCTACCAAAGCCTCCCGGCGCCCCGCCGCCAAAACTTGTGGCAGCCGGCGTAGATGGAGGGGCCTGCTGCTGATTTTGCTGCTGGCCAAATCCAAACCCACCACCACCACCCAAGGGAGCCGAAGACGCTGTTGCGCCGAACCCTCCACCACCGAAGGGAGGAGGACCCTGGGCAGGAGGTGCGGGGGGAGCTGAGACCAACCCTCCGCTGCTGCTGCTGACAGGAGGATTCTGAATGGCAGAAGGGGGAGGACCACCGAGGGAGATGCCTCCAAAGCCAGAGCTTGTGCCGTTGACAGTCGATTTAAGAGGGGTATTGAACAAACCAGTCGCGGAAGCAGGAGCAGCTGCGGTAGCAGAAAGGGAAGCACCACCAGCAAAGCCAAAGGAAGGGGTCGACGAGGGTAGCGAAGACGCGCTTGTCAAGGATGAGGCGGCTGCAGGAGGCTTGGTCTCAGCGGGAGCTGCAGGAGGAGCCGGTGCAGGTACCGTACCATAGAGAGAGGTGGATTTTAAGTCCGTCGTGCTTCCTCCAGTCGAGGAAGTCGCATTGGCACCACCAGCAAAGCTGCCAAGACTCATGCCCATGCCACCAAAATCTAAAGAGGAAGAGGCAGAAGGCGCCGCCGTGTCAGGGGTTGGGGTCGTGACTGGCTTGGAGACAGCAGCAGTGGTAGGAGTAGTGGAATGAATTGCGGCCGTGGTAACGCTGGTGAGACTCGACACCGGTTGAACAAAATGCTTAGGGGCACGCGTAGGCATAGGCGGGAATGCTGCCGTCCCCTTCCCCCCCCCTCCTCCTCCTCCTCCTCCTCCTCCTCCGCTCTTGGCCTGTGGTGCCGTTGTGCTGCTGGTGCCCGCGGATCCCTTGACTCCCGCTGCTGCTGTCATTGCTCCACTCAAGCTCGTCATGGAGAGCTGCTTGAACAAAGATCCCTGCACTCCTGGAGCTGAAGCTGGCACTCCTGGAGCTGAAGCTGGCGCTGCTGCTGGAGCTTTGGGGTCAGCCCCTGCTGCTCCTGTTGTAGCATTCTGAACATTGAAAGGCGAGGGTGCCTTGCTGGCCATAGGCGGATACTCTCCTCCTCCCTCACCTTTCCCCCCTACTCCTCCTGAGAAAGGAGTCGGGGGCTTGGACACTGGCTTGCTCTCATTCTGCTCCTTCACTCCCTCCCCACCATCCGACGTACCTACCCCCCCCCTCCCACCAAAATTAAACGTGCCTTTCCCCATTCCACCGAAAGTGCCACCACTAATACCACCAGTTCCGCCGAACACCCCTGCTCCAACTGCCCCTACAGTAGGCGGTAGCTGTGGGCCGGGGCCACGCGAGGGAGGGCTCGTGCTAGACGTCGACCCACTCATACTATTCCAGGACGATGACCCATCTTTTCTATCCATCGCCCCATCTCCGCCACCAGACAGAGCAGGAGGAGGAGCAGCGCTAAAAACTGAAGTAGAAGCACCATAAGAGGGCTGAGTAGTCGATGGAGCAGGATTAGCTGTAGAAACAATAGCTGTGCGGACCTGCATGGCGGTTTTACGCTTGTTTTCCTTGAGGCGTTCCTCCCTCTTCTTCCGCAAGGATTCCAACGCTGCAGCACCACCTATACCAAGATCAGAGATCTTGACATCCACCTCTTCTTCCCCCACCAGCTCCTCCCTCACTCTCCCCAACAACATCGCCACACGCCTTGCCTCCCGCAACACCTCTCGACCTCTTCCATGTGCCGCCAACGGCGGTTGATGACTCGTCCTCCTTCCTGCCTTTCCCCCTATCCCACTTACACCATCACTGCCACGCAACGCCAACGCCGAGCCTCCATACTCCTCCACCTCCCTTTCCTCGCCCTCCTCCTCCCCATCGTCCACACTATACCGGCCCCCTCTCCCCGATACCTTCTTCGGCGTCTCCCTCCATCTATCCTGCTGCCGTCGTTGAACCCGTGCCTTTTCCAAATACAAACCCTTCTCCGGATCGCTCCCCAGAAGCTGCCACAGAGCATCCTTCTCCGCCCACACAGCTTGCAGCTCCCTCATCACATCATCTCTCAACTGCGCCTCGGCCTGGGAGCCCACCCATTCCTTGATTCCTGAACCCCCGACCGCTCCCCCTTCTGCGCTCCTCCGTCGCTGCAGCTGCCCATGTCTCTCTCTCAAAGCCTGACGATACTTCCCCTTCCCTCCCTGGGGCGACAACAAAATGCTGCAGTTACTACTGCCGCTATGCGGCCCCCGAGCCAGCATCCGAGCAATAGCCCTCGCCAGTTCCTCCACATCCTCAACTAACGTCTCTCTCTCTACCGATGCAAATGCATCTAAAAAATCTGCCTCCCATGGCCTCATCTCCCTCCCTTCCTGCCTCCCTTCCTCCCCCTCCCCTTCCCTCCTCCTTGCCTCCTCCTGCTCAACCATCAACCCAACCAACCTCAACTTCCGAGCCAACTCCAACTGTTTCCCATACAGGGTCCGCGTCCGATTCTCGAGATCCCCCACCTCGGCCTCGAACAATTGCACGCGATCTAACAATTCCCAAGCCCAATGTTTCAATTCTCTCACAGCCTCCCTCCTATCCATCGCCTCTCCCGACGCCTTGATTGCGGCCAATTTCCCTGCCACCTCTCCATCTCCTGCATGCTGTCTGTGCTCCACCAGCTCTAGTAGCTCCGCAAACATTTGCTCCGGGCTTCCTGCTGCTGCGTTTGAGGAGGAAGAAGGAGGAGGTAGGACTGACGACTTGCCTCTTTCCCCCGTCATAGAAAGGAAAGGAGGGATGCTCGCGAGTCGCTGTCGAGCCAGAGTAGCGTCTTCTTGGTCTTTCTCTTTGTCTGCTTCAAGAATCTCCCTTCCCCTCTTCTCCTCGTCCTCCCCTCCAAAGCTTTCCCCCTCCTCCCCCTCCTTCTCCTCCTTCTCCTCCTTCTCCTTTTCCTCCTCGAAATCTGAGCCATCAGCTGGCAAATGAACTTGAGCTGACGCGGCTGCAGCCGGGGGAAAGGCAGGTGGCTTGCTTGCTGTCGAGGGAGCCGAAGCAGGAGCAGTGGCAGCAGTGACAGGCGCCTTCTGGCTGTTCAACCCACCAAATCCGAAAGATGAGGACGTTGAGGAGGTGATAGAGGGCTTCAGCGGTGCGGAGAATGGGATGGAGGGGACAGGGGCTGATGCAGCAGGGGTGATACCGGAAAATAGGAAGGCACCCGTCGAGCTTATTCTGCTGTTGCTGCTGTTGCTAGCTGGAAAAGGAGAAGAGGCTGTGGCCGAAGAAGGAGATGCGCCAAAGAGACCTCCTGCCCCCCCCCCCCCCCCCTCCTTTTCTTTCTCCTGGAGCGGGAAACGGTACATTAATAAGGCTCCCCTTTCCTCCTCCCCCCCCCCCTACACCAAACATCCCTCCTCCTTGACCTCCTCCAGTAGCCCCAAACCCTGTTCCCCCACCAAGGGGATTGCTAAAATTAGAGACCGTACCTGATATCGGTGGCAGAGCCGTACCAGTACTGCTGGCGAATGAAATTGGTGCAGGAGCAGCAACATCAGCAGCGCCAGCAGCAGAGCGAGGGGTCAGTGTAGGTGCCCCGAATCCAGCACCAAAAGCGGAAGGCATCGTTGTGGCTCCAAACACGGAGGTCGGGGCAGAGGCAGAATCAGGGGTTAAGGTAGGAGCAGCAGCCGCACGAGGAGGTGCAGTTGGTTCATTAGGAGGGTCCTTTAGGAGTCGTTGTTCTGCTTGGAGGTCACCGCCATCCTGAAGGGCGAAAAGGAAAGCGTATCCACCAACACCCGCCGCTACGAGCAAAGGACGATATTCCTCACGGGCATATGCCTTCGCGCCCAAGGCCGTCTTGCTCGTTAGCAACCCCAAGCCGCATACACGCTGTTTAGCAGGCACGAGAGCAGAGACCTCCCCCTCGGCCAGGACTAGCGGTAAGCCTTCCTCGGCGGCGGCAGGCTCCAGGGGCCGGGCGCGACGTTGGCCCGTCTTGATGTTCGGATCCGAGTCGACTGGCTTGGTCAGATCTGCCGTGTGTACGTACCGATCCAAGGAGTGCGTAACGAACAAAAACTTCACATCGTTGTCATCGTTCTTCTTGCTGCTGCCGCTGTTCTTGTCTGTCATCAAAACCGAATAAAATCGGGACTCCATGGTAGGGACCTCCATCGGTGCAAGTCCCGAGGGAGCAAACCCCTCCAAGGGTGCCGATTCCAGAGCCAACAAGCCCACATCCCCCCTCCTATTTAGACCCACCAACACATCAGGATGAAGCCATGCAAGATGGACGACGTTATTCCTATCAGCGCTGAACTCAGGCTCTTCTACGTCGATGCCCGGTGGATCCTCCCAATGCCTAATTCCCGTCGGCAGCCTCGAGATGACCTCCCCGTCCAAAGCCGTTTCCAATGTCAATGTACACGCAGTCTGAAAATAAGCATCGAACAAACTTTCCACACCACCCTCCACCGGCCCTTCCCCAAAGCATGACACCACAATCACCTCATCACTACTCGGACTCCAATCCGCAGCCGCCAACGGCCCAGATAAATCCCGAATGGGCATGGTAACAAAGGATCCATCACCGCTATCCCCACACAAAAACATGAGTGATTGTCCCCCGCCCAGCATGAGGCGGTGCCGCCCTGTCTGTGTCCAACGCAGCGTTCGCAGGGGAAGCTGCACAGTTGCCGACGCCCGAGGCCTCCCGTCCTGCACGCGCAAATCACCCACATGATAAACTTCCACATCACTTGTACTTCCACCCTTCTCGGCGGGAAGGTAAGCCACCGCCACGTATTGCCCATCCCATGAGGCGGCCAGCATCGCGGCTTCCCTGCCCACCGGCAGCGGCACTCCATACGGCTGATCCCACAGCCCGTTTTCTTGTGCCGTTTCCAGCAAGCGAGGTTGCAATATCTCATTAGGAACAAACACCAGCCGCCCAGACTCCACCTGACCGCCTTCTTGGGCGGCAATTAAGGCCACAAAGAGGCCCAAGGGCCCTGCTGTGCACAAGAATTCCCCATCCGGTTGCGACTGTCCGTCAACAGGCGGGTTGTCTTCTCTCGCCTCCTCATCCTTCGCGTACGAGTAGGGCGAGGGATTGACCTTGAGCGTCTTGAGGCCATGCGCCTGCCATGACACACGACTCATAGTGCTCGTGTGCTCTCGCTTCCCCTGTAGTGGTTATGGTTGTAGGAGTGCGATGACGCCGTGAGTGAGGGTGGAAGAAGTTGGTGTGGAGGCAAGGTCGTGGTTTGGAAGTGGTGCCATGCAAGGACCGGAACACAAAAAAAGGGAATCAAAGGGATGGATTGCAGTGGATGTCTGTGCGTTTGGTGTGGTGTACGTGGTATGGTTCTGTGATAAAGAAGACAACCTGGAGGCCGCCAACACTCTCGGTTTCTATCGGCGATGCCATCACGCATACAGCTCCCGCAGACACAGCCAAGCACAATCACAGACTAGCCATGGCAAGCATGTAAATGTGCCTGTGACTAAAGCTGATGGCCATCATAGGTCTTTGTCCTCTACCTTTGACCAAGCATTGCTTGTTTTCATCCTCCGGGTCTCTTCTCGTCTCATCACACCGTGGAGCAGACGCTTGGAGCCTGAACATCGCAATGTTAAATGTAATAAGCAAGCCACCACCACAACCACACAGGTACGCGTCTTACCAATATTCTGTGAGAACACTAGCGGCTTCGACCAGCCTAGGTCCAGAGGGCGGGCCTCCTCGCTCCCAGACCTACGACCACCAACAAGCAGCAGCATGCATCGACCCTTGGACGTAGATATGCGGTCCACACACCAACACCGACAGCTAGAACGAGCCGCTGGAAGCAGCCAGGTATCGACGGGCGGCGCGTTGTTAGCCTTTGCGTATCGGCATGCCTCGAAGGGCTTCGCCGTACTGGCCGTGGGCCTGGTCATCGCCACGGTCGTGTCACGGCACCCTTCGGAAAGCGCCTCCGACAACGGAGGGATAGCCGGCTTGTCGGGCCCCCTCTTTGGGGGTGGGAGCAGTAGTACGACCAATGTGGGTGGTACGTACGAATGTATTCCTAACGTTGATTATCAAGACTTTGGTTCCTCGTTCAAGGGCGTGTCGCGGCGGGACTGTGCTTCTCTGTGCAATGCCATGCCCAATTGCCGGGTCTGGCAACACTCGACCAACGCCGGGGGGAGTTGCACAACCCGCTACAACAACTACACGAGCTTCGTCTCGGCCCATGAGGGCGTGGAATCCTGTCTGCAGATGTCGCACAATCCTCCCGACATGACGGCGTTCCTCGGGGTCGCGCACTGGCAAGGCTGTTACTACAAAACAGCGAAGCCTTTCCTCCTGGACGGGGCCGACGAAGTCCGTCGCTTGGGTGCCAAGATCATTAAAGTTGCCTTCAATTTCCACGAACCATGGAACGACTACCCCTGGCATTCCCCCGAGTGGCCAACAGACACGTGGCGGACCTGGACCCCAACCCCTGTGGACGTGGCCAGACACCCCTATTGGAAGTCACTTTTTGAGATGGATTTTGACACCTACATCCTCATCGCCTACTCTAACGTCGCCCGAAGTTCCCCTGACCCCGAAGATTGGAAAGCCTGGCTCGACCCTTGGTATTGGGTATTTGAAGATCCGACCTCTCAGCAGCTCCGCGACGAGACCGCACAATTTTATGAGCTGACCGAGCATTTGCTCACGGCATACGTGCACAAAACCTTTGTGCTGCAAATGTGGGAGGGGGACTGGACGTTGCGACAAGATTTACCTGTGGACCAACGATACAACACTACTGCCTCCGTGAGCAGGATTAAGGCAGATCGGATGGTCAAGTGGCTGGAGGCGCGGCAGGCGGGGGTGACGAAAGCCCGGAAGGCTGTGGGGCACAAGGCAGGCGCTACCAAGGTTTACCACGCCACAGAAGTGAATTTGGTAAGGGAATCTGCCAAAGAATACGCGCAAAGCGGACGCGTGACGCACCGGCAGGATATGGTGACGACAGTGTTGCCCCGGGTGGCGTTGGACATGGTTTCTTATTCGGCCTATGACTCAACTCTCATCCCAGAGGCTTCCACCGGGGCGTTTTTTGAGGCTTTGCGATTTATTCAACGAATGCATCGACGCACTCCCGAATCACCGGAGAAAGCTGTGTATGTAGGGGAGTTCGGTGTGAATACCATGAGCACGGACTGGGATGATAGCATGGAGAAGATAAAGAATGCTGTGAATGTTGGTGCAGCTGCAGGGTTGGCCTACTTGATTTACTGGCAAATGTACGACAATGCTCTAAATCCAAAAGGCAAGGAACATTACGGTTTGGATTTGTGTGACTTCCGAATGGTGGCCAAGGGTCCGGTGTATGACCAGCAATATTTGGAAGGCTTCTTCCTGCAGCATCCGGACATGGAGTACCTGCGACCACCGGCTTCGTATTTGAAAAAAATCCTTCACGGGAAATTTGACGAGGTGAGGTAGAACTTATTAAGAACAGACGTAACATATGTTGTCTGTGGAAGAAGGAGCTTGGGGTTTCCGATTTTGGACTTGGCCAGTCATTGCTTCTGCGGGACTAATGTGCCCCGCCATGACCTGCGGGAGGATTTCATGTAAGAGGAGGAAGTGCGACTGCGGCCATAGATGTACCATAGAAATGCGAAGACTGAAGGACTAAGTAACAAGAAGTTCATACATGAACTTTTGAGAGACACAAGGACTGCGAGCCTACAGCAAATAACGAGTAATGCAAAAAGGAATTGACAAAGTGTAACCTCCCCTACTCCGTTGTCGTCGCCTCTCTCGTCCCTATCTCATGCGACATTTTTTTGTGCATATCCTAGCCACAAATCGAACCTTCCCGTCCCAAACGAGTTTACCTCTAGTAGGTAGATCCCCTCGACAGAGGAAGCAAGGAGAGAAAGACATGTACTTGAGGTGACGTTCTAGGGAGGAGTAGAACAGAACGAGAAGACCTCTCGCCAACAGGTGCGTAACAGACCGCGATCCGGCTCACACATTGAGTGTATGGCTGACCTGTTCTGTTGCAGTCAGGGCCCTACGTTTTGTCCTTGCGAGGCCCCAGAAAATCTGCCATGCAGAGCAAGTCAATGCGTAAAGGCAATGCCGGTTGATAAAAAGGCCGGTGAGCAGAGTTTACTTTTCAAGGAAAGATGGCTCCTGAGGATCTCAGATCCCGTCCTATCCCACTCAGTCCATATCCTTGAGTCACCTTACCCGACCGCAAGTAATACGGAGTCCCTGCACAATCGAACCACCGTAAGGCGAACCTTCATTCACATTTGAGACCTTGACATCAGGGACTCAAGACATCCAAGCACTCGCAGGCCACTCATCCATCCCGATCCCCACCCACCACGCATTTACCACAGAACAAACAACCCCCGCTATCTCGTACCATGTCTGTCAAGACGTCCACCATCGGCTACCCTCGCATCGGGCCCAACAGGGAGATGAAAAAGGCATTGGAAGAGTACTGGGCTGGTAAGTCGAGCAAGGAGGCGCTCATAGCGGTCGCCAAGCAGGTGGAGGAGTCCGCTTGGAAGGCACAGGCGGACGCCGGTGTGGATTTCGTCGCACTGGACGGCACGTGCTACGATCAGATGCTGGATCATTGCACGTACCTTGGCCTGCTGCCCCCTCGCTTCCAAGAGCTGTCTGGTTTGGACCAATACTTTGCCGCTGCGCGAGGCCACCCGCCCGCCATCACGGCTCTGGACATGTCGAAGCTGATGGACTCTAACTACCACTACCTCGTTCCCGAGCTGACTGCGGACAGTGCTCCTCAGCCTAATTGGGCGCCGTTTCTTGATGCGGTCCGCCGTGGTCAAGCCACGGTAGGGAAAGACAAGGCTTGCCCGATGCTGATTGGCCCTGTGACGTTCACGGTCTTGTCCCGCGGAGATTTTGATCGCAGCACTGTCATTCAGCGATTGCTTCCCGCGTACCAGTCCGTGCTCGTGGAGCTTGCCAAGCTGGGCGTTCCAGAGGTACAGTTTCACGAACCGGTGTTGGCCTTGAGCGCGGCCAGTCTCTACCAGGTGCGATTTATTAGAGTATGAGTATTTGTGTGCAGCTATTTTGCGATGACCCAAGCGAGTCCATCGAATCTTCAACTATGACTCACTCTCCACCCCCTTTACCATCCATTTACAGGCGGATGTTGAACTAGCATACAAGAGTTTGACGGGTAGCGTTCCCATTCATCTCGTCGTGCCCTATGACGACGTTGCCCCCGAGGTCTACCCCTGGTTGGTCGCCTTGCCCGTCCACGCGATTGGCCTTGATTTCTGCGGTGTTCCTGGGGCACCCCATGGCAATGCGACCTGCCAGTTGATTGCAAAAAATGGATTTCCCGCGGACAAGCGCCTAGGGGTAGGTGTAATTGATGGTCGCAGCCCTTGGGCGGATGATGGTACCGCTATCAAGGTGGTAGCGGCACTGCGAAAGCTCTTGGGACCTAACCAGGCGATGACTGTCCAGGTAAGAGGCGAGAAGATGTGGATTCAGGGAGTGTTACTGTGATTATATTCGACAACTCAGCATCATCTATTGGGGAACGGGACAATGCTCTTTGCAACTTCTGCTAAGCTTCTTAGTCTAAGCTTTTACTCTATTTCCTCCTCCTCCTATCCTCACAAGTCTCTCGTACACTCCATTCCTTCCCCCAACCCTACAGTCCTCCACATCTCTTCAGCACGTGCCCATTGATGTGAACTTGGAGAAGGAACTCCCCTCCGATGTCAAGGCCCGTCTCGCCTTCGCCCAGCAGAAGCTGGGTGAGATGGTCGCTGTTAAGGAGGCCGTCTCCGCACAGCTCAGCGCAGGCGCTGGTGACTTGAACCTGTCCACTTACACGGGTGCGCCTTCAGCCGGTCCTACGGCTAAGAGCATCCCTGCGGACTTCTTCAAGCGCCCCGCACCTTTCGCCGAGCGTCGCCCGCAGCAGCCGCAATTCCACGCTTTCCCTACTACTACGATCGGTAGCTTCCCCCAGACGCCCGCCATTCGTCGTGCGCGTCTGCAGTTCAAGAAAGGGACAATTTCCGAGATAGAATACCGGGAGAGGATTGGCTCGGAGATTGGGTATTCGATCGGCGCGCAGGAGGCGTTGGGGCTGGACGTCTTGGTGCACGGTGAGCCCGAGCGTACGGACATGGTGGAGTACTTTGGGATGAAGCTGAAGGGGTATTCCTTCACGCAGCACGCTTGGGTGCAGTCCTACGGCTCGCGTTACGTGCGTCCGCCCCTAATTACAGGCGATGTGTCTCGTCTGGGCCCCATGACGGTGCATGAATTTGAATTGGCGCAGTCCATGACCAACCGTGCGTATGTCAAGGGCATGTTGACGGGTGCCGTCACCTGCATTAACTGGTCCTTCCCTCGCAAAGATATAACGCGATCGGAGCAAGCGTATCAGATCGCCTTGGCCTTACGCGAGGAAATTGCCGACTTGGAGAAGGCTGGCTGCCGCATTATTCAGGTACGTCCTCGCCCTCCCTCCTCTCACCTTCATGGTTTCATTTCCTCTCCGTTTTTGTACTCATCCTCGCTCACAATCTCAGGTCGATGACCCCGCTATCCGCGAAGGGCTCCCTCTCAAGACGAACCGCCAGGCAGCATACCTCGAATGGGCTGCGGCTTCCTTCCGTCTTTCCACGGGTGTGGCCACGTCGGCGTGCCAGATCGTGACGCATCTCTGCTACTCTGACTTTGGTGAGTGTAAGCGCACGCGAGGGAAAGAGAATAAGAGGAAGAGTGAAGAGGGCGTATACATCACGCACACAATTTTACATTTAAATTTACCCCAAATGACTGTACCCATTTCTCCCCACTTCCCGCCCTAATACAGAGGAGATCCTCGGTGCCATCGATGCCTTGGACGCCGACGTGTTGACAATCGAGAATTCCCGCTCGGGCGACGAGATGGTTAAGGCGCTGGCGACCTATGGCTACAGCCGCGATATTGGGCCCGGTGTTTACGACGTGCACTCGCCTGTGGTCCCTAGCGTTGAGTCCATGGCTTCCAAGGCGCGCGCGTATGTCGCCGCGGGGATCGATGTCTCCAAGATTTGGCTCAACCCGGACTGTGGCCTCAAGACCCGCCGTTGGGAGGAGGTGTTGCCGTCTCTTCGTAACATGGTTTCTGCTGCAAAATTGGTGCGCGAGGAAATGGCCGCGGGAGGCAAGAGCCAGGTGAAGGGTGTCAAGGGCGCCCATTAATCGGATGATGATGGTTCGTCTCCGGGTCACAACCTATTTTAATTTGTTTGTTTTCGATTTTACGAGGCTAAAATGAAATACTTGAAGAGGAAAGGATTTGGACGAGCAGCGGGGGTACAGGGGAGTGGAGTTTTCTTCCTTCGGTTGTCTCTTTTTGATTGACAGTTGCTCTTATACGTCTGATATGGAGGAGTGAGAGAGATGAAGGAAAGCAGTAGACCGTTTTAGGCAAATAAGTGAAGGAATATGACGTGGCTTCCTACAGAGGCCATGTCTATTTTCTCTTGCATTTACCATTGAGCACTTATTTGATATTGGCCCCATCGGAAAAGAGGCAAACACATCTTCTTCGTTATAGAAGGCTTCATTGTGTGCGCATTAGAAGAAACTAAAGAGAGAAGACGGTGGGGTGCAGTCTGCGGGAGGAGTCGAAGATATCGATGGAACGAGGACGACGACGTGGAAATATACCAGAAAAGGCCCGGATTCGCTTGGGTTTTGATCTTTGTGTTAATTTCTGTGTCTTGTCTTCGTTTTATCGAAGACATCCGGTATGAGAAGAGGAAAGCCACGAGAGCTGGGGGCAAAAAGTGGAGAATTCTGTTGGTTAAATTCTTTTTATTAATAGAAGATGACGGATAGGAGAGATTTACCATTTGTCCTCAAGTAGATGGTCCGAAAAAGTGCACTAGGCGAGCACATGGGGACTGAGTGCTCGCCCATGCGCACGTTAGTAAAGAATGTCAAATTGTTGGCTCATTTCCCTGTTCAGAGGTATTTCATTGTTTTCATCTATTGTGTGTCTTTCTAATTTTTAATCTTTCTTTTCTTGGCTTTTTTTGCCACGGTGGCCTTGAATATATCGTCTATTTCATCTAATAGCGACCCTCGATTAGCCTTCCACATCTCTTTCTGTTTGTCCTTATTAGTCTTCATCTTCTTTGCCGCTCCGGTTGAAGCGACAGTAGGCGCCCTGGAAACTTTTTCCTGAGGAGAAGGCCGCTGATTCTGCTGCTCTTTTGCAAGTTTCTCATTCCCCTTGCTGCTTATACCTGGTTTTCGGTCGATGACAAAATGTAAGGTGGTTTCCAAGGAGATGTCCTTCTCTTCTTGTTTCAATTCGTCCGCCGTGGGCAACAACGGCCTAGATGACTGTGATTGTGGATGTGGCTGCTTTGCTGGCGCCTTGTCATCGTTTACCTCTTCCTCTTCTTCCTCGCTGGACGAACTGTACTCGCTCACCAGCATGGCTCGCGACGCAACAGCAGTCTTCCCGGTGGTGGATGCAGCGGCTGCATTTGAGACACTGGAAGTTGTAGAAGCTGGGATGATCCTCGTTCTGAAAGAAAGCACGGGAGCGGCATGAAAGGGTAAGTTAAGGGAGGCAGCTGCGGCGGCAACGCCCAAGGAGACCCCGAGGTCGTCGTCGTCGTCGTCGTCGTCGTCTTGCCCTGCTTTAACTTGGCGCTTAGCTGAAGCCACTTCCACTGTTGTCTCCTCCTCACGCGAAACAGCATGCAATCCCAAAACATTTGAAAATTTCTGCATTGAGAGGCGCGGTCTAATGCCTTGCTCCCTTCCTCCTTCCTTCCCCGCCTTCCCTATCCGTCCTTCTAAAGCCTGATACAACCCGAATGCCAGCGTGCCTACGTGTCGGAGAAGCGTACTCAGCCGCCCCAACATGGCCAGGAATACAACCAGTAAGTTTAAGAAGTAGCCTTGAGCCACTTCACGCACCAACAACTCCGCCGCTCCTGTGCACGCCTTCAAGGCCGCGCAGCACTGCTGGATGGCCATACCTACGGCGGCGCATCTCCTTGCGACAAGAGCTTGCGCATTTGTTTTCGTTTGCTGCCTCTGCGGCTGCATTCCTCGCATTCCCACTGACAGATCATGTCGTACCGTGGCCAACAGTTCCAGCAATCCCGGCACATCGAGCTCCTTTGTCCGCCGCTTGACCTCCTATGTGTGTGAGGATGGTGAGGAGAAAGTGTGTCTTGCATTTCTTTCAAGAAATTAGGGATAGAACTGTCAACCCGTCAAAGCCTTACCTGCAGTCTCTTCCAATAGCCGGCCCTCCCGTGCTGGTTTTTGTTGCGGTACATGAGGCTCTCCAGCAAGGTTGTCTCGGTGCTCCAGAGGGCTCTGACCTCCCCCCCCACTGTCGAGCTGGGTTCTTGCATGGTTTGGTGCGGAGACCTCGGCAGACAGAGACGTTGCTGCTGGACATCTACCACGTGGCCAGAGGCCTGTCGTGCGAATGTGTGTGCGTGCTTTGGCGTTAACTCCCACAGGAGATGCATTATAAGCTGGGCAAAGAGAAAGAGGATCGTCGGGGAGGCTTTCTGTCGTGCGGAAATGAAGCCGCCTTTGCTGCCCTGCCTCATTTGATCACTCTACCATCCACACTCTCACCACACGCACAGGTAAAAAATCCAGAGTCGCAGCAGAAGTCTCTGCGCGCCGCAACAATTGCCAGCCATGGCGGACGACGACTTAGTAAGCAAGCAAATTCACCCTCTTTTTCTTCCACATACCCTCCTTCCTCACCACATACACTCCTACCCTTCCCACAGTCGACGTCCATGCATGACTTGTCCATGAGCGGGCCTAGAGGGGGAGGAGGAGGACGAGGAGGAGGCGGTGGTGGAGGAGCAGAGGACTGGCTTGCACCTGTTTTGGGGACCTCTCCTGCGAGCCCTGGGGGCAGCATGAAGCTGGGGCTACCGCGACAGAAGCAACAGCAGCAGCAGCCACAGCAGCAGCCACAGCAACCAGCAGGCTCCCCAAAAAGCACCAAGAGGAGTACTTCTCCGAAACATGGTGCTGGAAAAAGTGGAGGAGCGAAAGGCAGTGGCAAGGACGAGAAGGGCAAAGGAAAGGATGGCGGTGGCGGCGGGGGCCCGGGTGCCGCGAGGGGGACACAGAGTGGGTCCTTGCGTGCAGAGGAGGTAAGAGATGCATTATTATGCAAACTTTTTATTTGTTACGTCGGCAAAAGCCTTTTGATTGACCTCATATTGCACCAGTCTCCCAGCTAGCACAATCTTTTCACTCATCAAGCCTCTCAGTTTCCTTATTCTCCACCACAAACACCATATACACGTACTACAGCGGGTTCTTGGTACCTCGGGTGGTGGCATGGGTGCAAAGCGCCCCAATTCAGCAAGCCATCGGAGTACGCGTACCGAATCCGAGGATTGGGGCCGGCAAGGGCACGCTTATACCAAAATGGTGCATCTTTTCAGCCACCTCCCTCAGTACTCCAAACGCTCCACCCTCTCACGTACCGTCAGCTTGAGCAAGCCAGAGTTGCATCCAGCTGTGGTTACGCTTGGTCTGCTATATGCCGACGGGTCGGTGCGTGGTTCAAATGCACGTACGGCGGCCATGCTTCTGGCGTTCAAGGAAGTTGTCCTTGCTTACCAACTACCCCCTGGGAAGGTCTTGCGTCTTGACCTTGACAAGGCCTTAAAGCCCCATATTCAATATTTGATCGACTGCCGCCCGCATTCCATCGCTATGGGCAATGCCATTAAGTGGCTGCGAGGGCAAATTCACGGTTTGGACCGAGAGGCGGGGCCGGTTGAAGCCAAGGAGAAGATCGGGGAGGTCATTGACGCCTACGTGGAGGAGAGGATTACCTTTGCTGCGCAGGCTTTGGCGAAGGTAGCTGTAGACAAGATCTCAGATGGAGACGTTGTATTGGTTTACGGGCGGTCCTATTCGGTGGAGCTGACTTTGTTGAAGGCCAAGACGCAGGGGAAGAGTTTCAGGGTGCTGGTGGTAGACTCCCGTCCGCTTTTGGAAGGGCGACGATTGCTTACCACACTGTCGAAGGCGGGAGTGAGTAGTACGTACCTGAATTTAAACGCCGTTTCGTATGTGATGAGGGGAGTTTCTAAGGTCTTGCTGGGTGCGGCTGCCATGTTCTCGAACGGCGCGGTTATCTCTCGAGCAGGGACTGCTGTAGTGGCCATGCTAGCCCGACGCTTTAATATTCCCGCTATTTTCTGCTGTGAGACGTACAAATTTTCAGATAAAGTGCAACTTGATTCTATTTGCTGGAATGAAGTAGGGGACCCCTTAGAACTCCTGCGGCCTGCGGGGAGTAATGGGGAGATAGGAGGGCAGACTGGGCAGTTGCAGGGAAGGGATATGCAGGTGGCAGCAGCGGCGTTGCCCCCACGGTTGAAGTTGTTAAATATCCGTTATGATTTAACACCGATGAAGTATGTATCTTTGGTGATTACGGAAGTTGGCATGATCCCACCGACAAGTGTGCCAGTGCTTTTGCGGGAGAGCAGTAAGGATGATGTTAATTTGAGCTTTGAGTTTTAGCCATGAGTGGCAAAAGGAGAGGGGGAGGATGAGACCGGTAGCAGATTGAATGAGGAGACAATAATTTCTTAAACCGAGTAGCATATTTAACGATCAGGTCAATCGTTATTTTATTTTCTGTTTCCTTCGAATTCTATTGATTGTGTTTATAGCCATATGTTGGTACCCACAGATGCCTTTTGATCCGATTCATTTCCTTTCCATCCTCCCTACCCGTCACCCTCTCTCCACCACTGCTGGTGCCTGAGCCTGCGCCACCTCTCTCTTGGCGCCTGCTCCCTTACCTTCTGCTACTTCCCCCCCCCCCCCAGTCCTCCTTCCTCTCCTCCAGTCCCACTCTCTTGCGCAGACCCAGGCCCACAACCCGCAACGGCCGCTGCTGCAGCTGCTGCTGCTGTTGCCTGTGTCGCTATGTCCTCATGTGCCTGCTCCAAGCGGGCCATGACTCTCTGAAAACGTTGCATCTCCACTTGCTGTTTGGCCAAGAGCACCGCCCATCCCTCCACCATTGAATCAACACCAGCCTTCGCTTCGTTCAAATCTAGCCGCAAGGAGACAAGGGACCGCGACAGCCCTCCCGCCCCACCAATGCCCGCGCCGGTTGCACTACTGTTGCTGTTGCTGTTGCTGCAGCTGCTGAAGGATGGGTTAGGGGGTGAGAAAAAGGGCGGCAAGAAGCCAGCCATTCCAAGGGGCATGGGAGGTGGGGAGGGCATGGCTTCCAAGATGGTTCCGCTGTTGTTGCTGCAACTGCTGCTGCGTGCCCCCGTGTTCTGCTGCTGCTGTTGCTCCTGCTCGTGAATGAAGCCACCACCCAGCACACGATAAACCACCATACCGCCCGACTGCTCGGAGGCTGCTGCCCGCTCGAGGATGATAATCATTTCGTGCTATGTTGAGTGGAGAAGAGAAACATAGGTGAGTTAGGAGGAAGTGTGGTAGAGAATTCTAGGAGTGAAAAACACCAAAACCATGGGGAAAAGAGCGACTTTCCTCCTCTTCCCGAAAAACATCTATCCCTCTTTTAAAGCTCACCTGCCGATGTAGGCGCAAGGTTTGAGAAGCAGGGTTCCTTGAAGCCCGCACAACCGCTCCCGCCCGGCTCACAACACGATACAACACAAACGGCCTCTCCGCGAAATCCGACCCTCCCATTTCTCCTCCTCCCCAGCGCAGGCCAGGACCAAACACTCCCGCCGGTCCCATCCCACCACCAAATAGCATCGGCACCGGCTGATAGGCAGTAGTCTGGAAAACGGAGGAACCACCTCCGCCTGCAACTGTTCCTGCATCTAGCGCTCCCGGGGGCAACATGGGAGGAAAGCCAGCGTAAGGGGAGGGAAGGAAATGAGAATGCATGCCACCATTACCACCAATACCGGCAAATGCGGGAGTTGTGGGAGGGTGGGGAAAAGAAGGATGGGGAGGAAAGGCCGAGCCGTTGACTGTGGTGGGCGGGTGCGGGAAGTTGAGAGGCGGGGCGAAGCCGGTACCCACAGCACCTCTCATCAAACCAGGCCCCCCTCCTGCTCCTCCTGCTGCTGCTGCTCCGGCAGGCTCCGCATGGTGTGGCATTGCTCCCCCAGCTCGATGCCAGTCAACGAGTCGGGGAAGTTGCCGCTCTTGCTGCTGAAGTCGTTGTTGTTGCTGCCGGGGCGCTGCCGGCTGTCCTGCGTTAGGCGGCGCGGCGGCATGCACTCCTCCCAGCACCCCTTGCTGCACCTCATCACCCGCTTCAGCTCCTCCTTGTCCTGCAGCAGCAGCAGCAGCAGCAGCGACGCCTCCATCTTCGACAGGGGCTTGTGCGGCAGGCGTACCAGCGGGTGGGGTAGCCGTGGTGGGAATGTCAGCGCGGCAGGTCGGGCAGCTTTGTTGTTGCTGGAGCCATAGACGGAGGCAGTCAAGATGGAAAATATGAGCACAAGGTAGTCTTTTTGCTCCAGGTCCAGCTTCCATAAGGTCGCGGCAGATGATACAGGTGTGCTCGCAGGCGACGAGCTCTTCGGGGGTGGCGTCGGGGAAGCGTTCATTCATATTTGCGGTCAAGTGTCGGTACTTGTTGAAAATGACAAGGCGACGCTTGAGATTAACATACGACATCCACAAATCTCTTACAATGTGCAAAGGCATACCGTAATATGTGAAAATGATACTAAAAAATACCACGTACGACAAAAACCGAACGACTTCCGTGGCAAATTCCAAGAAGAAGATATAAGAGCCCTTTTGGGGCCAGTTCCCCTCAATCCGCATGTCAATCAAATGCAAACAATACCGTAACAAGGTACTGGTCACCGAAACAGCCAAGATAGTATACTCAAACCCGAAAAGGATTAGCACCGACGGCCCCTTCCAGAAGTAGACGCAGCCGGCCACGAACGCCACGTCCCAGAGTAGCAATGTGTACATGAGAGTTAGCAGCCGAATGTGCGTCCACCGCGGGACATTGTCTGACTCCACATATTCCACCCGACTCTGGCATAGCCAATGAAAGCTCTTCGAAAACAATAAGGCTGTAAAAAGCGTCAGCACGCGCACCGTCAGCTCCTCCCGGAAGATTGTGAGGGCCAGACAGGTCTCAGTCACAGCGTATCGGGCATTGTCGTACAGAAGTTCCACTTCCACGCCCCGAAGCTGCCCCAAAAATACACTCTTCATAATGCGCCCGGCCAGAAGCGTTAGCATCAGGCCTGGAGTAGTGAATAGGTGGGAGGGAGGGATGAAAGTGAGAAAGGCAAGACATGCAACTGAAAGGAATATCACCCTTTCTCACGGCATGAGATGGAGAGAATGAAGAAAACGACGTGGACACGTTCATTCCTCCATTCAAACACACTGCCCACACCTTCTCGCATCCTCACATCCTTTTCCCCTCCTACGGACTCACCCATGTTGCCAAGTACGAGGACGGAAAGTTTGGAAGTAACGAGGTAAATAACGGCCGGGTAGAACTGGGAGCGGGACTGGAAGGCATAGCTCACCGCCAACGCCGTCAAGGATGAGGACAGGGCAAAGTATGCGGGAAAGGTCAGACCGGGCATTGGAGTATCGTAGGGGACGGGAAGAGAGACCTTGCTGTGGGCCAAGCTGCGGTGATGGTGATATGAGGCGACGCACGGGGCAAGGACCGGCCCACGGTAGCGCAATGCACAACCTGTATGGCGAGGGCGCAAGGAGATGGGGTTAGGGCGATGAGGGTGTGGAATGCGCAGGGCTTTGCAATGTAGGCCCTGGATGGAACACATTTGAATGTAGGGATGATCAAGAACTGCGGCGCGAGTCAAGCGTTGGCGAGGAAAAAGAAAGCACCGCATCACACAAAAAAATGGCGAATCCTTCCGTGTCGTTCCTCATCCCTCCAGCTCTGCAATTCCCCCAGGCCTTTCCTTTGTCTTATCTTACCAGACATTTCGTCTTTATCACCCAGTCTTGGGATGGTGAATGCCTCCATGCTTCTACATACGTTTTGATGCTCTTTGGGGCGGCCACGCGTTTTCACACCCAGAGCAAACATGGGCCACGAACGTCCCTGCAGGCCTCCCCAACCTCGGACCAAGCAAAGGACCTTCAAAGCCCGTCGCCCACTGCGTTCACGCATTAGGAAATCTGTGCCAGCCTTGTGAAGAACAAACCTCACACAGGCAACACGACTCAATCAATGCACGACTAGATACTGAAACTCACCTTCACCGTCCCTTTGTCCCATCCACCGTCCCTTTGCCCCATCCACTTTCCCTTCCATCAAATCAGACGAAACATGAGGCTGAGGTTTCTCACAACTGGTGCATTAAGCTTGGCGTGGCTCGGCATAGCCATGGGAATCGGCACCATGAGCCCGGAGGATGCCCGGCTGGACCGCAAGCGCCTGGAAAAGATTACGCAAGAACTGCAGACGCAAGTGAGCCGCAATCAGTTGCCGGGCGCGGCCTTCCAAGTCTATCGGGCTGGTAAGCTCGTATTTCAAGATGCCGTCGGGTTTCAGGACCGGGAGCTGATGCGGCCCATGGGCATGGGCACCATTGTGCGCCTAATGTCCCAGACGAAGCCCTTAACGGCGGCCGGCGTCATGATTCTGATCGAGCGAGGCTTGCTTAAGTTGGACGACCCGCTCTGGAAGTACCATCCCAGGTTTCGTAACATGAGAGTTCTCAAGTACGATGGGGCCACGGAAACCGTCCCTGCCGACCGTGACATCACCATCAACGACCTCCTCCTGCACACGGCCGGCTTCGGCTACTCCGGAGGCTTCAACGACCCTACTGGGGATGGGCCTTGGCAGACCCTGGAGCTGCCCTTTGAATCCCTCGAATTCTTTATGGACGACCTGGCTGACAAGCCCTTATTCTGGCAGCCTGGCACAACTTGGCGATACTCCTGGAGTTATGACGTGCTGGGGTACGTGATCAAGCGCATCACCAATCAGAGCCCCGATGACTGGCTTCGCCAGAATTTGTTCGTACCCCTGCAGATGTACGACACGGACTTCTATGTCCCCATGTCCAAGATTGATCGCTTTGCCGTCGCCTACACTATGACGCGCGGGAATGTCCTCATTCCATTTATCCGCCCTCGCATGGACCCTCTTCAGGCCTTCAGTCCCCCGACCTTCCTATCTTGTGGCTCGGGCATCGTCTCCACGCTCCACGACTACAGCCGCTTCGCACTCATGTTGCTCAATGGCGGGGAGATCGACGGGATCCGTATTTTGCAATCTTCAACGGTAGATATGATGTGGCGCAATAACCTGAACCTAGCCTTGCTGCCCATGGACCTCAATGGATGGAAGTCCGATATGAACACAGGCTGGGGTTATGGTTTCACTGTGTCTGCCCCTGGCCCCTTGCCGGGCGTCGACTGGAGCAAGCACACGGGTGCAAACAAAACTGGTTCTATTGGATGGGGTGGCGGGATGATGACCAATTGGATTGCTTCCGCTGATAATGACTTGCTGGTAGTTTTTGCCACGCAGCGTTTAGCTACACCTATTCCCAACACATTCCAGGAGATCGTGGTGGAGGGTGTGATGAAGTCCATCAAGGGCAACTCTCCCCGCAAGCTCCCCGGCCCCGAGGGTCCTGCTGTGGACTATGAGGTCGACGATGGGACCAACCATGCAGGGGGGAGCGGCGGTAACAACCGCGGGTTTGGACTAGGTCGGGCTGCTAGGAACCCTCTGCCCGGGTTGTGGGGTAATCAGTGGGTGCAGACAGACCAGATGGAGCTGTTGGAGTCCTTGACTCAGGAGCAGGCCGAGAGATCTGAGACTTATCAGGCTGTCGAAAAGGATGTGGTGGGGACCAAGACGACGACTCGTTTCCGCAACAATGCGTAAATGTATAACAAGTATAAAATATAGATTTGACAGGAGAACTGGAACAGGGATTAAGATTTTCGTCTGGGACTCTCCGTACCAGTTCATCTCAGTTCGCTCACTCATAAGTATAATCGGAATCGTCTTATCATCACCAGCAATCAACACACGAACCATCGATATTGTAGTTTTAGTGTAGCACGTGCACTCACAAGTGTCTGTTTAGAGGAATATGTATGTAGACTTCTCTTTGTGTCGCACATGTCATTTGTTTTCCACCACTCCGAAGGGATAGCGTGATGAAAAGTTGTAAATGACTTTTGAACTTGGGTCAAGACGAAAAGGGAAGATCAAGCAGGATGGCATTCGAGGGAGATAGCAGAGAGGAGGAAGGCAGGGGGGAGTCACGAACAGGGCCAGATTGCATTTTTGTTGGAGGACAAACATAAAGGGACTTTGTATAACCATGGAAAGATACACATTCAAGAAGAAAAGGAATATAAAGTGGTCCTTGCAACTAATTTACATGCTTGTGGTAGGCAAATATATCTATGCTTTCCCTATTGGTGGATTTCTTACTTTCATCTGGTGAAACCGTGTTTTTGCAAGATTGTGTTTAGGGTGTCTTATATTTTCTGATTATGATAAATCAACACAATAATTAAATCAGTGCTCTTACACACATACACATGTAAACAAAGACGGACAGACAAGCGGACATGCGTGGTGATGGGTGGCACGTTTTTACTTTGCGAGCTTATGCGTCTTGGGCCTTAGAATTAGAAAAGAGGTCTATTAAAAGCAACCAACTTAACCAACACTCTGCCCCGCCTACATATGACAATACTGTTGGACAAACGTGCCGACGTCGTCGTCATTGTTGGAATAATTTGAAGGGAAAAAAGAAGAGATGGAAAGGATATATATATATGTACACGTACGTATAACATACGGCATAAAAAGCGAGAAAGCATTCACCTTAAATCGTCCCATGTTCTGCGACTGGGTGGACTACTCTGGCCAGTTGCAAACTTTCGCCAGTCATATTCAGATTTGTCTGTGGTAACAGGAGGCAAGTGGACTACCTGCATATCTCTTGAGGGCCCATGTTTAACATGCCTGTTTGCCTTCATTGCTCCCCTCATTTGCTTTCCGCACGCTTACTAGATTGGAGAACGAGGAGTTTGTTATAAACATAATGCCACACCGTGTTAATTGATTTACGTTCATCGCACCGCTGGATTTTTTCATAGCTTTGATCTTGCCTTGCTTGTAACCAAATTCTTTCGTCGCCTTTGAGAACTTGTGTTGTGGGCAATATTAATCGTCCGATTGCTACTTCTCTTTACCATTGCTGCCTCCACAGGCAAGGTTTGCCTGATTAAACCCAGCAAATCCGTCTCAATCAGTCGCACATCTTCTTCGTCCAACCGGCTCGAGTTAAAGTGGCTTTTGCCATGCCGAAAAAATACCCGTGCGCCCACAATTTCCTCAAAGTCTTGCTTGTTGCTTTGTCCACCGTCGTCAAGGCCGCGATATGGGTCATTGTCGGACATGAGACACATGAGCTTGCCCGGCGGGCAGACGCGTCGCACGTTCTGAGCGGGAGAAAAAAGTTGAACAATAATGTCAGTGTGACGCAAGCACCGTGCAGGAATATGAGCCGCAAAACCGTACCGCGAAATCAATGTTGTGATAGTCCATCCACCCCTTCTCGAACGTGTCCCATTCGTCCCGAATCAGCTCGTCGATCGCGGAGGATCTTCTCTTCCGCGTCGTGTGATCTAGAGTCAACCAACAACCCACGCAAAGGCAGCCGCCGACCTGAGGAGAGGACCGGAAACATTCCAAGAGAGAAGGTAATATGATGAAGAGAATTAAATGTCACAGACTCCCGCATCCTGCTGGCTACATAATTTACTACATATGGGCAGTCTGAGAATTAATCATGGCAATAAGTCACGCTCACACTCGCTGCTCAAAGAGGCGGACCCGTTATATGAAATTTCAAAGGAATCCACCCTCGTTGTGCATACAATCCTATCCGCTAGGATTGAACAGACGTCTTGCTCTTACCTTGGACCCTGGCGGCAATCGTGCCAAATACCTGAGAATAACCTGACATCCAATCGATTGCCCGATGAAAAACGTGTTTTCATCAGGGCCGCCGGGGCCTACCATGGCCGCTAAGTGCTTAATATATTTTTCCGCGTCGGATGTCTGCGCAGGCATTGTGTTGCCTACGACTTCGACCTCGACTGCTTGCTTGTCGTTGCCACCGTCCTTGGAGCAGTAGCGTGTTCTCAACAAATCCTCCGCCAGAGGCTTCATCCAAAGCCTGGGATAGGACCATTGCCGCAACCATCCATTAAACAGAATAACACGCCGCCTTTCCTTTGTCATCATCGTCGTCACCGTCTTGTGGTCGGTAGAAGAAAATGGGGCATGCGGAGCCGCTGTGGTGTGCGTGCTGGAGGATCCTGCTTGGCGGGTCATGTTATGTGCGAGGTGGAAGGAACGCCGTATCGTAGATGATCCCCAGAAAAGCTTCTATGTACAACTGTTGTGTTTGGTAAGTATAGGAGATGCGTATGTGTGAGGATGCGCACAAAGTCTTTGTCCAGGCTGTTCATCTTCAACCCCATTCGCGCCACCAAGGAGACACGGTCTCTCGGCCTCCGGGCACCGGCCTTTCATCGGAGCAATAATGTGAAAATACGCTTGCAAACATGAAAGACGCAGCGAAGAAGAGGGCATACAGTGTCTTAGCATAAAAACTATGAATATGAACTTCAGCCACTAGACATGTGGCTCGCTATGCATGATGCATCAACGATGACCATCCGTAGTTCTTTTTTTCTGCCGTTCCTACATCCCTCTGCAGGTCACGAAAATTCACGAAAGGAAGGCATGATATTTTTTCAAAAAGCCAACGGCTGATGAAACACATGTTCCAGTTTTCACTCACCTCAGCCCTTCGCTTTTGAGGTTCGGCTTAAACTGATGCTCCTCGAGTGGTCCCGACAGTTGCATAGGCATATTTCATTGTCTAGGCGGTGACGGGTCATGCCCACGCTTGTTTCTTTAGAAGCGTGCAAATAAGACGCCCTTCAACGCTTTACCCTCCGCGCTCACCACGTGTGAAAGTAGGAGCCCTTCTTATCAACAGCTACGCGTGGGTTGTTGGCTGACCTCGACGGGGAAGACAGCCGGGACTGACATGTGTGTGCCCTTGCCTACGTGATCTGACTCGTCGACAAGTGACACAATTGCCTCATAAAGTCATGATTGGCTGTAACACATGGCATGTCAACTCGCCTTCTGGGGGCGATTTACTCGGAGCAATGCCCTCAAGTGACAGCTTTTTGACCCGCGGTTCGTTTCTGTCTGGATTCTGCGTTACTCCCACCAGGACTCACACTGTTCTTTTCAATTCCCACACTCAGACATTTTACCACTGCCACCACAACCCCCTCTACCGGACACGATATGGGGGCCAAGCACTCCATCGTGGCCATCGTGCCCGAACCTCTCGAGCTGCAAAGCGGTCCAGATGGCTCGTCCATCCATGCAGAATTGCTCCCCAAGGCCTACCGCCACCTGAGCCAATTTCCCGTGCTGGGCAAGAAGGCTCGGGGCCCCATTCGCCCATACCCAAACGAGAATGTAACGCAGTGAGTCATACGTGTTAGGGGGAGCAAGAGGAAGAAAGGCTCAATGACAAAGATTGTTCTTTTCCCACAGCCATGTATAGAATGAAGACACTCTTATATCTTGTCCAAAACAATTCCTCTCCCATCTACCCACAGCTTCCTGAAGGAGCAGACCGAGCCCGCTGCCCTCATCGCGGATTTCTTGTCTGTCCAAGAGCGCTTAGCCTTTTTGCAGACTCACAAGTACGTTGCATATGTATGACGTATCTCCGTTTCATTCGCTGGTGTTGGATGTAGTACTGGACTCTTTTACCGACACGCTTGTCCTCTTCTCATACCACACGACCTGTCTGCATACCCATGTCTCTCTCTGAATGGGACCGATCCCCCACCTCCTCAACACCTGATTATGTCCTAACCATGCTCCAATTGAAGCACTGGATACGCATCTTCCAGCGAATTATTTATAACGTCTCACTCTCAACACACACGCGGTGACCTACTCACTGACTCACCTTTGCACCACAACCACGACTAACGAACAGAGTGGGTCTTCCTCCAAAGCTTCTCAAGCCCCTCCTCTTCAAAGGGCCCTCCCGGGAGCTCAACTTTTTGTGCTGTCCAACTACTACCGCTGCCGTCGAAAACCCTTCCTCTTTGAACACCAATTATGACAACCCTGTGGTCGCAAATGGTGCGGGGATGGTAGATAAGAACGAGCAGGGAAAGTGCTTCCAACTCGAGGTGCGGTATCGGGGCAGCGTATTGTCCCGGGCCGTGCCCTTGCCGCTGGTAGCCACTGCCCTTCACCGGGTGATTCGAAGCTGGCTTGACAATCGCTTGCGCAAGCAAGGCTTTCCTTTGATCCTGGCCATGGTGAATAAGCTCCTTTCCGTCTTCCGACCTACGGAAGAGGTCTGGTATGCAATTGTGAATAATTGCGGAGAGGACGGGGCCTCCCTTCTTACGTATGCCTGCGCAGACCCCTCTATTCCACTCCCCATCATCGAGCAACTTCTTGAAATTCCATGCCTTGATCTGGGCCTCCCTGACCGAAAGAGTGGACTCAATGCTATTCAGCTTGCACACACCAAAAACCGTCAAGAGCTGCTCGTCTACTTTGCATCATTGGTCGGTTTCTAAATATTCCCGTGGAAAATGATTCGGTCCGCTGCGAGCTTTGGTAGCGTGGCAGAATCGCGCCATGACTTCCCCCGGACATTTGCGAAGGGGCTTTCACACGAGGTCAAAATAAATGTGCAACGCAAGAAGAAGAAATAATCGGATTTGTAAAGGTGTGTGTCGGCATTGAGCTGGTCAAGCACAACAAAAAACCCATTATGCACCATACATCGCCACATTGCCAAATTAATTACGCATTATTTGTTCTTTTCAATTTCTTCTTTGGTATCCGGCAGCGCCACTGTTCGCCTTCCTCCTTAAGGCGACAAGGCCGAAGAAGAAATTATGGCGAAGAAGAATAAGCTCACAATCGCCACCCCCCCTTCCTTCATCACAACTCCCTCAGAGACTGAGCAAGGAATGAGGCAAAGTGAAAAAATGGTGTCACAACAATGGCGTACTGCTGCTTGCATTTCTTGACGCGGACATGGTTTTGTTGCGTTCGACCACTTCTCGGCTGCTGTTCTGTGCGAGTTTCAACAACTAAAAGCCTTCTCCCGTTAGGAAGTCCGTAATGCTCTCAAACCAATCGTCTCGCACGTCTGCATTGTAAACAAAGAGATGATTCCCCTGCACCAAATCCACGTCAAAGTCCGAGGTCGTGAACCTCTGCCAGCCCTCCACCATTTTCTGTTGGGTTGTTAGAATTAAAAAAAATAAGAAGCAGCAGTGTTTGATCGGGTGACATAAAGCTGTTTTTGTAAGTGCGTACCCTTGAAATCTTGCGATCATTTGCGGCAAAGTAACAGTGAATGGGAAAATTGAAGGGGCAAAAACCTGCATTTTGCCGAGTAAGGAACGAATTTAAGCACGGCTTGCAACAAATAATGTCCGGGATGACTCCATCACTTCTGCCCACAGAGCTAGCTGGCATCGTGCAAACACACTCCATCCTCTCTCTGCTGCTTACCCTCAGAGGCAAATGTGTACTGATCAAAGAGCGAAAAATCCGCGCGAAGAAGAGGCTCAAAGGTGGGCCAGACGTCTGGGCGAAAGACCACCTCATTCACATCCCACAGGCGGCACTCGGCTTGTAGCTGGGCCACGCTCATCTCCTTGTTCGACTTCCACGGCTGTAGGGATAATGAGTAAATGGAGAAATAAGAACTTATGCATGGATATGTGTACACGTATGGTGGATCGTCAACCTACGCACGCCCTCATCCCCGAGAGGCCTCACAAAGCGGTCTGTCTCTCCAACCCAAACCCCCCACTTACTCACCTTGGCACTCGCTGCAATGTCCGGAGAGGCCATGCACGACACAAAAAACATCTTGGGCATGGGCATGTCCCGTGCCCGCAGCAGCTTCAGCAACTCGTATGCGATCCAACTCCCACAGCTGTGCGCGACAATAACGTAGGGCACGTCCTCCTTCCGCAGCTTGGGTTGGATGACAGGAAAGAGGGCTGCCGCCATTGCCTGACAGCTCTTAACAAAAGGCTCTTTTCGTCGCTGTTCCCGACCGGGGTACTGGACGGCTAGCACCTCGGCTTGGGCGTCTACGGCCCAAGCCATGAGCTTGTTGGGCGTCCGTTGCTTCTCCCGGACTGCCAACCCCGTATAGATGTTCTCGGCGCTTCCCGCGCTGGGAAAGCACAAAATACGAAGCCGAGGCTTATCTATAGGCTTGTACATGGGTAGCCAGGCCTTGACGACCTCGTCGGACACTACTGGGACCTCTAAAGTCGTCGCCTAAGTGTTGGTGAGGTACACAGGGGAAGGAGAGCGTGAAGGTAGAAATCGCGACGGGTTCCCTTGTCCACTTACCATTGCTACTGGACCTAAAGCACTCACAACCGAGAAGCTGGAATCTATTGTAAATCTGTTTTTGCTTGGGGTCTAAGTGGTACGTGAGGTGAGGTATGTTGTGGAAAATTCTCGATCCAACGCTCGGTCTGCCGTTGAGAGAAACTTTGAAAACAACATAAAAGCGCCGTACTTTACCCAATCGATTTTACCGCCCGTGAAAAATAAACCAAAGTCAGCCGCCACAGCAAGAGTTAATAAAAACATATTTTTCCTCATTATATTCATCTTTCATCCCCCGACACACATCACGTCGCTTCGCCTGTCGCTTTCCCGAGCAGCATGAATGATTTGACCTCCGTGATGAGTACTGGCACGAGCTTGCCCCGGAGTTCGGCAATGTCTCCTTCAAACAGCACAGGCCGGCCCTGGCGGTTGCGGCCCTTGACCAGACGAGGGTCCTTGACGTACCGCCCCTCTACCAACACCTCCATCTCCCGGCCCAGGTAGCGCTGGTTTCGCTCCAAGGCGTGGTCGGCAGCCAGCCTGTTGATCCGCTGCAGCCGGTCTGATTTGACATCATCGGGAACCTGCTCCTCATAAATGGCGGCAGGCGTATTGGGTCTGTACATTTGGATTGAGGAAGATAAAGATTTATTTCTCTCGCGGAATAAACATGATTCAAAGACACGAAAAGCCCAGCTGAGAATGACTCCATCCACAAGAATACATACCTGGGGCTGTAGGCTGCAGTGTTGACCTGGTCAAACTTGACAGTCTCCATGAGCCGGAGCGTGTTCTGGAACTGCTCTTCCGTCTCTCCGGGGAAGCCAACGATGATATCAGAGGTGACCGCGGCGTCTGGGAGCAGGGTCCGGATTCGGTCGACGATCTCCAGGTACTTGGCCACGGTGTAGCCCCGGCTCATCCGCCTCAGGATTTCATCGTCGCCGGCCTGCACCGGAAGGTGAAACATCTCGCACATATTGGGGGTGGAGGCTACAGCGTCGATGACGCCCATGGACATGTACCTGGGATGGCTCGTCACAAAACGCACGCGCTCAATGCCCTTCACCTTGCCCACCGCAAGCAGCAGGTCCGAGAATTTCTGCTTCGGGGTGAGGTCTCGGCCGTAAGCGTCAATGTTCTGACCAAGCAGAGTAATTTCACGATAGCCAGTGCGAGCCAGCTCTTCGATCTCGCGGATCACGGACTCGCGTGGCCTACTTTGCTCTGTTTGGAGGGGTGGTGGTGGGTGGAAGTGGGTAGCGTTGAGGTCAAAACAGATTGCTACAGGGGTGGTTGCCGAGCCACCTGCGAGGGCCATATATTTAGACAACACTATCAATCACACTAAAAAAATAGTAAATACTGAAAGTTGAAAAAAAAAATCTCAAAAGCCTTAAGACAATTCCACCCAACCACGCCACCATCCCCTCCCTTCCCAAAAACTGGTTGGTGGCACAACTGGCCCCTCGTTTCTCATTGTCTTCCTGTATTGAGAGTCCTCATGAGACCTTGCAGGTACCTTCCTTGCCCTTAAGATTTGCACATGATCGCCATGAAAGGTCGCGGGAGTCAGAATAAAAGTGGGGCGATAGACAAACTACTGTTACTGCCCTGACAAGAAAGGGCTGTGGACCCTGAGTCAATAACTAGAGGGGATAACCTTACCTGTGCCGCGGGTAGTGGGAACGACGCAATACGTGCAGCGTTCGTTGCAACCGTAAATTATATTAACCCACGCCCGCAAATCACTGTCGCGTCTCGGCTTGGTGACGTCTTCCATGATGTGTGTGGCCTCGGTCGCAACCACCTGATTCCCGTCCATCACTTCCTCCAAGAGATCCCCCAGCCTATTCGCGTACTGCGGCCCTATCACCAAGTCCACCTCCGGGAAGCGCGTGATGATAGCCTGCCCTTCCTGCTGCGCCACACAGCCTGCCACGACAATGGCCAGGTTGTCGCCGCGCTTCTTCCGGTTGATGTACGGGCCAAGAAAGCTGTAGACTTTTTGCTCGGCGTGATCACGGATGGAACAAGTATTAACAACCACCACATCGGCCTTTGTGACCTCCTGTGGCGTGGAGGCCTCCTTGAAGCCCAGCGCCATCAATTGTCCTGCCATACGCTCCGAGTCTGCCGTGTTCATCGCACAGCCCATTGATTCTACTGCGTACGTCAGCGCGGCGTCCGCATCGGCCCCCTCCTTAGCCATGAGCTGTTTGAGAGGCGTCGGCATCAAACCCCGGCCCTGCACTCGACCCTGAGGCTTGGAGGTGTAGCTAAGGTCGAACATGACATCCTCTATTTTGACCAGGTGGAAACCCCGCGTGCTTGAGACCTTTATCACATCCCCCGGCTTCTGCTTGAGGGCCGCTTCCCGCACCTGGTGCGGGACCACGTCTTCGAGGAAATCGTCCGCTACACCAATCCAACCCACGTCCCCGCCAGCCTCGCGTGTCACCTGACGGTGTGATAAGAGAGGTAGAGGAAAGAAAAAAGTTGACATAACTTTACCAAAGAGCTAAATAGAAGAGTTTTCCTCCGGGACGGAGCTCCTTCTGTCTCTCCTTAAATTGCCTCCTACATGGCCTGCGACGCATTTCCATATTCTCTATACAGTCGATTATCATTTTTCATCCCTTCCAAAGTCTTACCGAGCAAGCCGAGATGGCTTGTGCCATGATGTGAAATTCCGCCCCCTTTTTGATATCCTCGTAAAGAGAATCACACAAAGGCTCCGTCTGGTTGTGCATTGTAATGCATGCACGTGAAATGATAAGGAAGGGGACATTTAGTAAACATTAATTCAAAATGAGAGCAATTTCAGCCCCCCTTCTAATCGTCTCTCGTTTCTTTTCTACCCACCCCCCAAAGCCCCCTCTCTCACCTCCACGAGCAAGTGCCGGGCACGCACTGCTATGACGTTCTTTTGCCGCTCGGCCTCGGTCCGTTCTTTGAGCTCTTTTAAGGAGAGATTCATGCTCTCTGTTTGATTATGCGCACGCGACGCTGTGTCAGTGCACATTAGTTCCCAGCTATTCCCCCCCCTCCCCACCCCTATGTGCCACCAAGAACCTCACCTCCTTTGACCTTGCTGGGCTTTTGTCCTGTCTGTGGCGCAATCGCACTGCAGATTGTCCCTCCTATCCGGGCACGCTGTGGTCCCGACACGGGCCTTTGCAAATTGGTGGTAGTATGTGTGGGTTGAGATGGTGAGAGAAAAAGGGTACGACGGGAAAATCCAGTCAAAATTAGGCAGATATTTTGCCCACCTATGTCCGTCGTACCTGAGTAGCGCGCCCGTATATTGTGGTGTCCACAGAGCCCTGCTTCCTCCGCCGACGAAACTGTGTACGGTGGGGAGGCAGTGCACGAGACAAGCCATCTGTAGCAGTGCAGCAGCTTGCGACCGTCGAGCCCGTTGGTCTTGCATCATTCGATTAAAAAGACCGCACGCGCGCGGTCAGGATCAGCTCTATGACCTCGACCACCCTATTCTTTAGTGTGGGGGCGCGAATAGATATGTTGGGTGAGAAGGTGTGACCGCGCAACAAAAGATTTTTTTTTTTTGTTAGACATTACTCTCACAACTCCCCTAACGCAAGGAGGCATCGTGTGACATCCCCACCTTCCGAAACCCTCTACTCCTCGGTAACGTTGATATGTCGGCCACAAAATCCACAGGCTATAGCCAAGGCTATCAAAATTATGACCACAAAATCCACAGAATGCTCCGCGTCGCCTTCCTCAAGAACCTCCACTCTGTCGTCGGTACTCGGTAGCAGTAGGCAGGCCACCACCGTCACGATGGTGATGACTTCAATTGAAACGCAAAATCGAGGTAGAGTTATGTTTCTTTCCGTCAATACAGCCTTAGACACATTTTTACATGCATGACCGCCCTCCTCCTTGTTTGCGGGCCAGGAACCGTGCTCGCGCGGCCGCCACGGCATCATGGCTCGTCTTTACCTTGAGAGGGACTGCCAAGGCTGGTGCTGGAGCCGCCGGCCCATCTTCCGCAGCCGCCTCGTCTTCCTCTTCACGCAAACCCCCATCTGAAAGCTTAGCCAACGAGACCTTCCCAATACTGGCTCGACATTTCAGTAGCCATGCCCGTTCGACCCCGAGGACATGCCGCATGAAGGGCCGGGCGGTGTAGACGAGCTCGTGGTAAATGACGCACTGGGGTGACTTACCTGCAGCCGTGGCGGCCAGCACTGAGGACGGGTGGACATAGACCAGCTTGAGGTCCTCGTTGGGCATGACACCTTCCATATGCTTGTAAACAGTCGTGCTTTCGGCACCACAGCGCGTCCCGGCATTGTTGAAGAAGCCTGCGGTCAGCGCTCGGCATATCGACTCCGTGTCCTTGGCAGTCGAAAGCTCCTTGAGACCCGGGGTAGCGCGCCGCACCTCCTGCACTAACTGCTCCCGGATGCTACGCGCATTTCTCAATGCCCGCAAGCTCAAAAAAGCGTCCTTGCACCACTGCTCTTCAAAGCCCCGCGCCTCCCAGGCGTGATAGACCATCAAGTAGGTGATGTGATCGCCCCTCGGATGCCGGAACAGGGCGTGAGCTCTATCAGCCTCGACGTCCCGCTCGGCCCGGTCGGACTGGCCAGCTTGTGGCTTGGATTTGCGACTGAACCAAATGTTTTCAACAGAAAGCATGGCGGCAATGGTGAGAACTTCCTTCAGGCAGCCCTCTTCACTTGCCTGCAGAATGGCACGACTGAGGGTGGGATCGAGGGGAAGTTTGGACATGGATTGCCCTAGTGTTGTGCATTGGCCATGGTCATCGAGCGCGCCAAGAGAATGGAGCACCAATAGAGCCTCGCCAAGCTGTTCTTTTGAGGGGGCCTCGAAGTAGTCAAAACGAATGACATCCTGAATGCCCAGCACCTTGAGGTAAAGCACAACGTTGGCAAGATTGCAACGGCGAATCTCGGGCACGGTCTCGGGCATCATTTCCTCAAAGCACTCCCGCGAGTACAGCCGGTAGCACTGACCCGGCCCTGTGCGCCCCGCCCGCCCTGCCCTTTGTTCCGCAGCCACCTGGGAAATGGGGACGACCATTAAGCTCTCCATGCGCTTCACGGGGTTGTACGTTTTTTGTTTGACGAAACCGGGGTCGATGACAAAGCGGATACCAGGCACCGTCACGGAGGTCTCGGCGATGTTGGTGGCCACGATACACTTCCGCGACCCCGCCCGCACCGGTTTGAAGGCCTGTAGCTGCTGATCGGCGGTCAGGGAGCCGTACAGCGGCAACACCAGCAGCCCCATGCCTACGGCTGCCGTCGGTTTTGCCTGTTGCTCGCCGGGAGCAGGGTGGGCTGCCTGGCTTGAAAGGAGGGCACAGGCCTTGTCGATCTCGTCTTGGCCCGTGAGGAAGGCCAGGATGTGACCCTTGCCTTGCGTGCGGTGGATTTTGAGCGCGATGTCCACCAGGGACTGTACGTAGGCCGAGCTGGCAGGCCCAGTGCGTGTCATGATGAACTGTAAGGGAGAGAAATAAATAAAGCGAAAGAGGACGGAGAGGAACGGAGCGCTTGATAACTTTTTCCCCAGAGCAAAGGAATGAGAATTGTAAGACGGAAAAGAAAGAAAAAAGACCAAACCCGGGCGCGACAACGAAAAGGACGTCAGCGGTATCCCTGCCACCCTCCTCACCTTGGTCTTGGAGTGGTAGACGCTCACGGGGTGGGTGCGGACGGGGATCTCTTTCACGGGGCAATTCCCGAAGTAGGCAGAAAATCGCCCTACGTCCAGGGTAGCAGAAGTCACGACCAACTGCGAGATCGACGATAGAGTGTGGATAGGTGAGGAAGAGGGTAGTCAGCTATCCAACCTTCACGATGTCCGCACATGGTCGGGTTTGCGGGCAAGGTGTTTACCTTCAAATCAATTCGACTATCCAATGCGAGTTTTACGAGGCCAAAGAGGATGTCTGTGTTGACGCTCCGTTCGTGCGCTTCGTCCAGCATGATGACGCTACGTGAGAGAGCAAGAGGGCGATGTGAGTACAATGAAGCATTTTAGCGAAAGCTAAGCAGGTAGGATATGCAAAACAACACGACAATGAACGAGCCAGACCCAATAAAAATCCTTCCAATTGTCGGTCGCTGAAAGCACACACGGCCAAACAACCCTAGATCCGGGGGACCTTCCTACCTGTACTTGCTTAGCACGGGGTCGTCCAGGCATTCCCGCACCAAGCAACCGTCCGTCATGAACTTGATGCGCGTACGAGAGCTGGTACGGTCCTCGAAACGAATTTGGTAGCCCACCTCCTCCCCTAGCCGACTTTGGCGTTCCTCAGCCACGCGAGTCGCTACCGAGACCGCAGCCACCCTCCTAGGTTGCGTCACGCCCACAAGACCGGGCAAGTTGAATTCTGCGGTGTTCGATAGTGAGAAAAATAAGGGAGTGGTAAGAAGGATACAAAAATGTATGCATTACGGTTAAAAAGCGCTGGCATTTATACTATTTCCTCACTCCCTGCGCCTTCCGCCTTCCGCTCACCGTCACAGAGGTATTGCGGGAATTGCGTTGTCTTGCCGCTGCCAGTCTCTCCCTTGCACACCACCACCCGGTTCTTCCGCACAGCCTGCATCAGCTCCTCTCTGTAATGATATACAGGCAGGACCTCTTGATCTTCTTGAGCAGGCACCTCGTCTTCATGGCGACGTCGTCTGGGGCTCCTACTCCCGCTTCTGCTACTGCGACGGCGGGGACCGCCATGGTCGCGTCTGTCCCCAGACCTCGACTGGGGAAGCCATCGTCGCTCCCGGCTACGGCTTCTGCTGTGTATGTTCCAGTCCCGTTGCCGCTCTCGACTCTTACTCCTATGGCCGTCGACATTCCTGCTCCTCGTCCGCCCCCTTCGCCTCCTCCTCTTATCAGCATCATCATCGTGAGCTGCATTCGGGTGTCCTGCTGGCAGCCGCTCGTCATCGACGTCTGCTGTCTCCATGGTGGTCGCGTGCGTCTCTGAGTGCTACCCCTGTAACTTAGTGGTGGATTGCGGGCGTGATCGGGATGTGTGTGTGCTTTTTTAATCGCTCGTTGAAGGCGGGCACACCTATGAGCGACTGCTTCATCACCACTTCTCCACTTCACTTTTTCCATGCCTTACCTAGCCACACGACATCACTTTCCCCACAAGCATGACAGAGGCCACGCGTACGGCAATTTCGCGATTGGCCAAGGCATCATCCTTGGAAGGGTTGCCGGCCAAGGCTGGGGAGCCTCTGAATGTGTGTGCCTACAGCGATGCCAAGCAACGCCTCTACTTCTTTGGCCAAGACGTGCATCAACGGGTGGAGACGCTGCACTACCTGACCCTCTCGGACCTTGGGCAGGGCGTTGGGGCGGTGCGTATTGGTGGGGCGGCAGGGGAAGATCCCCGGGACCGCTTCTATGGTGGGACGCGCGTTACCAACCTGTCTTTCAATAGCATGGGTGACCGCCTTTTGCTCAGCGGGCCGCCCAGCGAGTCTTTCCCGTACTTGGGCGTGGTGGACCTGCGCAACGACGACGATTCCACACCACTATCTTCATCTTCTTCCTTTAAAAAGGTGGCCGTCCATGCCCCGCATCGCCAGCTCTTGCCATTGGAAATTCGAGGCCGATTGCTCAAGGCCGACTGGCACCCGCTCAGCAAAACGCTCGTAGTTGCCTTGATTGGGCCGGAGCACGGACCCGAGAGCGGCCAGGCAGCAGAACTCCGATTCTACGACTTGTCGCAAGAAGACGGGGCACGCATGCCTGAGCTGGTCATTCCCGTGGACGGCGACGTCGCTTCATTTTGCTTTGGGCCCGAGTCGTTGTGGCAGCGCTTCACTATTTATTTACTGAGTGCGGGCATGGAGGGGTCAGGGGCATCCCCGCGCCTGTCGGCACTCTGCCCTGTGGTACCATACCGGGCACAGGTTCCTGCAATGGCTGTAAAAGAGCTGCAGGAGGCGGTCCTGGAAGAGCTGGCGTTGGACAAGGTCTCCAGACGGAGGGAGGAATTGGAGTCGCAGTGGGCTTTCCTAGTGCGCTGCTTCGGAGACGTGGTGGAGTTGGCAAAAGAGCGCGGTGAAGAGTTTCTGGCCTTTCGGTGGGTAACGAGCCGCTTGGCCACGGCCTCGGACCGCATGCCGGTGCTTCAGGAGGTGGAATGTACGTATTTCAACTCAGGGACAGAGACAGACCACAGGGCTGGGGTATTTAGACAATGAAGCGAAATGAAGATACTCAGTCCCTCCTTTCATTCATTTACCCATTCCTCCCCTTTCTTTTCCCTCTTTCAGACCCCAACCCGCCCGTCACGACCGCAGGAGGCGCCAGCATTTCCGCTCGGGCTCTGGACTTGCTGAACCCGCGCGGGACCTTGCCGGCGCTGGCCGTGACGTACGACAAGGAGCAGGTGGATATCTTGTTGCTTGTCTCGCTCGTGGAGCCTTTGCTTGAGACCCCCGGCGGTCATGAGCTGGCCTCGCACCGGTGGCGGGCACTGGAGACGCGGCGACTGGCACGCCTCAAGGTGGGCCACCTCGCCAGCGAGGCGTTGCCGCGGCTGATCCTGGACCCGGAGCGGCATGTGCACGGCACTCTGTACGTGGTGCGGGAACAGGTGGTGCTTCGCCTTGTCCTACCGTGGATCAGGCGTATCGAGGAGCTGGGCGAGGGCGGGGACGATGTGACTTCCTTTAGGAACGGGGGCCGACTGGGACGACGGCTGCCAGGGAAGACGCGCATGGTGGAGGTGCACCGGATTGGGACAGGGCGAGCAGGAGGAGGAGGTATTAAAGCAAGCGCGGGAATCTGTATGGTGTACAACGCTTCAGTGGGAAGTTTACTTATCGTACGGCGACGCGATGCGGAGGTAGAGATGTTGAACTTAGCCATCCTGCCCTTTATGGTAGACGAGGAGGAGGAAGGAGAGGAGGAAGAACAAGGGTGGGAACAGGAAGGGGCTGCTGATCGGAGGAGCTCGACGCAGCAACAGGGCAGGAGCATGGCGAGCAAGGACGGGCGTTTTTCCAACTTTGTATCCTTTGAGACGGCCTGTCTGCCGGACATGGAGCGGCTGCGACGGGGCTACGACCGCTTCTTGCAGGCGGTAGCGTGTCCAAGCGGAAGCGACCTGGCTCAGCTGAAGCAGGATCTGATCCAGGAGGTGGTGATTCCCCTTCGGGCGCTGCAAACGCGCATGGTGGTTCGGGCGGACGAGGTGGCAGTGCTGTTTGAGCGAGCGCACGCGGCGGCGAAGGCGCTGGACAACCATCTGGTGGAGCTGCGGGCCGCATACGGGCGGCTGCAGACCCGTGTCGCGGACGCTGAAAATCAATTGGAGAAAGATGAGCTAGTGGCTCAGATGGCGGCCGAGCAGCTGCATTGGGTACGGACTGTCATCACGCCGCAGGAGAACCGCAAGTTCCAGGAAGTACGGCTTGCTGAGGCCCGGCTGCGGAACTTGGACGAGCGCCTGGGGGCTGTCGAGGAGTGGGCTCGCGTCCAGGCCAAAGAGGAGGAGGACGCTGGAGGTAGGGGGGTGGAGGGCGGGGGAAATAACAGGCGCGCCATAGAACGGGAGTTCGAGGAGGCGCGTCGACGGTTGACGCGGGAAGTGGAGGAGCTGATAAAAGACGTAGCACATATGGAAGGTGCCCTGAGCCTAGACGAGGGGTATTTTTTGGGAGAGCAAGGTGGTGGAAGGGCGCCTTTGCTGGGAGAGCTTGAGACTTTGCGCATCAATTGAACGTAAATCTAAATGTGAACGAAACAGATGGCGAGATAGACGGGCCACACAATGACAGGCTTTATGCGCATAACTTTTCCTTTTCATTCAACGAGCGCCACTAACATATACAACATGCCTTTTTAGTTCTCGGCGTACAATTTGCAGCTAATGTGTGTTATGAATGTTATATTGGGAAACTTGAGTAAAATTTTTCTCGTTGGGTAGGCTAGCTAGTCCTCTCAAGCCCAACCCGGCGTTAGCGTACCTGCCGTGTCAATTACGATCTCCGGGCCTGCCAAGCTCTCCACATTGTTCTGTCCTATCGCAACAATTCTTACGCAGTAGGTTGCACAAGGCTGCAGATCAGACAGGGCCGTAATCATGGTGTTCTGTCCAGTGGGAACATTAATCGATGTGGCCTCTTCCCAGGTCTGGAGGTATTCCTTATACTGGATGCGATAGTTTAACGTGCTAATCGCATCCCTACGATAGAGGATTCTTTGTGTAAGTATAAGGACTGATTGAAAAGCGAAGCGAAAGTTCTTATGGTGGGCGAGAAGGGAATAGAAGGAAGACCATTGCCGCACAGGAGGACAAGCGTTACTCCTTAGACGACGCTGTCAAGCTTGTCCTTTCGAATGAGAAAGACAGGAGATCCTTGAAAAGGGAGAAATAATTTAAAAGGAAGGAAGAGGCACGACCACTTACCATTCTATCTTGATGGAAGTGTCCTCGGCCGCAAGAAATCGTGGCTCCCTAGGCGGCAGCGGGCGGTCAACGACGTCAACCATTGCAGGAGCGGATGCGAGACCTTTCTGTGGGTTGAGGGGATGTGCAAGTGTGCGAAAAAAGTATTCGACCGTGGGTGTCAAGCGAAGGAGAGAGTACTACGGTTTGGCCAATCAAGCTCTCCGTGCACCAATGGCTGATTCCGGCTCTTTCAGGGTGAGCAAGGAATGGACATCATTACCGCGTGTTGGCAAAGTAGGTTGTATAGAAGCAAAATTCAGAAATAGTAATGCGCGAGACATCACGTTCAATGTTCTATCTCATCATGTAACGTGGTCTTTGGCTCGGAGTCACTACAAGGCTTACGTGCTGAGGATACCGCTGCGCTGTGACATACCGGTTTCACCATTCATATACACTAAGACACTCAGTACATCTAGAATTCGTGTCTTCCTGTACCCCTCGTGACCCCCTCCCCTCCATTTAAACTCATGCCTCTTCACAAATCGTCTTCAGGCATGAGGGTAGCTTTCATTCTTGCAGGGGTACTGCTTTCTAATGTGGCAGAAGGCTTCCTCTCACCAAAGGTACCTGGAGTGACATCCCTGACCCACGTGACTAAGTCGCGACCGTCGTCAAGGTGAGTGTGCCTGGGTGGATGGGTGCGGATGCAAGATCGGATACTGCCGACTACATCTACATGGTATGGCACGCATACATACGTCATAGCATCGTTATCATGACCGTTCCCCTTCTCCTCCCCCCCTCTTACAAACATAGAACGACCTTCACCGCTAGTCACCTTGATCCTTCCTCCCTGGAATCCGTCAGCAAAGTGGCGAGTGGCCCTGCCTCGCGGCTGGTGGCAAGCCTGTTAGCCACCACAAGCAGCTTCAGCGCCGGCAACATTCTCAAGACGCTGCCCTTGGTAGGCGGCCTTGTGATCTTGGGCTTGCTGGCGCTACGCCTGCCGGGCGCTGTTGCCCTCGGCTGGCGATCGTACAACAAGGAAGAGAACTCGGTGGGCCGGGAGTACGATGCCTGGACACGGGAAAAGATCCTTGAGCACTACTGGGGGGAGCACATCCACCTGGGTTACTATACCGAGGAGGAGCAGAAAGGCGGGTACCTGAAGAAGGATTTTATTGGCGCCAAATACGACTTTATTGACCGGATGATGGCTTTTGCCAAGCTGGACGGACAACAGTTCAAGCCGGCGAAGGTCTTGGACGTGGGCTGCGGCATCGGCGGCACAACGCGCTATATCGCCAAGGTGAGATTGAGAATGGGAAAGGGTAGAGGAGAAATGTAGGAGATGCTAGCGTGTATTGACTGAGTGAGCAGTTGGGGCCCATGTTATTTGAGTTAATGCACTTCTCTCATTCTCCAATAAAACAGAAACTGGGCACGGGCTCGCAGGTCTCCGGCATCACACTGTCCTCGGAGCAGGTCCGTCGCGCCAACGAACTCGCTCAGGAGCAGGACATCGAGAACGCCGAGTTCCAAGTCATGGATGCTCTCAAGATGACCTACCCGGTACGTGGCTCAGCAACGGGAAGTATGGATTGGGGAGATTCGAAGAGTGACGAGAAAAGAGAGGAGAGGGTATGACGTCTGGATCGGCTGATTTTTCCTTGTCCGCCACCACTAACAGGATAATAGCTTCGACCTAGTGTGGGCGTGCGAGTCAGGGGAGCACATGCCCGACAAAAAGGCCTACGTGGAAGAGATGGTGCGCGTCCTCAAACCGGGCGGGACGCTGGTCATCGCCTGCTGGTGCCAGGTACGGCGACGAACAAGAGGGTCTATCACTCCACTTTTTCAGGCGAGAGACCAACGTTTCCCCCTCATTATCCCCCCCAGCGCGACGCCAAGGAGGTGCCATTGTCCAAGTCGGAGCAGTCGCGCGTCGATTTCATGTGCACAGAGTGGAGCCACCCTTACTTCATCTCCATCAAGGACTTCGAGGGGCTTGCGGCCGGCACGGGCGTTATGGAGAACGTGCGCTCCGAGGATTGGGCTAAGTTCACCATCCCCAGCTGGCGCCACTCTGTCTGGGTCGGCGTCTTCGATCCCTTCTTCTGGATGCTGCGGCCGCACCTATGGTACGTACAAGGGTCGAGGGGTGGAAGGGAAATATTGCGCCAGTGTCTTACTGCGCAGCGGCAGCCGCCGCCTGCATTTTCCTCTCGATCCATGACCTGACGACTCTCCTCCACCCTGCTCCATGTCTTCACAGGATCAAGATCTTGCGCGACGCCTTCACTTTAAATGTGTTCCACAACGCCTTCAAGGACGGGCTCATGGGCTACGGCATGATCTACGCACAAAAGAAGAAGTAATCAACTGTCTGGGTGTGGGAGAGACGGGCTTTGGAAGGACAACAATTAAAACAACAGAAACAAGAACATCAACTACAGCATCAACCCAACAAAAACGAGCGGGTGTTGCTACCAATTCCTCTTTAATCGCGCGCGCACCAGCCCACCACGTCCTTCCCAACTAAAAACTCCATAGCGAGACTCAAAAGAAAAGAACATCATCCCCGTGTGTCGAATTCCACCCTTGCTTCATGTGCTGCCTGCTTCTGTACATATGACCTTTTCTATCTGTGTCTACGTATTTATATGATGTAGAAGCGCGGTGCCTGCGCGGCTGGCTGTGCAGCGATTGTGAGTCTAATTCCTATCGGACAGCATTATCTCTTGACGAGTTTTGATTCTGGAGGCAAGCGGGTCCGGGCATGCTACCGGTCAAGCTTCGCCGAGGGTAGCGCGGATGGTGGTGGAGGCGGAGGGGGAGATGCTGTCAGCATCCCCCCTCCAACAACGTCCTCTCGTTTCTCAAGAGCCAGTGCGGCGGCTATCTCGAGGTCTATTCTGCGCACCAGGGGACGGTAGGCGGCGAAGTGGTTGCCCCGGTACACGTCGATGGCGCGCTTGATCAGGCCTGCAAAGGAAGAAGATGGACAAAAGAAGCATCAAAAAAGGAAAGAGAGGTAAGGGGACCATTTAAGGGATTATAAACCCGCTATCCCTTTCTCAATTCTCTCCGACTACTGCCGTATGGTGAACACTCACAAAATGTCTGGGCGTCGTTTCCAAGCCCAAAGACTTCTCGCCAGGTTCCCGGCGACTTTTTGACCTTATCTCCGCCTCCTTCACTCCCTCCTGCTGCTGTCAAGTCGATTTTGGGCTCTGGCAATGTGAAGTGGCGCACGGCCAAGTACAAAGCGATCTGAGCAATGACGGCGGCCTCGCAGCGCAGGCAGAGGGTGGTCTTACTGTACAGGTCGTTGAGTACATTCGCTGCCCACGGCACAAGCTTTTCGTATGCCTCGGGTGCGTGGGCTGTACGGAGTATGGCAGTGGACAAAGAGTAAGCTGACGAGGCCGAGGGCGGTGCGCGCACCCCCGCCCTCCTCTACATCATCCCGGCCCACACACGTACCTTTTACTTTGCCACCCAGTTCCCCAAACTTGGCACGGGGGATCTCGATATAGAGATTAAAGCCAATGACGTGCAGCATAAGGCGCTCATGGGCAAGAACCTCTTCCTTCAGGTCCTGCACGAGTTTGCTCTTCTCCGGGGGCAGGTTGGGCGTCTTATGCCGCAGCGCATGGTAGTGTCCCACCACATCCAACAGCCGCCGGGCGTTCTCGGCCATCTTGCCCCCCAGAAAGACCGCCGTGGCGCCTACGAGCAAGCGGTCCCGGCGCTTGAACGACTCATAAGTAAAGAAGCGGTGTGTGAGGGTGGAAGCATTCCACATGCTCATGGGGTTCATATCCAGCTTCCGACACAGCTGCACCACGAACTCGTTTGTCTTGCGCCGGTAGTTCTCCTCCTCCTCCTGGGAAATCCCATCCACCCGGCTGGCCGTACCCTTGGCTAGCTGCTTTTCCGTAAAGAGCATTTTGGCAGGTCAGGTGATGATGATGGCGATGATGATGCTGTCCCCACCAAGTGGGCTCACAGGGCCCCGAAACAGCCAGCTCCTCCCCGAGGAGTAGCGCTTGCTCAACAGAAAAAGTACGACGTGGAGTGTGTCTGCGTATTGGTGGAGTGGTGGAGTGTGTTGCATGCTAGAGAAATGGTCGTGCAATGTTTCACGGGAGGGGCTATAGTGGAATAATCCTGTTGTTGCTGCTGTCGACAACAGCTGTTGAGGTAAAATTGATTCCAGGTGCCCTCGGCATGGTGCACTAGGTGTTATGCTTTCACATAAGACAGAATGTGAGTTACGGTTAACCAAAAGCGAGGTCAGTCCGATTTGTCATTTTTTTCTTTCCTTGGTTGCGGTGTACCATCGGCAAGCATGTCTGCAATAAGTATTTGACGCACAAATAAATGTTTAGGACTGCACAAATGCAGAAAGTCTTCCCATCTAGAATCAGCTCCTGCCCTTGTTGTGAACAATCATATCGACGTCTTCTTCTTTGGCCTTGCTAAATGCCGGGGACCACGGCCGGCTGCCTCCATCCGGCTTCCATTTCATCCCCACGATCCCGGTTGACTCGTCTAAAACACAATGTCGCTGTCTCCGGCTGTATCATACTGTGCCGTAACGTCCTTGGTAGATCCTGGCTTGCGAATGACCCTGCCACTGCTGGGGGTGCCTGCCGCAGCAGCTGCTTTGTGCTTAGCCTCCTCCTCTGCTTCCGCCAACGCCTGCGCCACCTTCTTACTGCCCTGCACCTTCTTGAGGCGCGTAAAGTCCTCACGCTCCAGTTCATCCAGTTCGCGATTGATATATGCCAAGATAGCCTCGATACGGGGAATGGTTACGTTCTCCAAAGCGTTCACGCGGCGATTCGTCACCTGTGAGAGCATGGGGGATGCAGAGTAAGGAGAGGAGAATGTGCGTGTCGAGGCAGGAAGGCGACGGAAGGGAATCGAAAACAGATTTAGAAGTAAATGACCGATTAAAGGATTGGACGTACCTTCAGGGCCTCGTCGAGGGTTATGAAGGAAGTCTGGAGGGAGGCGAGGCGCACGAGGTTGGTGAGGAAAACGGAAAACTTCTCTCTACAGGCCTTGATCTGCCGCCCGCCCTGTGCCAGGCCGAGGTTGTCCCGATCAGATTTGCTCTTGACCTCACTTTGAATCTCGTACTGTCGGAAGACCGGCAGCTTCACGCCCGCCACGTTGTCCGTGTGAGTGTGCACGCGGACCGAGGCTGTCAGGCTGCCTTGCAACACCTGCTGTCGGAAGTCTCCTGCAGCGTACTGCGCCTGCGTCAAGGAAAAGAAGGCACTCGAACCCTGCGAAAGGAAGAGAGATGGGTGCAAGCGAAAAGGTAAATATTTATAGGCAGCAGTGTGTGACAGTCTAAGATGTAATGGCGCAGCCAATACAAGACTCTCGCCGCCCTGCCAACCTTGCTTGCCTTACAAAAGATACGACATGCACTGCCATATAATCAATGGACAAAGCTTCAAGCAAGCAATACCAAGAAAGATGCGCCCATAGACTCCATCCGCCTCATTTCCTTCGCCTCCTATACCGCACGCACCTGATCCGCCATGTTGCTCTTGGTGCGGGCAATGTCCTTCATTATGTCGCGAAAGCGCACCTTTAAAGCATCCGATTTCTTCTTAAGCAGCTCGTAGCCCTTCTTGGCACCGATGCGTTTGGTCTGCGAGCGTGTGGGAAATTTGCATGAGTGCGGGAATTAGATAAAGCGGGACGGGAAGGGAAGACGACAAGGCAAATCCAGAACCCGTTTTGAACCATATTTATTCACGTAGCCTGGGACCACGCCCGGTATACCAACGTCTCTCACCTTGTACATGGTCAGCGCCATGCGTGTGGGGGCAACGATGGCGCCCGACATGATCCTGGTCTAGCTAATGCCTTCGGGGACGGGCAATTGGTGATGATGCTCAACAGGCTTTTGCCTAAGAAGAGACGCTTGAGTGTTGGACCTACTGTTGCCTGCTTAAGGGCTTGGCGCCCCTGTTTTAGCCGAGCATGGTAAGTAGAAAGAGCTTGTGAGAGGCCTGTAAAATTGTACAATTGTGATTTGTCCGTAGGACAAGGGAGAGAGGATTTGCAGACAAGAATCTCGTCGTTCGTTCTTACAGATGATATTCCGATTTCTTTTGAAAAATCAATGACAGATTTCCTGAAAGTAAAGTAAAGTACTTGACCTACACTGCCGTAAGTCAAGGGTCTTACATTCAATCTGTTCTTCTATCGTTTGATTGGGACTTAGCAACTCCTCCTTTTTTTCTCAAGCGCCTGGCTTTGGCTGCCGATGCTTCTGTAGTAGCTGGAATCGACCGCGGACGATGGCTACGTAGAACCCAGCGGGACTGTTTGTTAGCTCAGCTGATTTTTCAGCCACGAAACTCACTAAATCCGGCCCTTCCATCAACACAGTACGAGCTGGGGCAGCCGTATGGGGTCACAACCACCTCCTTCATCCACATCGCCACATGCATCATTACCCTTTGCCTCGTCGGACGCGGCGACTTTGATGCAGGAGAAGCTAGACTGCCTGGCGTTAGCGACCTTTAATGCCGTCTTGTTTGTCTCCCGGGCTGAACGAAGGCAAACACTTGAGGGCGGACACAGCGGAAAGGTACGGTAGGACAAGTAGGGTACGGTAGGACAAGTAGACATTTTGATACTTAAGGAGGAACGAGATGCGGGTAGCCAAAAGTGTGCTGGCAGCACTGGTGCCTCTGTTGCATATGTACGTGTGGCACATAAGTGTGATGGACTTTTTGATCAATTTAGGTACTCGTATGGTTTTCCTACCCACACAGGCGTCGCAATTGGGATATGAGATTGGCACCCTTCTCCGAGAAATTGAGGAAGTGATCGAAATTTTGCCAGTCATTCCACCCCTTGCCAGAGGCGCAGAGTAAGTAAGTCCTTCTTTTATTTGATGTTTTAATCTGAGCATATTTGTGGCGTTCTGATGTTGCTTGTTTGCATGAAATCTAACTTGCTATTGTGCCTCGCCCTTGCCGTCTCTCTTCTTACATCCACCTACCCCTTGTTCTTAGTGAGCAAACCAACAGTGTCGTTGAAACTCAGAAGCGGCTCAAGGAGCTGCAGGCGGAGTACGAGCGAGTTCATCACGAACTTAGAGAGACTGTCAGTGAGGCAGGAACGATGTCGAAAAAGCTTAGGAACATCTTAGTGTACTACAAATAATCAATAAGAAAAGGGGGATGGAAGAGATAGGCAGGGACGTAACTGCAACAATATGCGAGAAATCGAAAACGAAAATTTAAAGAAGCTATTCATCCTGTAATCGAGCATTGACTGGATCAACTAAAACGAGGCAACTGTGGCTTTCCTGTAGGTGATCATCCTGTACTCGCCCACATTTTCTCATGTCTCGGTAGATCAGAATTTTATCACCTTCTCTCATTGTACTACTTCAGTTTTTACGTTACGGCTGGATGTGCGGTGTGAAAATTTCCACTTTTGTCCTTCTTATCTGACCCTGAAAATCTCAGGAACACAGACACTTTTTGTTCAAATCCCCAAAATGCGGTAATAAGATCCAATAAGACGTTCGCTGCAAAATCGTGCCAAGCCAACGCAATCTTGCTTTAGACATTCGCTGTCGATATTCAAATCAGCCAAAGCTGGTGCCAAGCCGCCTTACCTCCCCTATAACATTCTAAAATGTCTCCGTCCACGTCTATCACGAACCGCTATCTTGCATTAGACTTTTGCTGTCGATACGCTCAAATCAGCCAAAGCTGGTTCTTTTGACGCAAACCAATCGTGGTGTAGTGGGTGTCTTGCGTCCCCGTTTTCGCACTGCCACAAAGATGGCACAGCATAGGTGACGAACATCATGTTCGTCGTTGTGACTACCGAACGTTGGTGGAGCTGCGTTTTTTTACCATCCTGTCCATCCAAAGTAGAGCACGACGTGTGTGAGTGCATTTGTATGCAGACTAGCATGTCCATTTATACGCACCCTAACGTCGCCCTCACCGCCTAACCTTTATGACAGACATGCCGCTGACTTTACTTAGTTTTTGATCATAAGTATCTAAACCTTTTCCTCCCCGCACCACCACCACATGAGCGCAGAGGCCAACGTGCTTTGAGCCCTTCACATTGAGCATACGCCTGAACTGTCAGTCATCTACAAAGCCTTCAACGGACATCATGAACGCTGATGATGCGCAGTAAGTACCGACCCTCGACTGTAGCCAGTCAACCCCCCCTGGACCCATCCCAGCCCCCCCTCTTCGCCTGAATGTCACTTGGGCTGTATTTCCTTTCCATTTCCCTGGCATAGATACAAAATCCTGTCAAGCACAATTTGCTTTCGGCGTAAATATATTTTGTCAATTTCACATGGCTCTGCGTGTCTGTCCTAATTAATGACACCCCCTGTCCTCTCCGCCTTGATCTCCTCCCCCTCCTCCCCCAATCAGGTCTATCTTCGTGCGTAACTTGCCATTTAGCGCCACGACTGGGGACTTGGAAGAACTGTGCGGTGGTATTGGACCTGTGAAACGTGCATCCATCATCCAAACAGCGGACGGTGAGTCACGGGGCTTTGGATTCGTTAAATTTGCGATCCCTGAAGATGCCGTGCGTGCGGCCGCCATTTTGGCCAGCACCGACTTTAAGGGACGCATTATCTCCGTGGAGTTGGCAGTAAAGCGTGGCCAGAAGCCTGCTCATGCGCCGCTGGTTTCAACGGCCAAACGAGGTAAGGGCAAGGACAGCAAACAAGCGGCTTCCTCCTTCTCTTCCTCCTCCTTGTCACCCTCAACGGAAAAGGATGACAGAGAGGAAGGGGAGGACGACCGCAACGAGCATAACAAGGCAGAGTCCGCTGTATCTGAAGTAACGGTTCAGCTGACAGCAAGTAAGGCGAGTTCAAACACTACCAATACCAACAAGCGGGGAAAAGCGGCGGCTGCCGCAGCCGCTTCGACCGCTGCGTTGACGACCTCAACGTCGGTGAAGAAGAAGCCGGGCCATGCATTGTTATCATCCCAGCCGTCCAAGACCCTCATTGTATTTAACTTGTCGTCCCAGACCACCGAGAAGCAGCTTTATAAGCGCGTCAAGAAGATCGAGACCCCAAAATCCATCAAAACCGAGGTGCGTTTTCTGGTTTTTAGGCCACCCAAGGCGACCTCATGTGAGCATAGACCCCAGACGCGCCCTCAAAGCACGCAAACACACCAAAGTGAATTCGTCAGTGTCCCTATAGATATACTGACTAGTATACATCACATCCTCAATTCTCCATCCATGATCCCTTGCATCGCCAGCTCATGGACGGTTTATCGCGCGTCGCCATCTTAGTTTTCGACTCACCTGCAGCAGCGAAGAAGGTGCAGAAGAAGCTAGACCAGCATACCATCCACGGCCAAAAGATATCCTTGCGCCCATTTCATCCCGCAGGGGATAAAGGCGCCACCACCGGAGGGGTCACCGCTGTTACCCCGGGGAGCATTTTGGACCTAAGCCAGATGCGCGGGCAGGCAAAACGCAACAACCGTCTCATCATCCGCAATCTCAGTTTCAAGGCCACAGAAGCAGATCTCAAGGTGAATCTTTAAAGTTTGATGTCTGATTATACACCAATTAAATGTGACGATCAATTTTGCACCAAACTTCCACCTCACACAGGATGCCTTGTCTGCTTTCGGCCCGGTTTTGGAAGCAAGCATCCCCCGGGTCAAAGTACGTGGAGTAGAAGGTCGGCGTGGTTTCGGGTTCGTGACATTCGCTTGTGTCGAGGATGCGCAGAAGGCGGTGAAGTATGTGGGGGGGTTGAAAGTGCGAGGACGGGAAGTGGCTGTAGACATGTGCATGGGGAGGCAGGAATACCAACAAGACAAGCATAAGAAGATGGCCGAGGGGGGAGCAAGCATGAATGAGGAAGACACAGCTGACACCGAGAGCGCGTCAGTCGTGGAAGAAGAAATGTCCATCTCAGACAACGGAGCATTAGACGGAGAAATCGAGGCCTGTGAAGGACGCGCTAAGGACGAAGAGGGTAAGCATCAGGGTTGATGTGGTGGGCTCTTTGTAAGGAATGCGCAGCAGAGAATCTGTTGTCACGTATTTATCCCTTTTCATTCTCACCCATATGAAGGTGGGCTTGTGGACGAGGGCGAGGATGCTGACGAGGACGAGGACGAGGACAAGGATACATCGGGTGAAAAGGGAAAGGGGGAGGGTGACGAGGACGAGGACCAAGCCAAGATTGCGGCCCCTAAGCCTTCCGATGTGAACGAGGGAAAGACTGTGTTTCTGCGCAATATTCCGTTCGACGCGACTTCCGATTCATTGAAGATGGCCTTTCACGATTATGCTCCCGTTGCCTTTGCTATCATCGTGAAGGATCGCGCGACAGGCATGTCCAAGGGTACCGCTTTTGTGAAATTTAAGGTATGCGCTTCAAGATGGAATTAAACATGGCAAGATATCAATTGGCAGACAAACACGTATTACACAAATTCTCATCCTTCCGTCCTTTTGAATACATAGAGTACACAAGGCATGGATCTTGTCCTTGATGCGGCAGCTGCGGCAGGGGGGTCGCTCACGTTGCTGGGAAGGGAGTTGAAGGTAGACCGGGCGATGGAGAAGGAAGATGCCCCGCAGGCAAGAGAGCCAGGAAGTCGCCTTGATAGCGACAGCACTTCGAACGATTCGTTGAAGAAAATCAAGGCGGACCGACGCAACCTTTATCTTGCAAATGAAGGCTTGGTGGTAGATTCCGAAGCGCAAGACGAGGTATGATTCTCCCCCAAATCTATTTTGTGAGAAGACATCTACTTGTATTTTTGTCCATTCTGTTGATATTCAATATTTTCTTGAATCTAAGTGTTCTCGCAAACTTGTGCTGGGTTCAATGATGAAGACATAGGTGGACATCTGAGCACCTTTCCTTCATTTATTTCTACTCTCCGCCGTAGATTCCCAACAGCGACCTGGAGAAGCGGAAACGGGAACAAACAGAGAAAAGGACCAAGCTACGCAACCCATTTTTCTTCGTCTCACCGACGCGCCTTTCAATTCGCAACCTAAATCGCACTGTTCTCGACAAGGATCTGCGTGCATTGCTAGTCCAGGCCGTGCGGAAAGGGTTGGAGGCGGAGAAAGTCACGTCCGACGATCTCAAGATGCATCTCAGAGCACAAGGCCTTTACGAGCAGGCTTCCGACTCCAACACTTTGATCGTGTCGGTGCCTCGCCCCCGGGATATCCACGTCAAAGTGAAGGTCATGCGGGACTTAGACAAGAAGCCGGAGGATGCCGTGTACCCGTCCAGGGGCTACGGCTTCGCAGACTTCTCATCGCATACCCACGCATTGGCAGCGCTCCGCCATGTCAACAATAACCCGGCGTTTAGGTCATACGCCGTCCAAAGTGGCAGTGGGAAGTGCTCGCGGTTGATCGTGTCGTTTGCCGTGGAGAATCACAAGGCCCTGCAGAAGAAAATTCTACGCGGAGAGAAGGTCCGGACCGCGGCCGCACCCGAGGCCATACGGAAGGGAGTGACTTCTGGGAGGGGGAATTGCATTCGAAAGAAAAGGAATCTGGACGAGAAGCAAGATGGGAATGAGGACGGGACTGGGACCGACGGTTTGTCGGACGGGGGGTCCGCAGACATAGGGGAGAAGAAATTGAGCCGTGGCCAACGCCAGCGGGAGCTAAAGCGACAACGAAAGAGTTCCGGGGGCGATGAGGGGTCCGCTCGCCGCACAAGAACAGAAATTATCTTCATGGAGAAGCCGAGCAGCGCTGCGGTGGACCACCGCCGAGAGAAGAGGACGTTGACCTCTGCGCTGGGAGACGAAAAGCCAGCAAGAAGCCCCCCGCAGCATATGGCATTCAGGAGTAGATCCCGAGGTCGAGGGCGTATGGAAGAGCATGGAGAAGATGAATTGACCCGCTTATCGGCTGGTGCGACGACGACGGATACGAAAATGGGGAGACGCAAGTCTGGCGTGCAAAAGGAGAGCAATGAGGACAAGCAGTTTGTGCAGACAGTCAATGCGTACAAGCAGAAGCTCCTGGGAAGAGGAGCTGTAGTGGCGGCAGGGGCAGAAGTGGGCGTAAAGGCATTGAATGAAAAGAGGGAGGGAAAAGGCGATCGTTGGTTTGTGTAAGGGGATGGACCGACCAGTGAACAACAACGTAAAACAAACAAAAAAACAAACAAAAGAATTAGTCGGAACTTTTTGTAATTTTTTGTGGGAGGTTTGCTTGACTGGTTTTGTTGCTTGCACGCAAAGCGACACACAGCTAACTCTGATTGTCAACACTTACTGAGAGAAACACATGGAAGACCCATCTTAAAATCGCAGTGTGAGCCCGGCCGTGACCTGTGCCTCTGGCTGGACGCAAAGATACTCCAGAGCCGCCTCTCTAATCGTTGAAGTCACCCATGGTTACCCCTTCTCATGCATCCCTACGCACGCACTTACATACATAGCGCCTTTGATGGGTCGATTGCCAAGCATGCGTTGCCGGGCTGGCAGCAAAGCTAGGAAGGGAATGCTCTTAATTGTTGGGCTGCCAGGAATTTGCCGTAGATCGTCTGCCTTTCTTATTCCCAGACTCTGGAAGTGCCAAGTACTAGCAGCATCCACCACCACGGACCCCGCCTTTGCTATCGCGCCCACCAGCTCCGCCTTTTCGTCCAGCATCAAGCACCGGGAGGAGCTTTTGACTCTGGTCACCATGCCGGAGGATGTCAGAGAAGGGAGGGAAGAATCCATCGCCCAGCGCATTGACTTTGTCGTGGGCCAGCTCAAGGAGAAGTACGTGCCCCCTCAAACCTTGCCCTTTATGAATTTGCTACTGCAAGGCAGTTGGTTGAACATATACAATTCCTGGACAGTGCGGCGTAAAGTGGCAGAGGCGCGCAGCCTGCTTGCTGAGGATGAAAGAGAGGAGGAGGACGAGGACAATTTCCTGGATCTCTTGGGTCCCGCTGAGGAGGAGGATTGGGCCGCAGGGGCGGCCGCGGCAGCCTTAGGAGGCCCTGCACCGATGGCCGCCACGCAGATGGTGCTGAGTGATTTTCAACAAATACTAATTCCAAACGTGACGAAAGGGTGCATCATCAATACAGTTAAATGGGAGTGCACGGCGAGCGAGGAAGGGGATACTGGCTTGGCGGGGGCCTTGGTCGTCCGCAGCAGCTACGAGGTCAACAGCCGAGGCTTATTAGAAATGGGGGAGGTGGAGCACGATATGAGCATGAATCGTGCCCCCCGTAACCCAGATGCACTCATCCGGGCCGTGCAGCGGGTGGTGCCCTTCGACGCGTTCGACCCCAACGGGACCTTTGTAGAGACGGCCTTCTTAGACCACGAGCTCCGGGTTACCTTGACCCACAGCACACGCTTCGGCGCAATCACGAGCCTATACGTACGCAACGGCACAGATCTCCAACGACAAATACAGCAGCATCTATTACAGGAAGTGCAGTGACCGGCAGAAACAAAAGAAAAGACGATGTATTTTTCGTAGGCAAAGCAGAGCCGTGAGGTTGGGTGTTATTTTCACTCGCTTGAGTGGACACCCCACCGCGCCCTAGCTCGTCAAATTAAATGAGATACATATTCCGCTCAAAGACATTTCTTTTTCCTTTCTTGGTCCTACAAAATCCTGACGTTGACCTTGCTTTGAGTCGCTACTGTGTGGCGACACCTCTCGTCCGCAACCCTGCTTTTTGTCGCGCTCGCTCTTCCTCTTTGTCCCGCTGTCCTTCTACTTGGGGGGCTCTTCGTACTCAAGCTTGGCGAGCGTATTGACAAGTAGAGCCTTTTCCTCGCGAAACTGGTCGTCGTCCTTGTCAGTGTGGAAGTGGGTCAGGTAGCTGACGAGCTTGTCCCGATTCGTGACAAGGATCTTGACTATCTCTGGAGGCTTTTTGGGGTTGGCCACAAACACCTTGAACACGTGGAAGGCTTCGAACTGGATGGATGCGCTCTTGTCGCGCAGCAGATTCATGATCGTCTTCAGATTCTCCTTCGACGAGATATATCGCATCCTGAAGTACAGGGAGAGGGAGATTGAGAGTCGTGGTGAGACAATCGGCATCGGCTCCCAGAAGTCATGCCTCTGTCTGCACGTAGTGTCTGTGTGAATTATGTAGCTTTAATTGCTGCTCCAACAGCAACCTCCCTCACGCCAAAATCAAGACTGTCAACGCCTCCGGTCTAGTTCATGTCGATGATCGAGTGATGGTAATCAAGTACCTAGTGCAGTTGAGTTGAAGTACCAAAAAACACGATAACAAACAACTTACATGACGTTGAAATTCGAGCGATCGAGGAGGATCTCGCCCAGCATCTTGAGGGACATGCGGCGAGTGACGTAGTTGTCGGAGGCGAGCAGGCTGCGATATTTGCTGAAGACGAGGTCGTACTCCTTCTCTAGGAAGTCGGCTGCCACGGCCTTGTGTTTGGTCAGTAGGTCGCGCAGCGTGGCGAACGAGTCCGAGGCCACGTCGAAGTTTGGCAGGTGCACGTACGTATCAAAAAATGCCCAGATGTGTGGCGAGAACAGAACCCGCCGTGCCACCTTTTCATGCCGGGCCGCCTCCCGCAGCATCGACCCACAGTTCAGAGCCACCTCGGGGTGGCCATAGCCCTGTGGAGAGATAGAAGAGAGATGAGATGTAAGCACGATGAACCTATACAGGTCTCCCTTTGAACCTATCCAATCAGATGCCTGCGTACATTGATGAGCTGTTCCATGATTGAAAAGTGCTGGTCGGCGATGTAGGGGTCAGCGAAGCCTCCGTGGTTGTGGCGGGCGATGTTGTTAAAAATCTGGGCCGCGTCCTTGCGGGCCTCGAACGGTAGATTCGTGAATCGGTCCAGCAGCAAAGGCATGAGCCCTTCTTTGATAATATTTTCGGCCAGGTCCACACACTTGTCTTTGTCTACCTCCTTCTCGCCGTCCCCGTACAGCACCAGCTTCATCTGCGCCAGCCGCTTTGCCAGCCGCTCCATCACCGTGCCGTCCTCCGCACCCGTCTGACCCAGGCTCGCCGATTGCGATAGCCCCGACCCATGCGGGCTCAGGGGTGCAGGCTTCCGGCTTGAGTCCGAGAAGAACTTGCTCACCAAAAGGGAACCCGGCCGCCCAGATTTGGTTGTTGTGTCGGCCGCCCCGCTTTCCCCACTGGAGCCCAGGCTGGATTGCGAGTGTGGCGCCGCCGACCCAGGGTCTGCCGAATTAGAAGAGGACTCCTTCTTGCCAAAAGCGCTCAAGAAAAAGCTGGGCCGCCGAGACACGGCCGCGTCGCTGCCACTCGAGGCAGTGGATGACGAGATGGACTGCCCCGAAACGCTTAGGTCGTCGCTGTCCACATGTTTTGGCGGCTGCTTGGCGTTTACCGCCTCGTCGAGGCTGAGCCCTCCCAAAGCCCCAGTGAGTGGCTTAACTCCCTCGGCCGTGGGACAAGTCCAACTCTCGTCCTCCGAGGCGGGTAATTCTTGCAGGCATGCTACTGCCAGTTTGACGAGCGTCTCGGGTGACTTCTTGCGCTTCGTCAAGCTCTGCAGGAAACTGGAGCCGCCGGTTGGCATGGCTGTCGTCGAGAGATTGCCTTGCTGCTGGTTGCTTAATTGCCTCTTTATATTTGTGTGGTCGTGGTTATGTACGCTGTGTGGGTGATGCATTGGACGGGCTGCCTGATCGTTATAGAAGCAGGGTTGGGGGTGCAGGCTCGCTGATGATGGTGATTGATTGAATCGCTCACGATCGATCCGTTGCAGACGGAAAGGACATGTCCGTGCCCGTGCATTTCTTTCTATGTGTGGCCTGATTCAGATTTACTGACCCCGTGGTAATGCATGAGAAAGGCAAGAACAAATAATGTGCAAATAACAGTGCATCTCGGCTATTCTTCCTCTTTTCTCCACCTCTCCTCCTTCTCCTCCTCCTCCCCCTCTTGCCCCTCTCCTTCTTCTCCTCATTTTCTTCTTCCTCTTCTTTTTCTTCTTCTTCTCCTCCTCTCCTCCTCTCCTCCTCCTCCCCCTCCTCCTCCTCCTCCTCTTCCTTCCGTTCTTCTTCTTTTTTCTCCTCCTCCTCTTCCTCTTCTCCTCCTGCTTTTCCTCTTCCCCCTTCTCCTCCTCCTCCCGCTTCTCCTGCTGCTTCTCTTTCTTCATCTCCATCCCTTTCTTCCCTCATACCTCTTTATCTCGTCGCTCTACGCATAGTGCAGACATTCATGCTTTTCATAGTTACCTTTTCTTTGAAATCCCTTTTCACCAAACTTCCTGAAGCCCCCTATCTCACTTTCTCTTCCTCCCCTCAAACCCCCAAGACCGACAGGCATGTCAATCCTGGTCCTCGACTTGAAGAATAACTGGCATGTGGCCAACGTTGAAAATCGCAGTGAGTCCTTGGAGGAACAGCAGCGAAGTGTGATCCTTCACGGCCCTTTGAGCTGGGAAGAGGTCGTGATTTTTGTTGAGGCGGCTCGACGGCCTCTGCCCATGCCTTCATTTTTGCTTTGGCACCCCTCTTTTCCGCATAACAATTGGAAACACTTTGAGGAGGTAAGCACGCCGTCTTAGATGCAAAAGCATAATCTTGTACAGCCCATTGGCTAAACTCTATCCGTTCCTCCTCCTCTCTTACATAGATTGTAGGCCTGCAGGACGGCATGGATCCGTACGGAGGAACGGCAAAGAAAAGCGACAGCCACCTTCACGTAGATAAGACTTGCGAGCTGAGGGAGGAAATGTTTATGAGAGGCGATGAAGAGGAGGAAAGAGGCTTGGGTAAGGAGGAGGGCATGGATAGCATGGGTAAGGAGGAGGGCATGGATAGCATGGTGGCGGGGGTGGAGGAGGAGGAGGAGGAGGAGGAGGAAAAGGAGGAGGAGGAGGAGGAGGAGGAGGAGGAGGAGGAGGAGGAGGAAGAGATCAGAAACGATGCGATACCAGCAGCGGTGGTGTACGCAGAGCCACTGGCGGACGAAAAAGAAACGGCCAGTAAGGAACAAGACGAGAAAGCACTGGGATACGTCCCCCTGGTGGCAACCTCAGTGGCTATCATCCTGGAGCAATCTCGGAATATCGCGCTCAAGCGGGGGGCTCTTCAAAATTTGGGGGTCGGGTATCTCAATCGGGTCCAGATTTTTGTTTGTGAGAGACTCTTGGTCTTGACAGAAGACTAACTACAACGGTCAAAATCCAAAAGAGAATGAGTGGAGGCATTAACCAATACCGTTTGCTCTTCTTGATGCAATAGTTCTGCTCTTGCATTTTGAAGGAAAATTTTGCCGCTCGGGCACTCTCCATATGTCTCGTCATATCGTCGGTTGGCAGAACGATTGCCGCGAATCCAAAGCATTGTCTTGTCCCTTCCACCCTTCACTGCGCCTTCACATGCTAAAACCAAGGACGCAGGTAGGACACAGATGCTCTCATTAAGCCGGGGAGAATATAAACTGTGCTACAGCACCGCCTGACTCGCTTGCTCATCATCCGTTATCACGCCTGATGCTCAGATTGTGCCAGACGAAGTCATACGCACCATGCGCACATACACAAACACACACACACAAACGCACACACACGCTCATACAGGTCCCTGGCGTAGCGTATTTCTTTCCACAATACGCCATACCAGGCGGAGAAGGGAGCTGTTTTCCAAAGCTTCTCAAAAGCACGGTCGTGGCTTCAAGAGGCAAGGAGCAAGGGAGAGACCCCTCCTAATCTGCAGCGCAGGCGCCACCCTCAATCGAGGGCATCCCTCAGCTTTCCACTTCGCAGGAAAAGAGGCTAGCAAGCTATACATCTAGGTACTTAGGAACACTCAATTTATCTTCGCGTACCGCTTTCGATTCATAATTAACACAAAGGACCAACCCACGGAAGCTAGAAGCTGAAAGCATAGCTTCGTAGGTATATGTACATGTCAGCATAGATCGAGTGCCTAGACGAACATGAGCACCGACACAACCGTCAGGAGCGTTTCCGTACTCGCTCCCTCTCCCTCCTACGCATCCAACCTCACCGCCACGTCCTCAACGCGGAATGGTCCCCCGAACTACCACCGACTGGAGAAGCTGGGCAAGGGGTCCTTCGCCACGGTGTACCGTGCCGTGCATGTGGAGACAAGTGAAGAGGCTGCCATCAAGGACATTTCGCAGGAGCGGCTGACGCTGAAGCTGCAGGAGAACCTGGAGTCGGAGATATCCATCCTCAAGAACCATGCGCACCGCAACATTGTGAGCCTGTACGACATCGAGCGCAGCGACAGACACATCTACATCATCCTCGAGTACTGCCGCGGCGGCGACCTGCAGCGATTTATCAAGCATCAGCCGGGCGCACGCCTGGGGGAGGCCACGGCCCAGCATTTCCTGCGCCACCTGGCAGCCGGCCTCAAGTTCCTGAACGACCGCAACCTTGTTCATCGTGACATTAAGCCGCAGAACCTGCTGCTGACCGAGAACTCCCCGTGGGCCGTCCTCAAAATCGCCGACTTTGGCTTCGCACGCCACTTGGAGGGCAGCTCCATGGCCGAGACGCTGTGCGGGTCCCCGCTGTACATGGCGCCCGAGATTCTGGGCCAGAACCAATACAACGCCAAGGCCGACTTGTGGTCCGTGGGCGCCGTGCTCTTCGAGATGGTTGCTGGCCGTCCGCCCTTTGCCGCACAAAATCAGGTGGAGCTGCTCAAAGTCATTAAACGGCCGCTGCAGATCCCTGGCGACGTGGACCTTTCTCGACCCTGCCTCGCCCTCCTCCAGCGCCTGCTCAAGCGCGAGCCCCTGGAGCGCATCTCCTTCGAGGATTTCTTCCGGAACGACTTTATTGATATGAAAAGTAGCGGCATCCTCCTCGACGACCACGAGAACCATCACGTGGCCACCCTGATCCGGCAGGACGAGACGACATCCACCACCAGGAGCAACAATAGCAGTAGCGGTAGCAGCAGGAACACTAGGGCCGGGGGCCTGCCGCTGGGGCATGGGCATGGAAGGGAAAAGGAGAGAATCGACCACTCTCGTCCACCCTCTGTGCTTGCTGCGCAACCCTCTTCTTTTTCGCCCCCTTCTTCCACTGTCGCCCCGTCCGACGTGGCCACGCCCACGAGGCGGATGGCAATGGCGGAGTCGCCTTTTCTGGGCGTCGCCACGGGGACCTCCAGTCCCTCTTTGGAGCAACCCGTGGCCCAGCGCCAGCGAGGGCATAATGTGAGCAGGAAGATGATTGATGGCGATTTTGAAGGGCTCATCTTGGCGGGCACTGTCGCCACCGCTGCCACGACCGCGGTCAGTAGCCGCGCGCCTTTGGCGAGACCCATCATGCTGCCCTTCCAGACCAACGGCAACAGCAACAGCATCAACCCTATGGCGGCCCCACCCACCCCGCGCGTGAACCCCTTTAAGCCACTGACCGCAAGTCCACCTGGAGCCGTGGCGCTTTCGGGCCACGGGCGCTCCACGTCGGTGACCGCCTCCTCCATGACCCGGTGTTCTCCTTCGTCCTCCTCCTCGTCCTCCTCCTCGTCCGCCTCGTCCTCGGGTGGCGTGGGAGGTGGGGGCCTCCAGGGGGGCATAGATGGGGCTGAAAGTGTGGAGTCGGACGGTTTCGTGATTGTCAACGCCGGGGTGCCACACGACGTGCCCTCTTCAACAGACCAGGGCCAACACCGCCGGAACTGCCATCGCCCCGCCGTCTCGCCCTCCTTCCACCATCACTATCAGCAGCAGCGGCAGCAGCAGCAACAGCAGCAAGAGGGATCGGATAATGGCGGGCCACTTGCGGGACTGCACGGGACTTTGTACATGCAACAGCCTTTGGGCTGCGTGGTGCAGGGGCAGACCCAGCAGCAGCAGCCGGTGGTGACGATCAAGTCGATGGACTCGCTGGAGGGGGCACTGCGAGTGCTGGCCTACGTAGAGAATTCCACACGTCATGCCATTCTCATTGCATCCCTCGGAGATGCCGCTGCCATTGCCGGCCTCTCGCTACGGCGCGGGGGCTCAACGCCGGGCTTGGGGCTCCTGCACTCGGCCATGCACACCATCCTGTTGCAGGAGAACGGGCTCTGTCAGGAAGGGGCCGACGAGGAGGAGGAGGGTCGATCTTCAATCACCGGAACCAACACCTCCTCCATAAGCTCCTCCTCCTCTGAGTCCCAAGTGACGGCAGAGACCAGGGCTGTCGCGCTTTTGGTGGATGCGCTAGTGCTGTACCTGAAGGCGCTGTCGGTGGTGGGAACAGCTATCAAGGCTCTGCGCCAGGTTATCGACGTCATTCAGGCATACTGGAGCAGCCCGCATACTAGCAATTTGCGTTTGGCAGCCTGGCAGCACCCGGGCTCACTTGACGGGCAGCTGGATGGGGATGCCAGCAACTGTGTCACCGGCAGCGGGAGTGGTAGTGGGGCTGGAGTGGCGTCGAGCGGTTCGTTGCAGGAGCGTATCTCGTTGTTGCAAGGGTGGCTGGAGCTGCATTTCAGCATCATCTTGGATCGAGCACAGGAGTGTCGCGTGCATTTGAATAAGCGGCAGCAGCAACATCAGAAGGAGGCAGGGAGCATGGAAGGAAGCGAGTGGACGGCGAGTCTGGGCCTTGTCACGCGGTCGGCCGAGGAGTTACTATACAAGCACGCGCTCAGTCTGGCCAAGGAGGGGGCCGTCAAGGAGCTGCTCGGGCAGTGGGGGCGGGGCCGTGAGCTCTACGCCCAGGCCCGCCTGATGATAGAAGCCTTGCTGGCGGAGCCTCTCTTGCCCCTCGAGGATCAGCAAACCCTCGAGATGTACCAGGCCGAATTCAGAGCCCGCGAGAACGAGTTGGCTGAGCGGTGTCGGTGTATGGAAGAAGAGAAAGAAAAGGTGACGGCTACAAAGATCGCCGTCGTCGCGGCTATCAATTGTCCTGAAAGTGGGCCGATGTGACATGAGCAGGTGAAGGACCTCAAAATTGTACATAATGCTACACAAATACATATTCCAATCATAGAAAAAGACGATTTGCTCATAGGTCCTGAAGACAAGAACATTATGCGACGAGGTAAGTCTAAGGAATGATCGATTGATGGCAACTGCTATTCATCGACCGAGATCCATCGAAAAGCAGAATTGTCCGCTTGCTTGGCGCGATTGTAGAATAGAGCGTTGACGAGTACATGATGGGATCAAGTAAGAGGACAAAAAGTGCTTCCTGTACCTCCTCGTCCACATTTTGGTCCTTCGTCGGACTTAATCGGGGAAAAAGGAAGTAGAAAGTGCTAGAGTAAGGTGTAGAAGATCAATACGCATACGTATGTGCATACATGTAATTGTGATTTTTGGGGGGCCATGTATAACAAAACAGGATGACCATACTATGATGAAAAAAACAAAGCGAAACACTCCAACCCAGCATGCCACATGTGCGCGTCTCTTTCCTTATTGCGTATTTTTTTGACATCGATCACATAATGCCATCTCCAACTTATTCAAATCCCTGGTAACCCAACAGCATGTTGTGCCATCCATCCTACATTTCCGTCACGCCCCACACTTCCTGCAACGGAATATCTTTTCGTTCTTTTAACCACCGCTATCCATACTGAAAAAATAAAATCGCCAAAAAAAAAAAAAACACACACACACACACACAACTCCTAATGAGATGCAGTCTTCCGTCTCTGTCTCTCATTTAAATGTGTTTTTCTTCCCACTTCGTCCTCTGACTTCCTCCCTCTCAAATACAGAGAAGCACATCTCCTGGGCTGGTTGGCCAGTAAGTACAATTGCCAGATTTAATCTGGCTGTGGTTATTGTTGCCGTAGCTGCTGCTTCTGTTTGTTCTTATGGTCCAGTTTTGCAGTTGTTCGTCCTGTTCATCTTCATGCAGCGTCTTTTAGGTGACATGTTGTCGAATCTACATGCACGCATCCGCCTAGGACAGGGCCAGCTCTTTCGACTTGGCCGCCGCCTCCCTCTTGGCGGTCTCGGCGGACACCTGGGCATAGATGTCTAGCACGGTCTGTACGTCGGAGGGCGTACCGAGGATGATGGGGCAGCGATCATGCACGCCGGTGGGGTGCAGATTGAGTACGCGCTGTATTTTCCCCTGAAAGAGGCCCGTAGTGGCGATTCCGCCCGCGTCCTCCACGATCTTGGCCATGGGGAAGCCCTCGTACAGCACGCGCAGCTTGCCGATCTTGCTCTTGCGGTCGGCCGGGTAAAGAAAGATACCTCCGTAGAGCAGAGTGCGGTGTACGTCTGAGACCATGGAGCCGACGTACCGCGCTGCATAAGGTGGGTCCTGCTGCTTGAAGCCGTCCACGGCGGCGCGCATGGCCTCGTCCCACAGCGCGTAGTTGCCCTCGTTGCAGGAGTAGATACGCTTGGCCACGGCTGGAAATTGAACAGGACCCTGCGTGTGGATGAATTCGCCCAGCGTGGGGTCCAGCGTGAAACGGTGCACGCCGAGCCCGAACGTCAGCACCATGTCTGTCGCCGACCCGTACATGCAGTATCCCGCCGCTACGATCGCCGTGCCCGCCCGCAGGATGTCGTCCACGCTGATAGGAAAAGCACAGGGGGGCAATATAAGAAAGAGGGCAGCGTTGCACCGACGAGAAATATTAAGATGGGCATGCAAAAGGGGAAGAGTGACGAGAATGGTACGCGTGATAATGAGAAGGACGTGACAATGGGAAGAAGGAGAAGGTGGCTTACGTGGCTGTCTGATCGGAGGGGGAGACGCGCTCGTAGACGGCGAAAATAGTGCCCGTGGAGACATTGCAATCGATATTGGACGACCCGTCTAGGGGATCGAATGCCACACAATACTTGCCTGCAGCCGTTCACAAGGGTGGGGGGAAGGACAGTCAACGAAATGCCCTATCAGCCGTGCTTTCTCAATGCTAGGTGACGTGTACTGCCTCCGCTATGTACGTACCAGCCTTTGTGGCCTCCACGATGATAGGTTCATCTCTCTCCTCCGACACGAGTACCGCGCAACAGTGTGATTCCTGGGAAAAGAACGAATAAGGGAAGAAGAAGATGAACGTACGCTTCGAGAGAAGTAAGGCAAATTCTACAGACGCACGCTTTCCTTGTCCTTCTGGCCTGACCGGCATACCTTGAGACAGTTGACAAAGATCTCATCTGAGAGCACGTCTAGCTTTTTGACCTGGTCTCCGGAGATGTTCTCCGATCCGTGCAACCCGTACAAGCCCGCAATGCCGGCCTTGCGCACGGCACGGGCAATAGCCTTGCAGCCCATCTGGATGGAGGTCATGAGCAAAGTCAACTGGATGTCCTTGGTGGCGGAGATGATGAAACGCTGCAAAGTCTTCGTGTCTGTATCCCCGCCCACATTGTCAATATCATTGGTCGCCATGGTGACTATCGCGTCCTCCTGTGTGAGTGGAATGGGTGGGAGCATTAGATGATTGGTAAAGGGAGGCTATACAAAGCATCATCCGCCCCAGACTTGGTCTTTCCTCGACGCCTCGACGCGATATTTCTACGTGCAAGCCCAGATGGTGCCGCTGCTGCATCGCATGGCAAGGGGGATGGTTGCACTCAATGTTGCAGCAAGAAATACAAGCAGGTTTTTGGATCGATTGCTCTTGCTCTTGGCGTGTATCTGTGGGCAGGTGGGCAGGAGGTAACGCTCTCCCCTTCTCATATTATTGCTTTAACAGTGATATTCCTTTAACATCTGGAGCCTGCCCATGTCGTCATAGTTATGTGAGTGAGATTCGTTCAGGCAAAGAGAAGTATTAAAGGAGGGGGTAGTTTGTTGGAGGCAAGAGCAACATTGTGGATGGCGCATTTCTTGACCAAAAAAGCAGATATTTGGCCCCACAGATGCGGCCATTGCCAGCATGTCGACCTGGGTTAATAGAAGTGCGTGGTATGAAGTCCTAGCATGTGTAGTAGAGTGTAGAACGCCGGAACATGATTTGCAAAATAGCATTTGCTTGACCTGGTAAGATCGGCCCTTCGCAATTTTATCACCCGGGTGTTCAACCTGGCCGTCACTGACGGCCTTCTTGTGATATGCTCCGGCTCATTCTTGCGCGTCTCCACTCTAAAAAACACTCCACATACTGTCTGCTACAGGGGCTCATGCATAAGGACGATGACAGGGCGGGTATTCATCTCATGAGGGAGAGCTAGGGCGTGAGCTTGCTTGAAGTGCTCTTTCTTTTCATTGTCTTCCGCCACTTGTTGTATTGCTATTTCATGTCTGTCCGAACTGCCTTTGTCCTCCTCCTCCTCCTCCTCCTCCTCCTCCTCCTGCTGCTCCTCCTCCCTATCCTCCTCGTAGTCAGCACTGCCAGGACTCCTCAGCAGCGGCTTCTATATGCCAGGGAAGAGGAGGGCTTCCTCATAGCCGCCAAGCCGGCCAAGGCGCGGTATAAAATTGGGTGAGCAGAGTAGGGAGGGGTGAAAGTGCCAGAGGGATACTCCTTCAATATCGCGTGTCACTTTTCCTCCTTCCTTTTTAGAGCTGGCCGGCATGTGCTTTTGTTTCCGCCCGTCTTAAGCGGCCACGTCTTTGAGTGCGTGAGTAAACCCTACCCTGCATTGCTCCAGAATTTCACTTCGCTTTCCCCGAATCCTCCCTTCTTTTCCGTCAGGTACCAGGTCCACTCTTGCAATAGCCTGTCGGAATGGCCAAATTTGGTGAGAAAGGGCGCCCGATCTTTCAAAATCGACCCGAGGTGGCTAGACTTCGATGGCGGCGTGCGGTGTAACGATTCCACTGGTTGCCTGATCCTCTCGCATGACCCCCCTTTGCCCCGCCTGGACTACGCCATGCCGGGCTATTATAGCCATTTGGACGACGTCTTAGGCGTGCTGACCCACGTGGAGCCTGTGAAAAGTGTGGCACGGCATGAGGGTTTGCGTATCGCGCTGTGCTTCAAAGGCGCGCCCCGCGACGTTTGCGGCGGCAGCGACAACTTCTCGGTGGCGCGATCGTACCCAGGGCATTCGGCAAGATGGTTACGGAAGGTAGACGCATTTGTTGAGGCCGCGAAGAACATGCTGGTGGCCCAAGAGCTGGAAGACATGATCGAGTTTGTGCTTGATGGAGGGGGCGTTCCTGTCGACTGCTTGGCCCAGCGCTGGCGGCCATGGCGCAGTGTATATATGAATGGAACGGCACCGGCAAAAGCCTTTGTTTCGGATCTCGTGCGGGACGGCTTGGATCGTTTTCAAGTGTTGAACGAGCCGGCAGACCTGGAGTTGTGGAAAGGCTTAGCTGATCCAAAAGTGAATTATGGCAAGTTCTCAGATGGTGCCTACCCTTATCAACTCTGGGAGCCTGGCTCTCAAGCCGGCATTCAAGCGTTGATGGAAGTGTTTCGGGGAGGTCAGCCTCATGCACCTGGCCTGGACTTCGCCAGCAACTCGGACGCGGCCATGTTTCAGGTATATGCAGGACTGGGACTTAACCAACCGCTGCGACAGGATGGCGAAATTAAGGAAGAAGTGGAAAAGCCAGAGGAAGAGGATATGGGTGGCTTGGTCACGATTATCAGGCCAGGTCTGGCTTTGATTTTGCTTGATCGCCGCGGAGCCGAGTACCGGATTTACGCGTTTGACCCCATGCAGCCCTTATCGTCATCCTCGGGGCAGGACTTAAGGGAGCTTGAGATCTCTTCGGCGACTCGGTTGGTCTTGCCCGGCATGGAGGGAAGGAAGGAACGAGGTAAAGGACGGCGCATCCAATCTTTAACGGTACTGGAAGACAAATTGTTGGTGAGCACATCCATGGGAAATTATTTTCTTTATGATATTGAGAGTGATAACGGGGTGTCTGATGGCAACATCTGTCCATTACTGACGCTTTGCCTGACGGGATCGTTCAAAAGCATTAAATCTCCTTTCATTCCAATGGCGGCCGTCTCGATGCCGAAAGGGAGAGTGAGGCGGCGGACGCCTGAGACTCCAAAGATCGAGACAGTACGATTTTCCTTTTCGTCGACAATTCTTCTATTGGACCAGAAGCTGAGCAAGAGCAACGCGACACTGACTTTGCTGGAGCTGTACATCGACAATTTCTGGCAGCAAAAGTATTGCATTCTTGCTTATCAGGTTCGGAGGAGACAGACCGATCACGACTTCCAGGACGATGTGGTGACGAGTGACGGGTGCTTGTGGTGGAGAGCGGATAATGTTTTAGGGAAAAAAGAGGAAGCAACACCGGGGTGGGAAGTGCAATCTGCGGTTGCCGTCCTTGATGTAGGAGAGGGTGTAGTGCTTATCTTTGCCTCGGCGGCGGGCAAGTTGTACATGACAGAACATTCCTTAGTCAAATTCTCGGCTGGATCAGCAGAAGAGGAGAATTGCGTGGTAGAAATGGGAGTGGGCAATTCTGTTGCTGCCAGCGCTGCCACAATGGCGAGGATCAGAGGGAACAGAGGGAAAGAGACCTCCACGGTTGTTATGTTGGTGAGCAGTGACGGGTTCTGCTACAATTCACACCTGCACAACACCGGCCCTTTTAATGTCTGCGAACTCATTCCCCATGCTACCCCAGGCGTCCTCGATTTTACTTATGCCAGCGTCACCAAATGGGTCCACTTTCTGCGGGGCACCTGTGCCAGGAACGCAAGCATCACTTCTTCTTCCACTTCATGGTCCAGACGCCGCCTTGTAAATGTATGCGATGCAGACTTGCTTCATGGGTCCTATGATCTAGGTTACCATCCCTCCATTGTGCTTTTCCCCACAAGCATCAGCGGTAGCGATGGTGGTGTGGGTATGCTGGAAGTGCACCGCGGCTTTACCGAAGATTGTCCCGAAGAATCCCTTACTCGCTTGGGAAAAAATAAGGATGATGAGAACGAAAAGGATGTGGTAAGTGGGTCGCACCTCCGAAGCCTCAAAGCGTGCGAGTGTGGTGCCGCTCTTGTCCGGCCAAAGGGCAGTTTGGTAGCTGACAGTTTTCCACTTCAACTCCGGTTTGTGTGAACTTTTGACATTTCGAGTGGAAGTGACGGTCAAAAAGGACAGGACAAAGCAAAAAATAATCAATGACGAGCTAGACCGGCAAGTCAAATAAAACAAGCAGCAAACAGGAATTGCGTCTTCCTGCAATATACGATCGTTGCCCGTCTTCCCCTCCTCTCCTTTTTTTGACTTTTACGTCCTCATCAGAACAAATCGGAAAGTTCGCTCATAAACTGGTCGTAAGAATCTTGCGCGGCCTTGGGTTTCACTGCTTCACCCACCACTGAGAATCCAGCCGCACTACTTCCTTCCGCGGGCCTGACCACAGCAGCAGCTGTGGGAGCCAAACCCACATTGCGTGGACGCATGATACTGGCGGCTGCAGCCGAAGAAGGGGGAGGTACAGGGCGCTTAACGCGCAAGGAGGCAGGCATGAAAGCGACCAAGTCCTTGGCCACCTGCGTGGGCCTGGACGGTCCCACCACGGGTCCCAATGCCGGCCCCGCTGCTGCAGCTCGTGAAAAGTTGGCCGTCGACAAGGTTGGCGTCGAGGATGGGCCTTTGAATTGAGGAAGAGCTGTGCCTGATGGTGGCATGTTAGGGCCCATTATGGCGGGTGGCAGAGGGCCTTGTCCTTGGGGGCCGGCTCCGCCTCTCTGGTGTTCAACGTAGGACATCTTTCGGTACTCCCCGTAGTTGGAAGCGGAGGGATCAAGCGGGTCTGCCACAGTTTGCACGCGGGCTGACGGGCGGGCAGACGAAGAAGGGAACGAGCCTGAGGGCTGGATACCTGGAGGAGCGCCAGGGGGTGGCCCTTGGGGGTAGGGGGGCGGCAAGGGTGATTGCGTAGGCGTGGGCAAAAGGGGCGAACCATGTCGTCCCACATAGCTCGGAGGAGGACCGGGAGGGGGGGGTGGGAGTTCAGGACCTCTGGCGGCAGCCAAATGCCGTGGCAAACCGGGGGGGGGTCCTCGGGGAGGGCGAGGGGGAGGGAGCCGTCCAACGAGGTGGGGCGGTAGCATGGATGGGGGTGGAAGAGGCTGGCCGTATATGGGCACTGTCGCCTGCAGGCTATTGCTGCCGGCTTTGTATTGGTGTTGCAAATGGGGAGAAGTACCGGGAGGTGGGCCGGGAGGTGGCAGGGGGATGCCTCGTGGGGGATGTCCCGGAGGCGCCGCTGCTGCAGGATGTTGGCCGTCACTGGACGCTACTGCTGCGGATTGCTTTGGGGTGGAAGCTTGGGTTGATGCATGCTCGGCCTCGTCGAGCATGGCCTCCAACTCTTCGTCATCCACGGTGCCGCCCCGAGCAAACATGCCCTTCTTCTTGGCGTGCAGCTTGACGATGGCCGGGTACAGGTGCCGCATCTGGTCGAGCTTGCCCAGAAGCTTGTGGTCCAGCAAGCCCGCCGTCAGCATTTTCTCCATTTTCTCCATCTCCACCTTCAGTAGGTCGGGGTCTTTCACATAAGCACCCAATTCCCGCACGCGCTTTCGGTCCTTTTTATTTTTCTTGATCTCCTTCTTGCGTTGCTCCTTGCGATAGGCGTCCGCCGGATTCATCTCCCGCTTCCCGCTCTTGGTGCTGCGCCCCATGGTTGACTGTATAGTGAGTTTGAGGAGTCAGACAGTGGGAGTGGTCAGCGGTGTTGAGACCAGACATGATAAATGACGATGACAATTATTATGGTGATGGTGCCACACAGCTGATGCGTCCTTCCCCTCGAAAGGCAGCATGTTATCTGAAGCAAGGAAGGAAGGTTAGGGATATCTAAGCCTCATGTGACCCGCCAGAGTGTTTGGGACAATGGTCGCTGGCGGGGACTCCCGGATGCCTCCATCGGGTTCAGAGTTCCTCCCTAGAGGCTGAACGGGGAGGTTGGCGGCATCACGCTCCCTGCCTATGGCGGAGTCAGATCTCCATCACTTCTACATTACCCTGAGGGTAATTGTTGGACCTGTGAGTGGGTGTAAAGGCTTTCCTGATGTCTTTTTGAAGCATGTCTCGACAAAATTTATCAAAGCTCTGGGAGTCCTGAGTGAACCCTCTGTCTCCGTATTGTGTGAACCCCCTAACCACAACTCTTGCCACCACACACCCACACACTCATCCTACGACGTAAATATGCCGCTGGTTTTTACCTGTTCTCGTCTTCCCCTCCTTCGACAGGCAAAGGTACTGGCGTCCTACACCGCCCTCCTACATCCTATACATCCTATAATCCTACCCTTTTCCCTCTACCACCTCAACATCATCCATGGGGAACGATGGGGGCGTATTGGCCATGCAGCGCAAGTACATGCGCGGCCTTGGCAACAAGATGGGAGAGAAACCGAGCGAGGAAATGAACAAGCGTTTCCGGGCCCTCATTCGCAGCCGGGTCTGTGCGGTGTCGAGTGAGGCGCTGCGGGATCCCATCGTGGCGTGCGAGCTGGGACACCTGTACAATAAGGAGGCGGTGCTACTGGCACTTTTGGAACGGACACTTAATCCCGCATTTGCCCACATCCGGGGGATGAAGGACCTGATTCCATGCCGCCTTACTATCAACCCCAACTGGACAGACGAGACGGCAGCGGTGGCCGCGGCCAACGAAGCAAGTGCCTCCAGGGAAGCCAAGGGGGAGAGCAAAAATGCCGGCGCTGGAGCCTTTGTGGACGAAGAATTGACGTCCAAGTATATCTGCCCCGTGGCGCGCGTGGAGATGAACGCCAAGCAGCCCTTTGTGGTGATCCGGTCCACTGGGTGGGTGCTGAGTGAGCGGGCCTTAAAAGAGATCGGGGAAGCGAGCTTGCAGGACGAGTACGGCCCGTTTGATGTTGCTGACGACTTGATACAACTGGTGCCTGACGAGGAGGAGGAAAATAGATTGCGTCGGCGCATGAACGACCGAAGGAGTAAGGCGAAGAAGGAGAGGAAGCGGAAGCAACGGGAAAAGCAAAATGACGAGGGTGGGAAGGGAGAGGGGGAGCAAAAACTGGACGAGGCTGGGCAGCTGAAAAAGAAAAAGAAGGCACACAAGGTGGCCAAGCTGCTGCTCACCAACGGAGGCGGAAAGGAAGAAGCTGGGTCCTCGTCTCACGTGTCGAGTGCCCCTATGGGACTTTCGACCTCGTCCTTGGCCACTGAGGCGCAACGAGCAGCAGAGAAAGAGATGGCCTCGTCGTCGGCATTTGCCTCGCTCTTCGACAACGGGAACAGCAATATGGACAAGAACAGCATGTTTAGCGTTCGACGCTGAGGTTGTGGATGATATGTAAAGAAAAAAAAAAGGGTAAAACTTGCAAATTGAAAGAAACACTCGTGGATATACTTGTATCGATGCCGATTACCGTCTACTTTCGATTTGAACTTCTAGTGCTATTATTGTTGTTGTTGTCGTTGTTGTTGTTGTTGTTACGTGTGCTAGGCACACTCCGCTTTGTCGTCATGTCTTCGCTGTCCTTCTCACTGCCTTGGTATCTACCTGCTTTCCACTCCCACCACGTCCGCCCCCTCTCCTTCCTGAACGCCTCAACTTCGCCCCACAACTGTTGCTCGCCCTTAAAAGCCCCACGAATTTAGCTGGCCCTTACTGATCGCGACTTACCGCCCTTGACCCGCAGCTGCGTCTCCACGTAGTCCTGTGCCTGGGTGCTGGCGTGAAACCCAACCAGCTTGGTCTGTTCGGGCTCATTCAACATCCATTCCACCACCCGCAGCAAGTCCAGCGTCTTGACGTCTCCGGGCGCCGCCCCATGTTTACCGGCCGTGCTGCGGTCCCAGGCGTAGTACAGGTCCTCCATTGAGAAGAAGATGGGCTTGACCATCTCCCGGCCCTTGGCAATACGCAGATCCGGGCAGTAAAACACAGGCAAGCCCGCATTGCGCACCCCCTGCCGGTTGAACCCAAAACGCCACTTGTCCGGCCGCTGGTCTAGGATCGCTTTCCAGCCGGCCTTACGGAAGCCGTTGGCGTTCTTCAGCTGCTGCACGCTCGGGCAGAACTGGAAGACGAGCATATGGTTCCCGTTCCGTCGGGGCTCGCTCTGCACCAGCTCCAGCCCCTTGTCCAGGCCCATCACCAGTATCCGCGCGTCGGCTGTCTGCGGATTTTGTACCATGCTCTGTAGCATTTCCTCTGCGTCTGCGGGATCCAAGAAGACGACGCCCACGTCGAAGCCCGTCTCAAGCGGCACCAGGTACGGCGAGCCCTGTTGGTTGCAGACCAAGAAGCACGGCACCGAGGCCAGCTTCTCCTTCAGCGAGCGCCGCGAGAAGGGCTTCAGGCTGAATGCTTCGGCCGATGGGGGATGTACCATGCTTTGCAGGACCGTGCCCATGTCTTGCCGCCCGTCTTTCACAGCTCTCATCAGGTCCACGCTCGGCGGGGCTCCAAAGCCTGCCACCACGGCTGCCCCCGTCCCAAACACTAGCTTGCCCAAGCTCTCCGTGCCCACACTTAACTTGGTACGCATGGCCTTCCATACTGATAGCATGTGTCCTTCTTGTGGCTCCTGCTCTGCGTGTATACTCTCTCCCTCGAAGCTCATGATCGTCGCTCGGCTCCTCATTACTTGGGGACTGCACCTCACCACACGAGGTTGGAAGGCCAAGACGACGTTCAAGAGCATCGCCACTACCGGCACTAGTAGCATGAGGCTGGTATGAGACCGTCGGCGTCCCGCCATCCTGTTTTTCATAGAGGAGTGGGTGAGGTAGGGTGTGTTGAAGGGAGGTGAGACTTGAGGCACGAGGGGCTGGCTAGACAGGGACTGCCAAATCAGCGGTACCATGAGCTCTGAACCCGATGATTCTCGATATGATATGCGCAGGGTCAAGGCACATCAAATCAGACATGCACATGCCAAGAGCCAACGGCTTCCTACGCAAAAAGACACAAAGGTGAAGGTGCAAAGGAAAGGCCAGAGGAGACATGATCGCCGTGAAGGATTTTATGGCCAGGCACGGCTGCTATTTTTATACCACGCATTTCCATGGCAAAGGACTCAAGAGTCTCGCACGCTTGGTATCCAGAACACTCAATTTATCCAGTACTGCGTATATTACACAGGTGGACTCGGGACTGGGAGCTTGGAGGGCAGGGCATCTCGACGCACTGGAGTGCGCATCATCAGCAGGAGTTGAAGGACTGTTCGTCATTGCGTGGCCCACAGACCTAGGCATACCCATGGCACGACGCCCTGCTGCATGGGCACTTGCTTGTTGCGTGCTTGCAATAGATTGCGCGGCATTGTCGTCACATGCTGCCTTCGTATCCCCTCTGCCCTCCTTCGCATGCGGGCGAGGACGAGGCAGGGCACACACGGCAGTGGTGGCGGAGAAGCCTTTGTCCACGCCGTCCATCTACTCAGCCGCTGCAGGCCAAGAAGAATACGACACCCAATCACCAACAACTGAAGCAGCAGTCGTAGTAGTAGAAGTCAGGGGGGGGAAAACTCGGGAGGAAGAGCGCAAGAGCAAGCACTTTGATTTCCTCAAGGTATGTATGTAGTGCACATGAGAAGGGAGGGAGGGCAAGGGCACATACTCCTCTAGAAACAACCACTTTCCATGTTCTGGGCGACTTTCGCAGTTGGTAAGAGTTGCCATCATGTAATGTTTTGGAAGGAGAGAGACCTGTCGGGCTACCATAGACACAAGATCTCACCAACTTCTCTTCCCTCGCCTCCCTGTACTATATTCTCCCCACACTTTGCAGGAAGTCGCTCAGAACAAGAAGCAAGCTCGGGCCAACAAGGCCAAATTTCGTGACCAACGAGATGAGTACTTGGAGGAAATGCGTAAGGCCTTCAAACTCATGCAGATAAAAGAGCGGGAGGAGAGTGGCTTTAAGTGGGTCAAGCGGCCTAGGCGCGACCGAAAGATGCCTCTCTCGGAGCTCAAGCTGGGCGCCAAGCACGAGGCGGTCGTCATCACTGTAAAGGAGCACGGAGCATACGTGGATTTCGGGGCCAAGAAGGACGGTTTCGTACGTTTGCGTGACTTGAGCGACCGAGACTTTGTGCTGGACGCGCGGGACTATTTGAGGCCGGGTGACACAGTCAATTTTTACGTCAAGTACGTGAGCCCCGCCGAGGGTATTGTGACGGGCAGTTTGGTCCCAGCCGAGATTGAGACGGAGAAGGAACTGGCAGCCCGAACGCCTTTGGCCGAGGTCCGGGAGGCGGATGAGCTTTGGGGTGAGGTGACCAAGGTGTCGAATTACGGGGCCTTCGTGGATGTGGGCGTTGAGGTGCAAGGCTTCCTTCACATTATCTACTACCCCAAGCGGGCCCAGGGGGCTTTGACGCAGGATGTGTTTCGCCCCGGTATGCGCCTAAGGGTGTGGGCTATGGAGGTGGACACGGAGAAGCGTCGCTTGAAGCTGACGGCGGAACGGCCTCGTTCCCTCCCTCGGGTGGATTACTCTTGGTACATGGGTGGCTTTGAGGTGGCGGGATCAGAGGATGCACCTGGACGAGGATTCGTGGAGGAGATGGACTTTCAGCCGTCGTATGAGGATGGACAGGGGCTGCAGGCACGGGGCAGGGGAAAGCATGCGATGGAGAGGATGCAAGAGTGGAATTTTGATGATGAGAGTGGGCGCAATGGGGGAATGAGGAGAAGGGGGGAGGGGGAGAAGGAGGTGGTGCATAATTTGGATGCGGACCGGCAAGGAATGGATAAAGAAGAGGCAGCATTGGCGCTGGAAGAGAAGGCGGGCCAAAATGGCAGCCCTGCAAGTAAGTGAGCGGGGAGACCTCAGATTCATTCACATGTGAGTAGCGCAAGGCAGAGGGAAAAGAAGAAGAAAAAGAAGGGGCCATTTGATTTCAAAAAAGGTCAGCAGTATCTCCGTCTGCGAGAAGACAGAGCAAGGTGAAAGTTGTGCTCGTCACTTCTTTCCGAGACAGTCGTTACTACACAAAACGCGCTCTACAGACGGGCTGGCAGATCTATGTGTTTGCTTTGCCAGCCGACGGACCAACTATAGTATCTTTCTTCGTCCTCTACTCATTTTTGTCAAAGATTTTTTACACTCGTCGCATTTTCTTTCTTTGGTGGTCCTACTAATGCGCGTCGTTCGCTCCCTGATGAGTGCTTTCGATAAAATCAGGAAAACGATTGGGCCAAAACAGCATGCCCTGGGCGCTCTCGTCCCTACAGAGCTGCCCCCTCGCCTCCGCCGCTCGCAGAAACTCCTGCGCCAAGGTGAGGGACACCTGCAAGTGGGTGGCCACGTCCAATGCCGTCAATGAACCGTCCGCCTCCGCCTCAGCTAGAGCCCGCAATTGTCCACTCACTTGTTGCTCGCTAAACTCCTGGGCTTGCACGACACTCACGCCACTGGGAAAGCGGTGCAAGCGCATGCCAAGCTGGAGTGACTCCAATTCCTCGCATGCATCCAGGAGATCCTCGGGCGATATAAGAGCCGTGCCACGGGCCCGGTTGAAGAGGCAGTATGTGTCATGCAATGTCATCATCCCGCCCCGTGCCGCAAGCATGCCCCCGGTCGCCCTAGTGCTCTTCCCGCCGCCCGTGAGAAACTGTGCCAGCTGTCGGGCTAGTTCTTTGTGGTAGAGTGAGCCCGCCGAAACACGCGTCACAGGATTGAAAATGCCCATGTCGATAAGCAAGCCCTGCAGCTCAGCGTCCTCCTGCCCCCCACCATTACCGCTGCCTGCTCCCTCGCCCTCGGCCTTGGAGGCCAGAACCGTGGCGTAGCGCTCGATTACGCTCACCACTTCACGAGCCCTGCCCATTAGTGCCTGCAGATCTCCAAAAGCCTCGGTTGCTAGTTTGTCTTGCGCGGCCCTGGTGTTTTCTTGCCGTCGTATGATTCCTCCCACCCCGGCCTTGCGCGCAGTAAAAACAGGCACGGCGGAAGCGGTGGCGGCGGCGACAGCGGGGGATCTTCCGGAACCTGAAGTGGGTGATGACGCCGGCACTTTTTCCCAGTCCCGCATTTGCAATAGGGTCTTGACTTGCGCCAAAAACTCGTCGCGCCCGCCGTGGACGAAATCGATCTTGGTGGCAGGTTTGTCCCTGTGCTGATCAGGACCTTGTAGATAGAGATGGACCCGCGAAGAGGGCTTGAAGATGTTGTGCGACTTTCGAGCGTCTACGACCTTGGACAAATGGCCGTGGTATGCACGGGACTGGGTTTGGCAGTGCCAGATGATGCGGTGGGAGGTCAGGATCACCAACCCGCCCGTGTGCACCACTTGGTTGCTCCGGCCGTCAATTAGGGCCACCTTGTCTCGCAGTAAGCATTCCACTTCGTACTCGGAGAGCGGCGGCCGCGTGGTTCCTGGGAGCAAAGGCAGCTCCTGCCAGAAGCGCTGGAAGGGGTCGAGCATGGCCTCGTTGTGGGGCTGTGATGGAAGTGTCTCGACTGCAGGGAAGGGACAAACAGCAGGCAGGCCGTCACGAATGGTGAGCGAAGGGAAGTCAACCAAATGGGCTGCCTTAGTAATGTGGGCAAGAGTTTAGACCAGGCTGTGAAACCAGGCGACGCTGCAGGTAAAAGCGAGTATCGCCGGAGACCTCGACGCGGCAAGGTCATGGCAGCGTTCTCATCATCCCTTGGGCCAAGCCATTTCCCCGCTCCCTCCGATCCCCTTCCTCTATCACCTCGCCACCCAGGAGGTACGACGTTGGCAAGTTTGGTCGTAAACATCTTGTGAGCAAGACTGTCAGCTCTCTGTACATTCAGTACAACGTTTTTGGCCTTATTTTCTTGGTTATCAGGTCTGTCCCCCGTTCATACGACACAGATCAATCATGATGCTAGCCAGATCTTCCCTGACGGCCTCCAAGGCCCTTCTCCGCCCGTCCACGATGCTGATGCGCTCTGCCAGCGGCAGTTCCAAAGTGGCGTACCGCCTCGTCTTGGTTAGGTGCGTATGGTTTGTATGAAGGCACCTTTGTGTGGGGTGTTGGTTGCTTTGTTATGTTGGCGAGCGATGTCGTGGGAGTCCCAATGCGCTCCTTTGATCTCTCATTCCCAACCCACACTGTGTATGACACAGGCATGGAGAGAGTGAGTGGAACAAGGAGAACCGCTTCACGGGCTGGTACGATGTGCAACTGTCGGAGAAAGGCATTGCTGAGGCGAAGGAGGGCGGGCGGCTGCTGAAGGATGCGGGCTTTACGTTTGACAAAGCCTACACATCTTTGCTGCGTCGGGCCATCAAGACCTGCTGGCTGGTGCTGGAGGAAATGGACCTGATGTGGATCCCTACGCAGAAGGCATGGGAACTGAACGAGCGGCATTATGGGGCATTGCAAGGCTTGGACAAGAATGAGACGGTGGCAAAGCACGGCAAGGACCAGGTGCACATCTGGCGCCGCTCCTATGACATCCCCCCTCCTCCTCTGGAGAAAAACAGCCCCCATTATCCCGGTAACGATGTTCGATACGGCACGCTGCTGCAAAACGAGACGCCCGTAACGGAGAGTTTGAAGACGACCTTGGACAGGGTGGTGCCTTTCTGGGAGAATGTGATAAAGCCAGACGTGGCGGCCGGCAAGAGCCTTATCATCGCAGCGCACGGCAACTCTTTGCGGGCCCTGGTCAAGGAGCTGGATAACATTCCCGACGCGGATATCACGGAGTTAAATATACCCACGGGCACGCCGTTGGTGTACGAGTTGGACGCCCGCTTCAAGCCTATCAAGCACAAGGACAGCATCGGGCCTCTGTCAGGTCATTATTTGGGGGACCAGGCTGCCATCAAGGCTCGTATTTTGGGAGTAAAGAATCAGACCAAGTAAGGAGTGAAGGATGGTTAGGTGTCGTCTTTATATTGTACGTGTCCTGTGATGTGGGGGAGTGTGGTCTGTGTGCTGTTTGTTGCTGCTATCGAGTTGAAAGGACTGCTGCGGAAACGCCGCCTTAGCGTAGGACAGAGAGGCTCTCAAAAGCATGGTTGCTGATAAGTGTTGGTCATAGTCTATAGAGATGGAAATGAGGGAGCCGGACAAGAGTCACGAGGTGGTGAGAAAAGTGAAGTGTTGAAACAAGCAAGTGCGAGCGAGTGCTTTCTCTCACTTTATTGCTTTTTGTTTGTGTGCGACTGCACGCACGCACCGTAGCTAATGCATTCTGATTAAACTTCTGATCTTGTCATACTTTCCTCGTTCCACCCACTTCAGGGCATGTTTGCATGGCTCCAACCCATCTTTCCTTATTTCGGATACATCTTTTCTCTGCGCCCTAGTTGATGGCGCAAGGCACAAGCGAAGACACTCAATCCAATCAAAATTATCATCGCTTATGTATGGCATCAAGAAAGCGAATAATAGCTAAAACACTCACATCTATCTACCCCTTCTTCCCCACTCGCATCCTCCATCCCGCCCTCTAGATACATACAGTAACACACCCTCCCGACATCATACAAATTTAAGAGCCCTTAGTAGCCAACGCCAAACCAACCCGCTTATTCTTATAATCATAGGCCGAGTAATACTTTCGCAAAAATACATCCCCCAGTATCCACTGAGCGCTCATGTGCTCGTCGCCCTGCAGCCCCAATAGGCACAAAGGCCCATCCTCTATCACGTAATCGTCCGCATTTAAAGCATAGGGCTGCCCATCGACCACAAACTCTATTGTCGGCATCGTTTTCCTCTTTCCACAATCCACCGTATAAATTCGATTCGTGGCCGTTGCCCCGAGTCCCTCGGCTATGGCATCCACGTCCCGCTTCGGCCCAATAATAAGGGATGCGCCCGAGTCCATCACTGCCAGGTGTGCCTTGCTCTGAGAATCCTGTGCTCCCAGATGCACCCTATCCAACCCAACAGCCCAGTACCCCGGCGGTTCCTCTAAGGGCACCCAATGCAATTGTCCTAAGTAATGACTTGGGTCGGTGCCGCCCACCGTCAGCTCGCCCAGCCCCGCTCCCTCCCCTCCCAAATAAAAAGCAAACACCGGCTCGGGCAGCGCCTTGCCCTGCTGCTGGATCAAATTATGAAAAGGTGTTATAGTATTGGCCACTGAAATCTCGTCAAATCCCAATCCCAAAACGCCGTCGTATCCCCCTCCCAAGTAGCTAGTCCCCAGGCCCAAGGGGTTGGTGATCTGGGCAAACGTCTGATTCCTTACGGCATAACCACCTAAGGTGACCGTGTCCTCAGCCAGGTAGCCGGAGACAGGGCCTCCCATGTATGTGATCTCAAAGCGACCCCCATCCCTCTTGAAGGTCGATGAGGAGTCTGAATTATACTTATTGCGGTGGCCACATACTTTGCACAGGGCCGAGGGCACCCACAGGTCGCTGCTGCCCGTATCGAAGATGACGGTGAACTCACGGGGGGGGGTCCCAATACCAATCACACCTGTGTAGGCTACATCCTGGTAGACATCTCTCAAGATGATCTCCCCCTTTTCTGCCAGGCCACGTTGCCGGTGATGGACACCGCGGGGAGGCAGAGCCACCTTGGCCAGGGGGATGCGCATTAGGGTTGGCTCAAGGGTGGGAGGAGAATCTCTCTCGGCCATCGCAATGGCAGTGGCCCCTATAGATGATGTGATTGTCGCCAGGAGCAGCAAAAGCTGCTTGTTACGACCCTCCTGCATCGGTTGTGCCTGTGTGGCAAGTGATGCAACAGAGGGGAGGTTGATGAGTGTGAATTACCATGAGTAACCGAATCTCCAATGCGGACAGAAATTTTCGTATGAGAAAAAGAAATGAACAAAGTCGTACAACAATGACCCACAGCCATGACAACAGGGCGACAAAATGCGAGACAATGCGAAGAAGGAAGTCCATCACGTTCCGGCTCGCACGCAGGTATGATACAATATTTCGATGATCTCCAAAAACGGCCGGGATTGGACGAAGAGCCGTTTCGTTCCATGATCTCTATCCATTTCCTTCATTGGCTTGACTCGACAGTGCACCCGCCGGGAGGGCTTTACATGGCGCACGGCGAAGAAGGCTTGCACTATACCTTAAATATAACATTACAACCCCTTTGGCAGGGCGCCCAGGTCTAATGTATTTGAACCATCTTGGGGCTTGTGCGGCTTTGACACATGTATGCCCGCCCTCGTGGTGTGCCTTGTTTGCTTGGCTTTTTTGCAAGCATGCGTGCTCTATCACTCACAATGCAACAATACGATGTTCAACTTCTCAAATTAGGTTTCAAGGTTCTTTTTGTCCTTGTCGGTGCTCCCTCTCCTCCTCTTCCGCCGCTTTGCTTTGTCGCCGCCGTGCCAAACCTTCGCCTCTTGCGAGAGCTAAGACCGAACGCAGCAGCTAATACGCCGCATCCAGGCTGCCATGCACCAACCAATAAGTAGTTATAAGGCTTATGAAAGATGTAAGTCCTCATATGACGATCACTTAAAGTGAACTCCTCTTGAAGGCCCATTAAGATCGCGCTCAGCTTTTTTGAGCTTGGGGGTCCCGCTTCTAGTTGCCCTTCCATCACGAGCACACAAAATGCGCAGGCTACATGATGTCAAACAATTATGTCTGTATTAGAGACCAGCTTACACACCCTAACGACCACAGTCACTTATCCCACTGAAATCATCTAACGACCATTCTTGTCCCCCTCAAACGTAGCGGTTCCCGGCAACCGCACTATGAAGAAACGATTGGGCCTCGTAATGTACCTTGCTTTAGCCTTACTTTTTGCGGCATTGCCTTGGTTGCTCTGGCATAAGTTGCCTGTACATGACCATCCTGCCGATGCAATCGAAGGGCGCAAAAACATGCTCTTGTTTGCTCTGCCCGACAACGCCGTTGACGATCTGGCGGCTCCGACAAATCTCCGCGGCACCGTGACAGCAACGGCAGCATCAGTAGCAGATCATGAGTCCATGGGACCTGCACATCAGGCAGCCGGCGAGAAACTACAGAATCTGGCTCCCGCCAATCAAGTCCCGTTGCCCTCTACCAAGGAGAAACGTACCGCAATGGAAGAGAGGAAAATTGCGGTAGAAGAAGACGAGGAGGAAGAAGCTTTGGAGAGAGAATTAGATCAAGAAGAGGATGCATTGCTCGAAATGGAAGAAAAGCAGCAGGAAGAACAGGAAGAACAAGAAGAAGAAGAAGAAGAAGAAGAAGAAGAAGAAGAAGAAGAAGAAGAAGAGCCGCTTGAATACCTGGAGCAAGACGATCCAGACTTGGCAGCGGCTATGGAGAGTGAGTTTGAGGAAGAGATGCAAGCTGCTTTTGGGGACATTGATGATGACATGGTCGACGACCCCGAGGAGGACAAAGGTGCGGCTTATGCTAAACCTGCTGTTGCTTTTGGGGCCAGTGGTGGTAAAGCAGCAAGTGTCAAGGTTTCGAAGAAGATGAAGGCAGCAAAAGTATTAGTTTCACCTGCCCGCACGACGAGGAAGAAGGGTCTCGACGATACATTTGTGCGCTTTGCACCACAAGACCCGCGTACGGACAAGGCACTGGCTACTATACGACGAGAACGTGTCAAGATGGGGATGAAGCGGGCTTGGGACGCCTACCGCGCAAACGCCTGGGGAAAAGACACGATCTTGCCACTGTCCAAGGCCGCTGCCGACAGGTGGGGCGGAATGGCGATGACGATGCTCGACTCTCTGTCGACGCTGTGGGTGATGGGGCTGAAGGACGACTTTATGGAGGCCCGGGACTGGATTGCAGAGAACTTGAGCTTCAAGGATGTCGGTCACATTTCTGTTTTTGAAACCAACATTCGTGCGCTGGCCGGCCTCCTGTCCGCTTACGACCTTTCTAGAGACAAGGTATTTCTCGACAGGGCCGTGGAGCTGGGCGATCTCCTGCTGCCGGCTTTTGACTCCAAAACCGGCTTCCCTATCAATGGCCTAACTCTCTATTCGGGCCAGCACAGCGGTTCCCGCTCAGCTTGCCTCGCTGAGTTTGGAACTATGCAAATTGAGTTCCGTTACCTGAGCCACGCGACCGGCAATCCTATTTACGCGGAAAAGGCCATGTATGTGTTTGAGAAGATGCACGATGAAAGCGCCAAAGTGGCCAAGCACGGAGTATTCAAATTGGATTATAATGCTGATTCGGGTGTGTGGGGCGGAGACCACTATTCAGTCGCAGCACGAGGCGATTCCTTTTATGAGTACTTGCTCAAGACTTGGTTACAGGGCAATAAGAAGGAAACCTGGCTCCGCGAAATGTTCGACGAGTCCGTCGACGGGATCGAGGAGCTGCTGCTCGTTCGTGGGCCAGGCGGTCGTTTGTATATCGCCAACAACGACAACGGGCACCAATCGGACAATATGGAGCATTTGGCTTGCTTCTATCCCGGCACGCTGGCCTTGGCTGCCGCCACACTCGAGACCAAGGGCGATGTCACGTTGGAGAAGCGCGCAGCGCATTACATGGACCTGGCACGGGAGTTGGGGGAGACCTGCTATCAGTTCACTAGCTCTCACGCAACGGGTTTGGCTCCCGATTCCGTGACCTTTGATCGAAAGGGCATGCCTCAGGCGTCTGACCCCCGCTACATTCTGCGACCGGAGATTGCTGAGTCCATGTACTACCTGCACTTGCTTGATGGGAATCCTAAGTGGCGGGAATACGGGGCGAACATATTCGAGGCCATCGATACGTACTGTCGGACCGACGAGGCTTACGCGCAGGTCCGTCTTATGGCCACTCCTCCTGGCTACAAGAAGCACAAGACTGCGCTGCGTAATGGTGATACTTCCTCGACAATGGAGGCGGCAGTTAAGGGCGAGGAGGAGACGACTAAAACAGGCCCAGACGTTAAGCTGGTGAGTCATGAGGATGATATGGAATCTTTCTTCTTGGCTGAAACTCTCAAATACCTCTATCTCATCCAAGAGACGGAGCCTGGGGAGGTGGATCTCTCGCGTCAGGTATTTAATACTGAGGCACATCCTCTCCGTATTTTTAGTGATCGAAGCTTTTTAGATGTGTAAGAGCACGGTGGCCTTGTCTTTGGCCCCAGAAAGAGAAATAAAATCAGATGGAGTAGGAGTGATTACCATTTTTGCCAGACACCAAGCACTCGCTGGAAAAGCAGGGTGAAGCGAAAATACGAGCGAGGGGAGGGCGCTTTATGTGCATTACAATGTTTTTGTTGGTTCATCTTAGTCCTGCTTACTGCGACTGCGGTTCGAAATCGAGCGTCAAATATAAACAAGTTTAAATTAGAAAAGTGGTGGTTAAGGTGAAACGATACAGGGTGCGATGACAAATGATAGACTTCTTCTTCTTTTTTGTTTACTAAATCTGGTCGCTTATCGTCCGAGTGGCACTTTAGCGCGGACCAAGTCTTTTTTCTCCTTTTGAAATTACAACTCTTTCCTTTTCTGTTGCCCTTGGTCACCCTCTTCTACTTCAGCCTCCCTCAATCCCTCCCTCCAATCCGATACGATTTCTCTTGCTCTTCATTAACAACATCCTTCCTTCCATCTCTCCTCATCTCCTCCCTCCTTACTTCCAAAGCTTGCGCATGGACATATTGGAGTCACTGTCCTTCTTCATCACCTTTGCTACCGCCATCTCGAAGTCTTCCTGCGTAACATGTATCCTCCGCTCACGCAAGGCGAACATACCCGCCTCCGTACAGACCGCCTTGCACTCCGCCCCGGAGGCATTCGGCATCTTCTCTGCGATTCCCTTTAAGTTTATCCCACGCATCAAATTCATCTTCCGACTATGGATGCTTAAAATATCTAACCTTGACGCCATGGTCGGGTGCGGAAACTCGATCTTTCGATCAATACGGCCAGGGCGGAGCAAGGCCGCGTCCAAGATGTCAATGCGATTCGTGGCCATCACTACCTTTATGTTCTGAGCTGGCTCGAATCCATCCAACTGATTCAGCAACTCCAACATCGTCCGCTGCACCTCCGAGTCCCCACCCTCGCTCCCGTCCACGCGCGACGACCCGATCGAGTCGATCTCATCCATGAAAATAATGGATGGAGCAGCCTCACGGGCCATCACAAACAACTCACGCACCATCCGAGACCCCTCCCCAATATATTTCTGCACCAGCTCCGCCCCAGACACACGAATGAAGGTGCAGTCCGTGTGGTGGGCCACCGCGCGGGCCAGAAGTGTTTTGCCGGTACCCGGGGGCCTGTTTTGTGTAGGGTCCAGGGATGGAGGAGAGATTCATACTCCCGCTCTTGTAGATATTTCTATAAAACGACACGGAAAACCAACCTACTCTTCCCTCCTCTTCCTTCCGCGAATGAAGATCAACTTACCCGTACAATAACACGCCCTTGGGCTGCGCCACCCCCAAAGCCTCGAAAAGCTCCGGATGCTTGATAGGTAGCTCAATCACCTCCTTGATCTCCCGCACCTGCTTATCTAGACCCCCAATCATGTCATACGTTGAGTCAGGCACGGCTTCCACCTTCATCAGCGACACCAACGGGTCCACCTTGGTCGGCAAAATCTTGTGCAGGGTGTACGAGTCATTACGCAGCGCCACCCGGGTATTGGGCGTGCACATGTTAATATCTACGTCCTTGTCCAGATCTACCACATACTTGCCCTCGGGATTGACCTTGACAAGGACCTTGGTCTTGCCCATGGCCTTGACTACCTCCCCCACATACGAACCGGGCTCCTGCAAGTGGTGCAGCTCCTCCCGCAGAAGCCGTACCTTGGCGTTCCACTCGTTTCTCTGGGCCTTGAGCCGCTGCAGATTCTGTGTCCGCTCGCGCACAATCAGCTCGAGCTCGTCAATCTTACTCAGGTAGTACGATCGAATGCCCTTGTCCTCGCCCGTCGACGTGGGACCTGTGGGCCGGCTGCTCACGGCGGCGGTGGCCATGGTGTCTTTGACTGATGAAACAGGGGGCTGGCAGGCGAGGGGGTGTAACTAGGCTGTAGGTTGATGGAAGGAAGAGTGGGTGCCGGTGCGAGGAGGGTGAGTCGTGGTGAGTTGATAACAGGGCATGAAGAAGCGTCGAGGCTTCCTCGGCTTCCGGGGGCGAAGCAATTAAATTAAACAGAGCGAGTACAACCAGATGCAGCACCACCCGGACCGCGACGTGCATGGCAACTGGCAGCGCATAACAACGCGAGGGGAAGCCTTGTCACAGTGGATTGTGGGGAAAAGTTTGTTTTCTTTAGGCAGTCCTCTTTCCCCCTGGGTTTCATCATCATTTTGCCAGACTCCGTGAGAGTCTCATCGGGATGCGATGGTGATCGTCATCCTCTTTATCGCCTCTCCCCACTCCTTCACGCCCTCCCTCACATGCTCACACCACAAAGGACGCAAGCAGCGACAAGCCAGAGAGGGAAGACGAGGATCATCAGCGTCTCTACTTTGCTCTCCGCGCAAGGGTATGCGCCGCGGCAAACGGCCTCCCTACTCCCTTCTCCTTCAGCTTGGCCTCCTTCCGACCATCATTCTACTACAACTTGACGTAGCACTTGCGACGACCACCATGATGCCCGCAATAGCACCGTGTAGCCGGCATCTGGTTGCTGTCGCTGCTTTTTACTCGCCCTTGGTCCTCCCAGCCACAAAGGTGCGAATAAGAAGAACTGTGTCGAGCGCCAGGACCGTGATCTCCTCCTCCTCCTCCTCCTCCTCCTCCTCCTCCTCCTCCTCCTCCTCCTCCTCCTTCTCCCCCTTCTCTCCCTTCTCACTGAGCAGCCGACTTTCCAGGCCTTCAATTCCCGCGCCACTCTCGTCGTCTCTTTCCTCCGCCTCTAGCATCAATTCAAGAAAGCGAACGAGGAATCAAGTCAGCTGGACTGACGCGGTCGCCCCACACGTGGACGACACCATATTTGCCCTCTCCTCGGGTCAAGGTCGCGCGGGCGTGGCAGTAATTCGCATTTCCGGTCCCCGCGCCGAGCAATGCTTGGCAGCCCTCACTTATTCTCCTGCCGTCAAGAATCCCGCATCTTTCCCCATGCCTCGTGTGGCTGGTTTGCGGAAGCTTTATTGTCCTAGCACTCACGAGGTGTTGGACCAAGCCCTCGTCCTGTGGTTTCCGGGCCCTCGTTCCTTCACGGGAGAAGACACTGTCGAACTTCACTGTCACGGCAGCCGGGCTGTAATCCAAGGTGTGACCCAAGCTTTGCTCGCTCTGGATGTAGGGAAGGGAGCAGAGGTACGGCCGGCCGAGAGAGGAGAGTTTACGGAACGGGCTTTCGGGAATGGAAGGATGGACCTGACAGAGGTAGAGGGACTAGCGGATTTGATTTCTGCCGATACGGCGGCGCAACGTAAGCAGGCCTTGAGGCAGATGGGGGGTGGTTTGAGAGTGACGTACGAGGGGTGGAGGGAGGAACTGAAGGTGTGTTTGGCGCACACGGAGGCGGTGATTGATTTTGGGGATGACGAGTTGGATGTGGACGAGGCTGCCTATGACGCCATTCGTCCTCGGGCAGCGACGCTCCGAGAGGAAATGCGGCGGCACCTGGCAGACGGCAACCGAGGGGAGGTCATCAGGTCGGGGATTCGGGTGGCAATAGTGGGCCCGCCGAATGCGGGGAAGAGCACGCTTTTAAATCTGTTGGCGAAAAGGCCGGCTGCCATTGTGTCTCCTATAGCGGGCACTACCCGAGATGTGGTTGAGGTGCAGTTAGAGCTCGCAGGCCTGCCGGTACTGGTGAGCGATACGGCAGGAATTAGAGAAGCGGCTGCGGATGAGGTTGAGCAGGAGGGGATTCGTCGGGCACGAGAAGCAGCGGAGCAAGCCCAGCTGACGTTGGTGGTACTGGATGCCTCAGGCTCGCTGGAGAGCGAAGGTCTGGCGTCATTGGCAGGGGTAGGCCCGTTTGCGGCCGGAGCCCCCCCGAAGGCGTTGAGTGAGGTGCTGGCAGCGGTGGAGGAGAAGGATGGCCTCCTGCTGGTGGTGAATAAGATGGACGCGGTCGCGGAGGGAAGTGACTTGGCCGTGCGCTCCCTCGCTGGAGCAGGCGGGGTGGGGAATGGAGCGAGGTCAAGAGGAAGGGCGTCGGCATTCTTTGTGTCGTGCTCGACGGGGGAGGGGGTGGAAGAGATGTTGGGCGGGTTGCAGGCCAGGCTGGAGGCTCTGCTTGACCGGGGGGGGGGAGAGGAGGAACAAAATGAGGTCCCTGTCATCACACGGGCGAGGCACCGCGTGCATGTTGAGAAGTGTGTGGAGGCCTTGACTTCTTTCTTGGACGACCGGAATCTAGGGCTTGATGTGGCGGCGGAGGAGTTGCGAATCGCGTCCACGGAGCTGGGGCGGATTACGGGGGCGGTGGACGTGGAAGAGGTCTTGGATGTCATTTTCAGGGACTTTTGCATTGGGAAGTAAGGAGACAGAAATAGGCGGTAGAAATAAACATGAAAGAAACTAGATGAACACTGAGATTTTTGCGCCGTTTCACAGATTGGGCTGCTTTCAATGCCTTGACTGGCTGCTACTCACACGTCTGGTGTCAAGGTCCCTGCCGGCACCTTGCCGTCACTACCCTCCTGTTCCCCCTCCTTACCCCACTCACCCTCTTCCCGCTGTACCTCGTCATATCGCCTACGCACCTCCTTGATATCTTGCCAAGTCAACCACTTGGGGCCGTCCACCCTCCTACTCGGATTCCTCAGTAAGTAAGAAGGGTGAAACATCGGCATGCACAGCCTCAGACCCTCCCCATCCATCCCTCCCTCCCCTCCAAACTGCCGCTCAAACCACTCGCCCCGAATTTTGGTAATGCCTCGCTTTTCATCTGTCAGCACGGCTTTGCAGGCACACGCTCCCGCCAACAAGATGATGTGCGGATCGACTAGACGGATATTCTCCATTAGCAGAGGTCGGTACCACGCCACTTCTGGTGCGAGAGGTGTTCGGTTCTTCGGTGGACGACGTAGGACAACATTGGTTATATATACAGAGTCCTCATCCAAGCCAACAGCTGCCAGAATATCGTCGAGCAGCTTCCCCGCACGGCCCACAAAGGGTTTACCTTCGATGTCCTCCGTTTCACCAGGTGCTTCTCCCACAACCATGATTTTGGCTTTTATGTTGCCGCGATAGATTACCACGTTGGTGCCCGTAGACTGTAAGGGGTCTCCCGTCAGGCCTTGCATAGCTTGGACGAAGTCGGTATGACTTGCGTAGCGTGTGTTGGGCGTGGGGGTGACCCCTGATTGGGGAACTGAAGCTGGAGAAGTGGATGAGGATATGACTGCTTCGGTCGCGCTTGTGGAGGCTTCTGGCGCATTTGTAGAGGATAACAAGGAGATAGACGACTCCTCAAAGGACTTAGCGTGGGATAAGAAGGAAGTAGCCAGCCTTTTCTTCATGAACGAGCGGCAGGAGGTTTGGAGCCTGAGGGGGGAGACAGACACCAAAAAGCAAGACGGCGACGACAACGACGACGGAGCGGCAAGTCGCAACATGCGCGCCAGCAGCAGCATTGACATGGATATGCGACTTGCACTGCTCGGAAAGCGCTGCATGTTGTGAAATATCAGCAGAAGTATGAGAGGGAGAGGGACGGAGGGAGGGGCGGTGATCGGCACGTACCATCTCAGTGCTCACGCAGCCAAGCCTCTGTAGATCAGTGGCCCCACGCAGCCCACGATGTAGCCCCTGGCTTCCTCGAAGATCGCTCCGTTCTGCGCTAGGTGTGTACACACGAAGGATCTGAGTCTGGTCTCGAGAGTGCATTGCGTGAACGCAAAAATGATGATGAGAAGAACACTTTAACTCTTGTAACCCTTCTCACACCCATACTCGACCACTCTCACCAAAACACCTCATGCGATAATGGTCGTTTCACAGATGACCATGGGGCAAAGCCGCTTGGACGCTTTGGGTGGCACCCTGGCCCTAGCGTTGCTCCTTACCCTTGTCGTCCTGCTGCCAACTGCGCAGGCATTCGTGCCGGGGCATCCGCAGCCCTCCTTCCGCTCCTCTCCCACAATTCGTGCAAGAGCTTCTGCTCGCGAAGTAACAACGCTGGGCGGAGAGGATATGAGCTGGCAAGAAGGTCTGAACCTGCTCGAAACGCTCGAGACTCCCACGGTCGAGATCTACAACAAGGTACTGAAGGCATGCGCGAGGGAGGGACAGTGGGAACCGGGTTGCTGGCTCTTAGAAGAGATGGTCGAGCTGGGCTTAGAGCCAGATCGGCAGAGTTTTGTGTTAGCTATTGAGGCGTGTGGGGAGCAAGGCCGGTACGAGGAGGCCAACCACGTGTTGAGCTACATGAAAGACGCGGAGCACAAGCTAGACAACGAGGTATACGGGTTCGTTGCCCGCGCCTGTGAGGCGGCCAAGAATTGGCGGCAGCTCCAATGGACGCTTGACGAAATGACATACAGGGAATTGGTTCCTGATCTGGTGACCTACAATCGCGCGATAGGCGGCTGCGGCGAGGAAGGGGAGTGGGAGATGGCCTTGACACTGGTGCTGGAGGCTGACCGGCGGGGGGTGACTTGCGACTATGCTAGTTACGATCTCGCCATGCAGGCGCTGCACAAGGCCAAACAAGCGACTCGGGCCCACGAATTGTTGAAAACCATGAAGGAGGCAGGCGTGGCGCCAGGCAAGGACATGCTGGCATTGGTAATGAAGCTTTGTCAGGAGGCGGGGGAGATGGTACGGGTCGAAGAAATCGGGCGGGAACTGGATCGGGGGGGATTGGGGGGCGGCAGGAGGGTTGAGTGAAGAGCTTGATGGGTTAAAATGACGAAAGCAAATGTGTTAATATATAAATTACTACAGCGGGAAGAAGGAACAAAATGTGAGAGCGAGCGAGCATGGAGTTTGGAATAGTCGTTCAGCCTTTGTGGTCCCCTGCGCTCCAAAATGTTGGAATGAGACTCTGTGTTTGCTTATGAGCGCACCATTTTTATTTTTCAAAAAATATGCGGAGAGAGCGCTTCATTGGGGTGATCGGAGGCCGGCAATGACGATTCATGTTGGCCTCGTGATGTCACGACTTGGTGTCTGCGGCGGCTCGCCGCCGCAGAAGACTTTCGCCCACTGTTGCCCGCACTACCCAAACTCACGGCTTAAATTTTGTGTTCACCCCTCTTCCCTTACTACCACTAGCTTCGAGTGCAGCGGGGACGTCTGTCGCCGATGGAGCTCAGGCGGACAGGGCGTCTTGTGATCAAAACCTCTTCCCTCAGCTCCTCCACCGAATCGCTCGCCTCACGCCAAAATGTTCTTCACGCCTCTCCACACCCAACACACAGCGCACCACCGATGGTCAGCACCGCTTCACGCCGGGGCGAGACCCTGAAGGAGTCATCTAAGGAGAAGGATGTTCGCATCTCCAACATTGTGGCTGCCAAAGGTACGTCGCGCATGAAAACATGTCTTAGTCTCCAAGCGCCAGCTTCCCCTTTCTTTGCTTGACTAAAAAGTGCCCAGGCATTTATGCATGTGCTTGTGTCAAACGCGCCTGCCAGCGTTTTGTATGCATGCATGCATGCACTTATGGTTTCTGCTTCATTACCGTTGGCTTTCTCTGGCTGGGCGTCTCTTCATATTTCCATGGCGCCGTCATCATTACCTCTGCCCTGCGCTGCGCCGGCAACCCTGCAAGCCCAACATCCTTTGCCATTTGCTGCTATTGCTAGCTCCGTTTCTCATCCCTGTAGAGCACTCATCATTTTTACTTCCCCTCTCCCCAACAACCTACCGCATCTCATCAACAGGTGTGGCAGACGCTATCCGCACGAGCCTGGGCCCACGGGGTATGGACAAGATGATCCAACGCGGAGACGGCGAAGTCATCATCACCAATGACGGAGCTACCATCTTAGGGCAGATGTCTGTCTTTCATCCCTGTGCCAAGATGCTTGTGGAGCTGTCCAAATCGCAGGACATCGAGGCGGGGGACGGGACGACGAGCGTGGTGGTCTTGGCAGGCTCGATGCTGAACGCGTGCTCCGACCTTTTGGCCAAGGGCATTCACCCCACCATGATAGCCGACTCCTTTAAAGCTGCTGCGGAGAAGGCGGAAGAAGTGTTGCAAGGCATGTCCAAGCCTGTAGATTTACGGGCTCGCGAAACACTTATTAATGCCGTGGTGACTTGCTTGAGCAGCAAGGTCGTGTCGCAGAACTCGGACATTCTGGCCCCGGTGGCCGTGGACGCGGTGCTGAATATCATTAACCCCGAATCTGCAGTCAACGTTGATTTGAACGACATTCGTATCGTAAAGCAGTTGGGCGGCACTGTGGACGACACGGAGCTGGTCCCGGGCATTGTGTTTGAGAAGGGCGCGAACAAGGGGGCGGCCGGCGGCCCGACTCGCATCGAGAAGGCAAAGATTGGGTTGATCCAGTTCCATTTATCGGCCCCCAAGACGGACATGGAGAATAATGTCGTGGTGTCGGACTACGCGGCCATGGACCGGATCCTGCGAGAAGAGAGGAAATACATTCTCAACCTGGTGAAGAAGATCAAGAAGTCAGGGTGCAATGTTTTGTTGGTTCAAAAATCGATCCTACGCGACGCATATAATGACCTCTCCCTCCACTTTCTGGCCAAGATGGACATCATGGTCATCACCGAGGTGGAGCGGACGGATGTGGAGTTCATTCAGCGGACCCTGGGCTGTATGCCCGTGGCGCACGTTGATTCTTTCACTCCCGATAAGCTGGGATCGGCGGAGCTCGTGACGGAGGTGACGGTCCCGGGGGGCTCTCATAAGGTAGTGAAGGTGACGGGCGTCCAAAACCCGGGCACGACTATGTCGATTTTAATTCGGGGGTCGAACAAATTGGTGTTGGAGGAGGCGGATCGCTCGCTGCATGACGCTTTGTGTGTGGTGAGGAGCTTGGTCAAGAAGCGGTTTTTGATCGCGGGCGGGGGGGCAGCGGAGACGGAGGTGAATCTGAGACTGACCGAGTGGTCGAAATTGCAGGTTGGGATGAAGGCGTACTGTGTGGCGGCGTTTGCGCAGTCATTGGAGGTGGTTCCGTATACCCTGGCCGAGAACGGGGGCCTGAACCCCATTGCTATCGTGACGGAGTTGCGGCGTCGGCATGCGGCGGGAGAGAATGGCACGGGAATTAATGTCAGGCAGTCTAGTATATCTGATATGTATGCGGAGAAGGTCGTGCAGCCGTTGCTGGTGAGTCTGAGTGCGATCTCGCTGGCCTCGGAGACGGTGTGCATGCTCATGAAGATTGACGACCTGGTCCCCGTGGCCCGGGTGTAAGGGAGGAAGGAAGGGAGAGACCGACAGAGGGAGCAGGGACAAAAAGGAGGGCCATTTCATGGGATATATGCATGGTCGAGGCTTTATTGTCAGGCGGAGGAAGAACAGCCGGCACCAATGAGTTTGCCTATCTGCATTTTTCCAAAGAGGGACAAAAACACTCGATAAAGAATAGGTGCGACAATAGAGTCAAGATAGACGAGTCTTAAGTTCTTGGTCTCCTTTTTTTTCCTTGCCCGTGCACGTCTCGTAACGACACAAGTGAAGAAGGACTCCTTCCGACCGTGACAACACAAAGCGCAGTAACAGCTTTTGACCTCACTATACACACATCGTCTCTTCTTCCTCCTTCCTTTTCCCTTACTTCGAAAATAATTTATCAGCCATCTCTCTCTCCCTCCTTTTTCCTGCCTCCAAATTCTACTTTCCCACCTCCGTGATATGGACCGGCCTTCCTGTCTCCACCGACGCCTTCGCCGCCATGCCCGCCAGAACCGTGGCCTTCCCGTCCATCGCACCCGCCAAATGCTCGACTCCCTCCCCTTCTCCGCCTGTTACTTTGTTCACAAACGCCTTGATAATCCCCACATAGGCCTCGCTGTACCGGTCCATAAAAAACGAGTACGGCAGACCAGCAGTCACGCCCTTGGCATCCGAACGCAGCACTGTGCTCGGGCTCCGATTCTCCCCCTGCAGCGACCCCAGCTCCCCAAAGACCTCCACACGCTGGTCATACCCGAAAGAACACAAACGAGAGTTTTCAATTGTTCCAAACACCCCATTTTGGAACCGTAAGAGTGTGATTTGAGTGTCCAGGTCCCCTGCCGCCTTAGCCTCGGGCCCCCACGAGGCTCCTTGCACGTAGACCTCCTCAATCTCGCTCCCCACCAAGAAACGAGCCATATCAAAATCGTGGCTGCTCATGTCCAAAAAGATGCCGCCGCTTGTCTTGAGGTACTCAGCAGGGGGTGGGGCCGGATCCCGACTTACGATGCGGAAAGTCCGCATTTTGCCAATTGCGCCTTGCGTAATCTGCTTCTTGACATTTTGAAAGTTGATGTCGAAGCGACGTTGGAAGCCAAGGATGAGCTTGGTGCCCGCCTTAGCCGCAGCTTGAGTGCAGGCGTCAATAGCAGAGAGATCGTTCGAGATCGGTTTCTCACAGAAGACGTGTTTGCCACGCTCGACGGCCGACATGATTTGCTCCACGTGGTAGGGCGTGGGTGAAGCCACCACCACGGCATGCACATCGTCGCGGTCAAGCAGCTCCAAGTAGTCCTTGTGGTAGGTGGGCATGCCACCCGTTTGTTCTATTAACTTCTTACCCATCTCCTCGAAGGGGTCCGTAATGGCCACAAGCCGCGCGCCTGGCGTGTGGAAAGCGAGGGTATTGCCGTGTATCTGTCCGATGCGCCCGCAGCCAACGACGCCTACTCCCAACGGTGTTCGGGACATGCGGAGAAAGAAGCCCCAAGTTAGGACCGGGAAATGGAGGGCGAGACTTAGAAGGACGACGACAGCCTGCTTGAAGGCCATGCTTCGATTCGAGTGTGACCGATGTAATACGGATGCGGCAGGCGGACGGCGGACGCTTGCTTGCGTGGCGAGACCAGTGGGTCTGATGATAGGCTAGGGACAGTGGAGGGAAAGGGATGAGTCAGAAGGGCAAGGCGGTAGGACATAAGTCACTTGGAATGTTCTCGTTGGGTGAGTAGAACGGCTTTTGCATATGGGTTGAAGCGTTTGCGTTGTTCTTCAAATAAGTTGGATGTCACTATCTTCCATAGCGTTTGTTGCAATTCTTTGTACATTTAACATTGACATATACGTTTCCCCTACATGCACACATATATAGCCCCCCCCTCTTATTTCCTCCGTTGCCCACCCGACTCGCCGGCCGCCTCCACCATGGCCCGCATTTTTATTTTGAGGTTACCCAGGACCCCCTCAAGGTCCGATACCAGCTGTTTGACGTTCTCGTTGTGAGGATCTTCCTCGCAAAGCAGTAACAATTGCTTTCGCCGCTCCGTCACGTTGCGTAACTGGCTTAACAAGCGGTGGTATCGCTCGTCCTTATCCAACACACTGCTGCTACTGCCGAAGCTGTTGTTGCTGCTGTTCCTGCTGGGGCTGCTGCGATCGCTATGCACGCTACGGGGACTGAGGATGGGGAATGGGGCTGCAAGCGGCACCTTGGTCCTTGGAGGAGGGGTAGCCGCAGTTGGTTTGGGTGGTGATGGCGAGTGGGAGGGCGAGTGGGAGGGCGAGTGGGAGGGCGAGGGGGAGGGCGAGAGTGCGTCAGTAGAAGTAGGGGTCGGCTCCACCACAGCCAGAGGAGAAGGAGAGGAATCTACCGGCTGCTCAGCTGATGTCTCCTTTTTTTCTTCCTCTTCCTCCTCTCCAGCTGCCCCTACTGCTTGCTCCCCTCCACCTCCGGTATTCCCCTCCTTCACCGCCACCTTCTCCACCTCCCTCTCTGCCGCCTCCGCCACCTCCTCTACCTCTTTCTCTCCCGCCTCCGCCACCTCCGTCACATCTCTCTCTCCCGCTGCCAATGACTCCGAGGCTGGCTGCCTCTCTAGGTCCAACCCCACGGCTTGAGCTTCTCCAATCCTTATCCCGTCCTGTCCTCCCTCTACACCACTCATATCCTCCCCCAGCACCTCTGAGACCGACGACGGCAAAGAAGATGTCACCATCGGTATATGACCAGATGAAGGAGAGGTTGCCTTCAAAGCAGCCGCTGCATCAGCAACACCACTCACGCTAGCACGGGCCTTGATCTCTTTTACCAACAACTTCTTCTCTGCTTTTAACTGCCCCAGCTTCTTCTCCTGGATCGCGACCTGCATACGCGCCTGGCTCAAATCCGCCTGTGAGAGCGCCATGTCCTGCTTCTGCTTCTTCACGTGCTTCGCGAGAAGCTTTATCTGTCCCCTCAACGTGTCGTTCTCCGCCGCCGTCTCCTCCAAGGCCTCACTCAAATCCCGTATTTCGGCCCGTGCGCTCCCTAGCTCCTCCTGGGTGATTTGCAGGGCCCGCTCGTCCACCTTGACCTCGAGCCTCGTCTTAAGCGTCTCCACTTCCGACTTGACGCGGTGCGCGGCCTCTTTGGCCTTCTTCCACGCCGCCCGCGTGTCTTCGTGGGCCTGTCGTTCTTTTTCCAACGCCCCCGACAGGGAGGTCAACTCCGCTTGGACTCCCGAGTGAGCCACGGTCCACACGTGCTTCTCTGCCTTGAGGACATCCCTCTCTCTCTCCGCCCTCTTTGCCGCCTCCATCGCTCCCTCCACCTCCTGTTGCTTCGCGCCCAGCACCACTTCCAACCCCGCTTTTTCCCCCTGCATGGCCTTGATCTGCTCCCCCGCCGCTTCGACCTTGGCCAACGCCTCGTGCATTTTCCGTTCGAACTTCTCTTTCTCGATGGACCACCGCCTTTGCTTGGCAAGGGCGATCACAGCTTCTGCCTCGGCCTGCTCCTTCTTGGCGGTCATATGGGCCAACTCGTCCTCCAGCCTCTCCATCAGCCCTACCACACGCTCGAAGTCCGCCTGGGGGATATGCTGCTGCTGCTGCTGCTGGCCGACTGCACCTGCTTCCTCCCCCTTGCCGTCCTCCTTACTGCTGTACAAGTAGTCCCACATCACACCTAATGAAGACCGTCGCACCCTTCCTCCACCTCCCCCAGCTCCTGCTTCCCTGGGCGCCGCGCTCACCCCTTCGCCCACGCTGCCTCCTCCACTCTTATTATTGCTACCACCTTTGCTGCTTCTGCTACTACTCCTGCTGCTGCTCCCACTTCCATTGTCCTCCCCCGCCACCCCCGCAGCCTCCAAGGCCTGGTCAAGATCCGAGAGAGACGACGTAGAAGATGCTGACAAAATGTCGAGCCCTCCTCTCCCTCCCGCGACGATCCTCTCCTTCGTCTCCTCAATCTCACATCTTCCTCTTCCTCCTCCCTCCTCCCTCCAAGGCGACGAGAACGACTCTGCCGAATCTATCGTCGGGCGGGCCACAGGGGTGACGGTCACAATCACACTCTTTTCTTTTTCTCCCTCCCCTGTCTGGATCCTTGAGGTGATCAAATTTCGAGTCCGACTCGAGGCACGCGAGAGCTCCTCAGCTGCTTCTACTGCTGCTTGCATCGCTTCCTCCCTCACGACCTGCAACACATACTGCAATTGTTTGCCACGCAAACGAGAATAGCCGTTGTCCCAGCTTAAGCTGCAAATACCCCCGTGGGAGGTGGGAAGGGACGTGTAGGAACCTTGAACGTAGTCAGGTCCCCCTCCTCCTCCTCCTGGTTTGGTCGGGCTGGGAGGAGCAGTCGCATGTTCACAGGGCGGAAAGCGACCTTCCATGAGAGTCTCCATAGAAGGGGTTTCGAGAAAAGGGGACGAAAAGAGGGGAGAAAGGCTGGTGTCGTCTGTTGGAGTGGCAGCAGTAGCCGCAGAAGCAGTAGCAGCGGATGGGTGTGGTCGGAAGGTGGCTTTGAACTGAATGTCGAGGTCGTCGGCAACAAAGAAGCGCCATAGGACAGTCGAGCCTGCAGGAACCTCGACCTCTTCCTCGTGTTTGGCGCGGCGGGGCACGTACAGGGAGGTGAAGGAGCAGGGCTGTAAGAGGAAGTCGACAGCATTCTCGGGGACCATGCCGGAGGACTCGGCTCCGCCGGCGCCGTCGTGGTCGTTGAGCAAGGAGAGAAATTGATGCGAGGCTGTCACGTCAGGTAAGGCCATGAGCTCATACAAGTAGGTAGTGAGACTCTCAGCCATTTGTGAGTCTGTGGAGCCCTCGGAGTATTGAGGGAGGGTGGGCAGTGTCACATCCTTCTGTTGATTGGGAAGATGAAAAGAAGGGGAAGGGGAAAGGGTCATCAGCGCGGCTCCAGAGCCAAGATAATTAATATGTCCGCAGTCGCATCATCTGCCATGCCCACTGCGGAATCAGAGCAGTCATGCAGCTTCGAGGGTTTCTCTCCCATACAGACAAACCTAAAAACATGCTTTGATGTGCGGCGTCTGCACGAGCCTCGTACCTTGCTACTCGTCAAGAGGTTGGTCAAGGCCAAGTGCAGCACCCGAAATTCTTGATAATCCCTCCGCAAGATGATGGTGTGCGAGCTGCTCCCTGTCAGGCTCAGCTCAATGTCAAACATGACAAGTCTTCAATCGAGATGGGGCAGTCTTGCTAGTCTGCTTCCTCCTCCTCCTGCCCTTCACGTTCCTGTTCCCGCAGCGCCCCGGGAAAGCTTCAGGTCCTTGAGTCGGCTGGATGTCTCGTAAATCACCTGTGCTTGTGGTAGGTGGAGGGAAAAGGTTTAAGTCACCGTGGGTGCATTGACAATTGGGGGTAAGTGCGACGTGTCGTTTCAAATTCCATCCAACCTCCCCACCCTACTCCACTCACTTTTTTTTCCTTCTCTTTTACCGGAATCCAAATGCACGTTCAATCCGCACATCATGACACAGCATGAGCACTGGACGAGGGTGGCGGAAATGTATTCCTCTCTGTCTTTTCTGCGTCTAAGACAATCATCATGGGAAATGAGAGCCCGCGTATACTGAGGGGAGCCATCGTGCTTGAAAACAATTTGGCCGGTGACTACGCTACGACCAACCTGGCGACCGTATCGACAAATAACGGAAAGATGATCACAGCCAACAACGAGCTAGCACCTGCTTGTACTGTGGCACCAGGCGCAGAAATTGACGGACAGCAGACTTTTGGCCTGGACCAGGATGGATATCTCTATGTGTGGGGACCACGCTACTTGCCTGACATGGGCCCTGATGCGGTAAAAGCCCGCACGGTCTGTGCGGAAGAGCTACCGGTCGTCCTTGGAGGTGAACTTGTATACCACGCCAAAATCTCAGTTTTATCGTGTAGAGAGGCACGCAGGTGCACACGTCTCTTCGGTTGTGTGTAAAAAATGTACTCTGGAGTCCAAGACATTTTTTGGTAAGTTGTGTGTCTCAGCACTTCTACGTTTCCAACGTAAGCCGTGGGAGTGTACCTGTACCCTTCGAAATTAGAAATTGATTGCCTTCAAATTTAATGCGACAAATCATGCCATCATTTCATCTTTGTGACTCACTCGGGGTCAGTGAATAAAAGTTCGCAGCACTACGGGAGCAATAAAATCATGTACATACTAAAAGCTTCATCTTTCTATCTTTCTTCCAATTTCTTACAGCAAAAGAACGAAAGAGAGAGAGGGGAGGATGAGATACGAGAGCTGAAGGCGTCAGAAGATGGGGCAACGGAAATAAAAAGGGAATAGGAGGAGAAGGGAGGGAGGAGGTTAGCTTCGAGAAAGTCTGAAGAATGAAAAAGACAGGACCGGTCGTTCTTTTTTGTTTGATTTACACTAAATCAATTTTCATCCTTTTAATTTCGCGTTTGCCTTGACACTTCACCATAAGCAAGTTAGAGTCAATGCGGGTGGATTATCCTGATCTCAAGGACATCAAAAGTCTACGGACGGTAGAGAATGCCTACTAGGATCTTTTTCGCTGAGACTTACATTTCATTCCTTCTTTTGAGCCTTCCCTCCTTCCTTCTTCGTGGTTGCTATCTCTCCCATCCCCCCATCCCGTTCTTCCCTCGATCCCGTCTTTGTCTTCTTCCTCTCACTTGACTTCTCTCATCCTCCTTCTCATCTTGTTCTTCTTCTTCTTCTTCTTCTTCTTCTTTTTCTTCTTCCTAACTCTTCTTCTTCTTCATCATCATCCTAACAACTCTTTTTATTCTTCTTCCTAACTACTCTTCTTCTTCTTCTTCCTCTTGTTCCTCTTTTCTTCTTACCTTTTTTCCCTATTCTTTCTCTTCTCTTTATTCTTTTCTCCTAAATTTTGCACCTTTCCTCATTCTCCTCTTCTTATTTTCTTCTTCATATCTTTCTCTTTTTATTCGTCCTGTTCTTTTCCTCCTATCTTTCTCTTGGTCGAATCTTCTTCTCCTTCTTCTATATTGCATTGTCATTCTCCCTTCTTCTTCCTTCTTTGTCGCCCACCAAAATTGATGTAAACGTGAACGCGGAAACCCTCCCTGGCAGTCAACGGCTCAGACTTGTCAGGGAAAATCAAGATAGAAAAAATATGAGGCGACGACCACCTGGGAAGAAATTACTTGGGAACGCCAAATGCACAACACGGAGGAAAAATACACACCAAGTCACGTACTGAAATATGTAGACCTGATTCTTCTTCATCTTTTGTGGGACAGGTCAAGTCGCGGGGTGGTGCTTGGGAAAAATACAAAGGTGAAAACCATGAATATTTTGGTATGTGCCCGTTGGAAGGAACGGGCACATACCATGTGTTGGAAATATACCAAAAGGTACACCAGGCAATGATTAATTGCCTGGTGATCATTTTAGCATGATAGCAACTATAAAATTGGACGCAAAAGAGGGTATCTTGCTTTTCTGTCCGCACATTCTCAGGATCCCTTGGGGAGAACGGAAAGGCCAGGCTCGAAGTTGTCGAATCTTTCGGTGATTCCAGCGCGTGCGTGCATCTGCTTTTCCGTTGGGTGGTATGTGCGCCCTCGGCAAGGCAGGCGCTACCCGAAAGTCCTAGAAAGGAAAGTCCCGTCGTCTTTTGAGTCAACAACCCACGTATACGGTCTTGGATGACAGCCAAGCAGAAACAAAGCATATATACACGGCCGTGGATGAAAGCCATGCAGAAACAAAGCATGGCATGAAATCTGGCCTGTGCGTCAGATAATGTGAGCACATCCCGCCCCAAATCCGAACGAATCGCCGAGCTCCCCCCAAGAAAAGTGCATTCGTTGACTCTACCCTTCTTTTTTTACAAAAAAATAGTTTGACAAGCTTTTTGTGACATTCTGGGACGAGGTATCGTATTTGGGCATTGGCTTCAGGCTAGTCCAGGCCAGTTGTTACATGTTGGACAACAGCTGCTACACTACCATGATGGTAGATTACCAGGTGCAGTAGAATGTTTTCCCCTCCTCCCAAGAACCGAGGCAAGCGTGCGTGGCACGCGGCCGTTTTGTTTACTGCCGCCGTTTTGTTTACTGCCGCCGCACCCACCTATCCCCCCCCCCCCCCCTTCCCTCCTTCCTACCCACCCATTCACCGCGCCACATACCACACATCCACAGCTGATCCACCCGCGCGTCAGCCTGGAGGTGAACGACAGTATCGTGGCCACACCAAAGGGACAGGAGGGCGCCGAGGCAGGCGTGCGTGGCACGCGGCTGTTTTGTTTAGTGCCGCCGCACCCACCTACCCCCCCCCCCCCCTCCTTTCCTTCCCTCCTTCCTACCCACCCATTCACCGCGACTGCAACTTACATTTTGCCATTGTGCCAAGGATAGCACCACACCCTCCATTAGAGCTGTCAAACTTCCTCTCTATTTCCCCCCCCTTCCCCCCCCCCCCTCCTCAAATCACAGAAACGTCCCCGTCAACCGAGACTGCTAAAGCCACACGACCGGATGTGGCCGAGCGGAAGGAGCTGCAGGAAACACTGGAGATGCAATGTGTAAAGTGTTGTCTGTCCAAGCAACTGGCGCCAGGTTGGCATCCGACAGTGAAAACTGTCCTGCTAGAAACCCTGGAGCGACAGATTCGGAGCACGTCCGAGATTGTCGTACGAGGATCACTCCTGGTGAATGAGGTGTTGCAGTACGTGTCTCGGGACGGCAATGGGGCACGTAACATCCTGCGGGTGTACAGGAGTATGGTCCGTGGGGAAGCTCGTCCCCATGATCTGCGGTTTGGTCAACCGCGGCAAGATATGCGGACACTCTATGTGTAGCGTTCCCGCTGACCTCCTCTTTTATCCTCCTTCCCCCCCTCCTCCTGGCCCTGTGTAGGCCGTCCGGGGACTTTGCCTGGTCAAAAAACCTGTCAAAGTCGCTAGTAATACTCGGACAATGAATAAGGGGTGAATGTGCAACAATTTCTTGTTGGAAGGCTCCCCCTCGTATGTAAGTCCTAGAGGACGCAGGTTGCATGCGATAGTTCTAGAGGGATGTAGGAACGGCAGAGGCAGAGGCAGAACTACTCAAAAAATGAAGCGCGCCGACGCAAGACCTCAGCAGCAGTCGCATAAGTGTAGCTTTATTTTTACCTTATCAACCAACTCTCAATGTCTTTTCCATTCATCAATTACTGAGCTCCACAATCCCATGCTTTTTCTTGCCCGCGCTCAGCATAATTTCCGGCTTGATAAAGCTGGCTGCTGTCACTACAAAGGTCTCATCCTTGATCGCCTCCCCATTCAACCGTGCCCCTCCTCCCTTAATAAGCCTTCGGGCCTCCGCTTTGGACTTGGACATCTCAAGACGCACAAATAATTCCGCCACTTGCATGCCTGCGTCGCCCAGCTCGGCCTTTCCCACCACCACCCGCGGCAAGGCCTCCGTGCTATCCGAGCCACCGCCTGAGAATAAATTGGCGACTGTTGCATGAATCTCAGACAAACATTCCTCTCCATGCAGCAATTTGGTCGCCTCGTCCGCCAGAATCACCTTTGCTTCATTGATCCTGGCTCCCTCCAATCGTGCAAGCTCCTCAATCTTGTCTAAAGGCATCTCGGTAAACAATTTCAGAAAACGCGTCACGTCCGCGTCGTTCGTGTTCCGCCAAAACTGCCAATACTCATACTCACTCAACAACTCTTTCTTCAGCCAGACTGCTCCGCTCGCGGTCTTCCCCATCTTCTTCCCATCCGACGTGGTCATCAAGGGGGCCGTCAGCCCAAACAAATGCTTCCCATCCACCTTCCTCGCCAGCTCCACCCCATTAATGATGTTTCCCCACTGGTCTGACCCGCCTAACTGCAATCTAGCATTGAATCGTCTTGACAATTCCAAAAAGTCGTACGCCTGCAAGATCATGTAATTGAACTCGAGGAAAGACAGAGGACTCTCCCTCTCCAACCTCACCTTTACACTATCAAAATTCAACATCCGATTGATCGTGAAGTGCTGTCCGTAGTCCCTCAAAAAGTCAAGATACCGAATCGATGACAGCCAATCGTCGTTGTTCACCAACAGTGCCTCCGTCGGCCCCTCCCCAAACTTCAAAAATTGGCGAAAGACCGCAGAGATGGAGTCGATATTTCTCTGAATCACCTCATAGGTCATCAGCTTCCTCGCCTCGTCCTTCCCGGATGGGTCCCCCACCTTGGTCGTTCCCCCTCCCATGAGAACCAAGGGTTTATGCCCCGATTTCTGCAGATGTCGTAGGATCATGATTTGAAGCAAGCTGCCCACGTGAAGGCTGGGGGCAGTGGCATCAAATCCTAGGTAAGCCGCGATAGGTTCCCCTGCCGCACACGCCTCGTCCAAGGCTTTGAAATCCGTGCACTGATGGATGTAGCCTCGCGTACTCAGTGTTTGGAGGAACGTGGATTTGAAACTTGTCGGTAATACTTGGCCTTGGGCGGAGATATCCGTCTCGGGGGCGGGAATGCTGCTTAGGATTGTAATAGTGCGTCTTGAGGGTGTAAGAGATTTGTCGGACAAGGCGGTTGCCCAACGGATAGTGCTGGACAGGGAAGATGAGTAGGATAAGGGGATTCGCCAGGCAGTCGTAGTCTTGCGGGCAAAGGCGAGAAAGAGCATGAAGATGGCAAGCACGGAGCCGCAGTGAGAGCGGAACGAGGTGGATGACGATGACGTTCGTGTTCGCTGTGGTAGTAAGGAAAGAAAAGACAACTCGGTCTGCTGCGTGTGCCCTACCAAGGACCTTCTCTCCTTCTTCATTTACCCTTATTTGTCGGGTCGGGCCGATCGCGCCTGTGTGTGTAGTGTATGATGATAGGTGGGCTGAATGAGGGGCTGAGGTGTGTACGCGGGTATCTTGTTAGGTTTTGCTCTTAATTTGCCATGAGCTGAGAGGAAGACAGGCAGGATGGAGGTGTAGCATTATTTTCGATCGTCTGTGTGGTGGTCTGTTGGTACCAAGGATGGGTTGTGAGTGTGAGTACGAGTTAGTGTGGCTTCGTGTGAAGCGATGTTGCAGCCAGCTGCCGCGCTCCGTACCCTCCCGAGGATATCAAGATTGGGGCACCATCGAGCCATCCTGGAAGGACAGGTTGCAACGAAGGTCTTCTATCACCCAGCACTGACACGTGGGTGTGGGGGAGAGCAGCCAAGGGGAAGAGTCAAGCCATACTGTCAGTGAGGTACCGGGGAGCCACACGGGCAGCGACAACGCTCATTGCGGTTGCGACAGCGACAGCAGCAGCGACAGCAGCAGCGACAGCGAGGATCAGTGCGGCGGCCGAGGCAGCAGCCAGGACGACCAAGGGAGTGTCACCAACTCCGACGCACTAAACGGCAAGGAAGCCGGCTATCCCAGCGCGGTAGACATCGACAGCGGTGACACCGACAGCAACGAGGGAGGAGCAGCACCAGCAGCGACACCAGCGGCAGCCGCAGCACCAGCAGGCCGAGTGATTTCATTGGGTGCCCCTCAAGGACCGTCAACGAAAGTGCGACGGCAGCGGCAACGTGAGCGACGCACAAGGATGTGGAAGGGGTAGCAGCAGCGAGACGCTTTCAGGCCGCGAGCGCACCCGAGCTTTTCTCTTCGCACACCTCTTCGGATTAGGCAGACGGTTGGGCGGCCAGGGGGAGCCACAGCAGCGACAGCAGAAAAGGCCAAGGAGCTCCTTCTTCTTTTCTCCTTCTTCAGTAATCGTCTGACGTTGATTTCTTCCTTTTTCTTTCCTCACTTCACGTTTTTTGACTGAGACTTCCCGCCGCTGCTACGGCTGCTGCTGCTACTACTATCATGTATTGCACGTAAGGCGTCGCCAGACAGACCACGTAGAACGGACTGGGCATAAATACCTAGACAGGACAGGACCAACAAAATAAATGATATCTTTACACCTACCAGTCCTACCTCCCTTCCCTTGCTCTCTACTTTCTAAATAAACTTTGCAGTTCATTCAACACGCTTGTCACCTCCTTATCATTCGCATACTTGGCAATGTTGGCCGGATTAGACATGACGTCTTGCAACGCTGCCATCACCTTAGGATTTTGCTGTGCCCGTTGAAATGCGGCTTGTGTCCGAGGGTTTGACATGATCGATGCTATCATGCTCGGGTCAATCCCTCCCATGCCTGGCATGCCCCCAAACCCTCCCCCACCAAACGGGCTCCCTCCCCCTCCTCCCCTCGCACCACCGGTCTGCTTAAAGAAAGCGTCGGCAAACCCCCCCACGCCCGATGCGCCCCCAGCCCTGGTTCCAGCTGAAGCTCCTCCGCCTCCACCCCGTGCGTTGAAAATATCTGAGAACGGATCACCTCCCCCTCCTCCCCTTCCTGAACCCGGCCCTGGTCTCTCTCCGGCCCTCCCTCCCGCTCCTGCCCCAGCCCGTGGTCCCCCGCCGCCTCCTCCTTCTCCGCCCTCCTTGGGCATCCGTTTGACTTCTACAAACCGATACTGACTTGGATCTTCGTCCGGGTCGACGTTATCCCCCCGACTGGTACTACTGCTGCTGCTGCTGGAAGGGGGGTTGACGCGGGCCCGAGCGAGGGCTTCGGCAAACTCGCGTTTTTCGAAAAAGCTCGAGTGCGGAATCTTAAGTAGGTCGAGCTCTTTCTTTATTTCGGTGATCTGGTGGGAAAAAAGGAGAATGAGGGAGGAGGGAGGGAGGGAGGGAGGGAGGGTGGGAGGGAGGGAGGGAGGAATGGGTGTTGATAGGATGTTACGTACATTAGATCAATTATTCTCTTTCTTCTGTCCTAGTAAATGGACTAATCTATTCCAGAAATACTTCCTTTTATCAGTTCCCCCTTTTGTCCTAATCGTGCGCGTTCTTTTGGCGTTTCTCCCGCGTACGAACCTTGAGCTTCATCACTTCAGCCAGGGCCTTGGTGTACCGCGCCGCCTCATCCATTTTAGTCGTCGCCGATGCTGCTGCTCCTCCTGCTGCCGGCTGCTCCTTGGGAGGCGGAGGCGGCGATGATGCCGATGACGACGACGATTCCGCTCGGGGTTGTTCCGCTGTGTCCACGCTCTCGTTCTCCTCCTTCTTCTTCTCATCCTCCACAGGTGGCGGGGACTTCGTGGTGCCTCTGACGCGTGCCTCGGCCAACCTCAACGAAAATTCATTTTTTTCCAGCAAATCTCTCCACTCTACCCCTCTCTCTTCCAGCTCGGCCTTGATCTCCTTAATCTTCATCGGCTTGATGGCTGCCACTTCAGCGGCTATTTTTGTCGCGTCCGCCTCGGTGTCGGCCTCCCCAGCGGCGGTGGCTTCTGTTGCGGTTGCTGTCCTTGAGAAAGGAAAGAAAATTCTTCTTCTTCCGCTGTCACAGATACTGCCGCTGATACTGGGCTGGAATGTGGAAAGGCTACACGGCTGAGTCGATGGGAGGAGAAAAGGTGGAGATACAAAGGGATGGGGTGTGAGTGGATGGACACATATTTGGAACAGCACCGTTGCTGTATTTGAATGGGTTACTGTAACAAAAAGGTGGGCGGAGAGAGGCCGGGAAAGGCAAGAGTCAAGATGAATGGTGCGTGGGTGGAGTATCACGGGGTTGCGAAGGGAGCACGACAAGGCCGCTTTGTGCGTGTCTTGTCTGTGCTGGCGAAGACGTGGCGAGGACGCAAGGGGCCCAAAATAATGACAATCTTCAAATTGTGCGGAACCCCTGTCTGCCCTTACTTGAACGTGCGTCTTTTTCCATGCTGCACACAAGTCGCCCTAATAATCGAGCGTGCGACTTCTAGGGTTGCCGCGTTATGATGAGACTCACCGTGATATGCTTCTGCTGTTCCATCACATGGCGGCTGGCCCCCAATGGTTTCACCGGGAAGACAAAGGCAGAGGATAATGCGCCGCTCCAGAAAAGACCGACCAACCCTAAATTCCGTCGTCGCATGGTGGCTGTTTTGTATGTGAGGCTTTGTTTGCAGGGAGAGGTGAGCGTGGCGTAGTCAAGAGGAGGCCAGATACTCTGACTTTTATGGCAGTTTTTGGATGACAAATGACGACTAAGCAAGACCTCATCCTTCACCGACATGTCCGCATGTGTAGGAACACGCACGAGGGTCTTGTCCTGCGTCATATGAATAGATAGGTTTGTATCGTGTCCTTCTCGTAGCGCAAAGGTAATATACAGTAGCAGGCCGCCACTTTCTCGAACTGGAAAGACGGAGTTTTTGGCGCGAGTGCTTGCATTGATGAGTGTTCGCGCGCCAGCTTCTAACTCCGGTCGAGTGAATCCAGACCATACGATCAAACACGACATTAATCTGATTGGATCTTGACTCTTCTTACATGAGTATAGAATTCCATGCGGGTTCCAGATTTTATGCTAGCTTATCGATTTAGTGAAATAATTTATTATTATTTTTAACTCGCTGGCTCTACAAAAAACTCGTCCCTTTCTGATTGGCAAAATTCTAAAGTACTAGATGTGTATAATGCCTTAAAATTCAAAGATCATTGCTATTCATACTGCATCATGGTTCTCCCTATCTGTCCTAGTAGACTTGGCGCGCCAGGCTCTGACATGTTGCACGCGGTATTTTCTCTTGCATTTCGCTGTGTCTTCTTTAAGGCCCGCTAATCTGAGTTTGAAATCCTCTATTTTTCAAAGGATCGGTGGCATTGATTTTTCCGGAGCTCTTCACTTTCCTCTATGACCTGGTATGTCAAAGACACATGTAACCGTTTGCATCTTTTTTTCCAAGGTTCAAAAGATCTCCCGCCCAACCCACCATATTCTACTCTGTTGGCTGATTTACCGACGGTAACTTTTCGCGCAGTCCCAAAAAAGCCAGAGACGCACCCACTGTCCCCGCGACAGACAGAATCCGCAGCATTTTCCTCGCTCCTCCGCTTGCTCCCAAAAACCCAAAGTTCCTCTTGCAAGACTGCCCGTCTTCCCTTCATCCATGTCACTGCTGCTAGAGACGATAACAATTACATGTTCATCATCTCATCCTCCATTTTATTCAAAAACTAAGCATAAAAGTTAAAATTGTAGTGCACATGTTTTCATAGCAATGTTGCATGATGCTAAGGGGAACAGCAGGGCAAGAGAGGCTTCTTCGGCCAACATCCGGAAGCAAAGACGATATGACCAAACCGCTCGCCCGCAGTGAGAGTGAGAGGGAGAGGGAACACATAGAGTATGAAAGCTATGGATCATTCACAGTAAAGCATGACCAACGAAAGATTTTCTAAGGGAAATAGCGAGAGCGAATTTTTCTGAAGGGAAATAGCGAGGAAGTCTATGGGCAAGGACCCATGGAAAGGCTGATCCCTCCTTCATCTATCAATGCCACTGATGTTCGAGACAATGTCTTGTATAGACTCAAAGTCTAGAACTTACCTCAAAAAGAGCACAAAATGAAGGAAGAGCACCTTTCCTCAATTGAAGATCGCTGGCAAGTACGCCACGACAAGAGGCCGTTGGCGGCGTTGTTAACCCGTACTCTTTAACTATTACCTTACATTTACATACGTCTTTGTGTACACGACGTATGATCCAAGCCCTTGACTTTACAACACCACTGAGCGGCCGCCAAACAGCCCCTGCCTGGACGACCACACATAATGACCGATGACGGCGTCATGAGTGTGGGATGTTGGGCCGAGAGAGCAAGCGATGTTCAAAAACAGCAGAGAAACCGTTCCTTTCGGTTCGTGCAAATGCCAACCCCCCACTTTACGAAATGAGAAGTCGACCAGACAGTACATCCAAGCAATATGCATACCACGATCACATCCACACCTTTATGTGTGACACATAGTGGGTCTGGTTATGATTTTGACGCTTCCTGAAGAGCTATCAAGAAGATTAAAATGAGGTGCAGTCAGAACAATGCAGCGGCAACTCCAACCTTCATTTTGCGGGAGTCGCCGTCTAGCACTACTGCTTACGAGGCACATAAGCAAGCGAGAAATTTTCTAATACTTTCTGGCTGCTTGCGCTTCCACTAAAAAGACGATTGCTTGTAGTCCCTTCTGAAAGAGCAGTTTCCTGCAGTTATAACCTAGGACTCTTATCTATTGCCAGACTTGTGGCAGGGGTCGCTGCTACAGCAGCAGCCCATGTTCTCCCAACTCATATCCTTCACGTTTCTTTGTACTCAACCCATTCGCTGTTCCTACATGACAGAGTGCTTGCGGACACTAAGGAGCACCACATACTTCTGGACTGGGGCATTTCTGTGCGACTACGAATAGAACATGGGGGAACCAGGCGCGGCCGGCGCTGTGCCATCAGGCATGAGCAAGACTGTCTTCGTGGTAAGTGCAAAGCGGGAAAAGGATACCCTTTAACCATATACCACATCAGGACATGTTGGGCCCAAATGAACGAAGCTTGTCGTCCCAGGTATTCGGGCGCGACACCATCTCCCGGACCCCCCATTTCATCCAAAAACTGCAGGCGTGCACTTGTGAGAACGTCCCGACATCTGCACTCACCCTTCTCTCCCATGCAATTATCATGTTCAAACATCCTTCAACCCCAGGGTAATCTCTCATGGAGCACCACGGCAGACAACCTTAAGGCAATAATGGAGACGGCAGCCCCCGTCACCGACGTGGAAGTGCAGACGCATAGCGACACGGGTCGCTCCAAGGGTTGGGCGTAAGTGATCCTGCTGAGAGGACGGAAGGATGGAACTGCTTGTACCGTGTGTCTATGTGTATCAAGTAGTCGGTGCCTTATTCCCGTGCCCGTGGTCGGTATATGACAACAGAGAGAGCCCTCGATGGAGGTCTTTTCATGTGACAGTGTCATTATATCATTTCCTCCACCCCCCCCCCCCCTTTCTCCTCCCTTGCTTCTAGCCTTGTGACATTCGACGGTCCCGATGGCGTGAATAGGGCGATTGAGCTGCTGAGCGGGAGGGAGGTGGAAGGACGGCCATTATACATCCGAGAGGACCGCACGGACATCGAGCAGGAAGAGGGATTCGTCGTCTTTGTACGTGGAATCAAGAGAGGGGCAAGGGGGAGGGCAGGGATAGATAGTGAGGAGGGAGAAGATAGGAGGCGGCGCCTTGGTTGCCATTGTCCTCACTGTCGCGCGGCCAGTCCATTTTTTACTGTATACTGTCCCTTTTTCCTGAGTACTCCCGTCTGATTCGTTCTGGTCCTTAAATAGGTGGGGAACCTCCCTTGGGAGATGACGGCCGAGGGTCTCCGCGGGGTGTTTTGCGACTTCAGCCCCTACGACGTGCATATCAAGACCAACATGTCTGGGCGTTCCCGCGGCTTTGGTTTGCTTCGTTTCCGTTCCTCCGATGAGGCCCAACGGGCCATTGAGCAGATGCATGGCTGCGTCGTGAAGGACAGAAAGATCTTGGTTCGATTGGATAGGGCACATTTGGAGATGATGGGGAAGAGTCCGGCGACGATGGAAGTGAGTGAGACGGTAACCTGCGGAAACATTCCTTGGCATACGGGCGACGAGGTCCTGGCATGCCACATGGCCCAGGCGGGACGGTTGGTCTCGTGTCAGATTCAGAGGCATGCGGATACGCTGAGGAGCAAAGGGTGGGCGTAAGTGCTCGGTGGAAAGGGGGGGGGATAAGTGGAGAGGGAGCGAGCGAGGGAAGGTTAGGATTTTGTCGGTCATCTTCACTTCACCCTGAGGCTTGCCGCGATATGTCCTTGTCGTTCTCATACGAAAGCATTCGGCTCACCGCTTGCCCTTCCTACCCATTCATCACCCTTCCTCCGCATCCCTACCTCACAGCATCATCAGATATCTTACCCCGGAAGAAGGCGCCAACAGCGTCCGCTCCTTGCACCGCACTGTGCTCGACGGCCGCACCCTTAACGTGAGGTTTTACAAGCCCAACAAGACTGTCGGGGATGGAGAGCACGCCCAGTCTGGCTTCCCACCTGCCTATGCCGTGGCCCCTTTGGGGGGTAGTAGGGGAGGGAGGGAGGTGGGGGTAAGAGGAGGTGGAACGAGAGGGGGGGTTGTCCAGATGCAGGGTGGTCCGGGAGGGGGGGTTGGTATGGGGGGGCATATGCAGTTGAATGGAGAGAGAGGGGGAATTGGGATGGCGATGGGGTATGACATGTATCAGCGGCAGCAGCAGCAGCTGCTGCCGCTGCAGCACATGCACCACCACCAGCTTCAGCAGCAGCATCATCCCCAGGGGCAGCTGCAGCAGCATATGCTCATGCAGCCTTTTCCAGCGGGGCTACGAAATTAAAAGAGGAAGGGGCCGAAAGATGTGGAGGAGGGAATGCGGGCTTGGACTGTGTATTTGGAGAGAGGGAGGAAAGACGAGGAAGAGTTTGCAAAAATTACTCTCCTCTAGGCTGTGTTAGGCGTGGCCTCTCGTACAACTTGCTTGCGCTTTGCGTAAGTCTTTGGGTGACAAGCTCACAAAAGGAGGTTACACACATACCTCCCTGACATTTCGTCTGTGCTTTCGTTTTGGAACGCGCGCACAAAAGAGCTCACATTCTTCTTTCCCTTGAATGCCGATCAAGCAGCCCTTTTTTTTTAAGGCTGCAGAGGAATGTGTGGAGTAACGATTCCCATGCATTTATTATATGTTTTCAAATATGGAAAGAGATATAATGAGGTTATATTATGTATTGATTAATTGCCGATCGAGAGTAATTTGTATGGGATAAATGTCATTTTCATTTGCCATGAGGAGTGTGCTCTTTGAATCCCTATGATTGCCAAGCCAGCAAAGCAGGATATGAGGTGGAGAGGTAGATGAAAGGGAGGAGGGAGGGGTCACAGGACAGTCATGCACACATACAATCGCAGACACTGCAATAGATTTAATCTGTAGAGGCGAACCAGCGACGCGGCATGACTGGAAAAAGAATAGTGCAGGAGACGAGGGGGAAATCGCTGATGAATACGAGTAACAGAGGCCGCCGTAAAGATTAAACGGGTAGCCAAAATCTTGGAAGAGAAAGAAAATCAATCACAGATTTCAAAAAAAAATCAACTACATTGATAATGAGGATAGAGACATGGCGAGGCAAAACACACGTAGACAAAGGAGGCCGGTAGTAACAGCAATAATGAAACCGATTGAGTCGCAGCGAGGCAAGGACCCTTCCTAAGGGCAAAGAGAGTGGTGAAATGTAGAGCGAAGGAGCACGCAGAAGTAGATGCGGTAGAAGTAGAAAAGAAGCAATAGCCTCTCCCAGTGAAAGAGGTTGAATAATCAACAGAACTATCCACGCGAGTTCCAACGTCCTCTTCCACTTCCTTTCCTCGCACTTCCCTGTGTGTTTCTATCCAAGATAAGCATGTACCCGGATCTTCATATCCGTGACTCATTGCTTTTCTTCATTTGAATTTCCCTTCATTATGTTTAAGATCCATAAGAATTCACACTTTCCCTGAGCTTTCATCCCCTCTTCCCAGCTCACTTACGAACAAAATAAATGTGAACCCTGAATAAGCACACCTAGAATGGGGGATTCCCTCTCCCACAACGAAGCTCTCACTACTCCTTATGATATCCACTTCCCTTCTTTATCTCCGTCGCTCGATATATCTGCTCTGTCAGCAAAACACGAGCCCACTGATGTGTGAAGGTCAACTTGGACAAACTCCAAAGCTCCTTGTTTTTCAAGGCGGAGGGCAGGCCCTCGGCGCCCCCGATCACAAACACTAGCCGAGAACCACCTGAAGGGAGGGGTAGGGGAAAGGAGCTGAAATGTGTAGGGCGGACATGGCACAATGCTTGGCGGCTCTAGACGAAGATAAAGCGAGAAAACGGCCAGGAGTCGCATAAAGACAATGAAAGGAAAGCCATGAATGCTTCCAATGACCTATGTCACAATTTTTTGATATTACACCAAAACTCTTTTTGCCTGTCTTTCACTTACCCTCTTCCAATCGCTTATAAAGCACGTCCGCTAACTCTAATGACGGTAGCTGTTTCCCCCGTTCATCGAGACAAATAACAGGTGCTTTCTCCTTGGCTACGGCAGCCTTTAGCTCCTCATCTGTCTTGTGCCATATGGTCTCGAGTTCTAAAACAGGTCTCAGGCGCTTTGTGTACTCAAGGTAAGCGTCGTTGAGGTATTCTTCGCCGCCCGTGCGCTTGCCCCGTATGTGAATGTTGATTTGGAGGCCGCAGGTCGGGGTGGCCCGAAAGGCGCGTGTGGGGTAAATGGTGGTGGTGGCTGTTGTAGAACAGATGCGCAGGGTGGAGGCGAGGCGCTGGGTTTGGAAAGCTATGAAAGACATGGTCGGCTGCAACGTGCTCAAGAGTACGAGGCGAAAAATCAGAAGAGGAAGTGCCCTGGTACGGGTGGGGACAGAAGGGATGGGGTTTGGGGTTTGGGATTGAGGACACGAGGGCGGAGAGGAAGCGTTGAGCTAAATCATTGTGAGGGTCTGTCGAATATGGATTTCGAAAGAGCACAAATTGCATAAACGATTCTTAAAGATGGAGCCCGAGGGTCTTTTTTTTTGGCGTACCTCCACGGCCGCACGTCTCCCATCCGCCAGAACCCTTTACAGAAATCGTGTCCCAGCTTCGCGCATGCTGCGGTCGCTCCTTGATATAAACTTCGTTGCCCTTGTATATGCCTGTCGGTGCGTGTGGACACAGTGGTAAGGTTTGTTAGAGAAGTGAAGAACTGTGGTGGGTTGAAGCAACTTTCTTGAAGAAAACCTGATTCCATCTAGATATTTCTCGCAATGCAGTTGACCATGACACACCCAGGCACGCACAAGTAGTATCAGAAGTACGGGTAGATTACACCACACTTGTGCTGTTGTAGTCTATGGTTTTGCTTTGCTCAGTTATTCAACTTCTCAACACTGATCGACCTCCCCTCTTCCTTCCCAACATGACACACACAGCAACTAGCACTCCAGTACGTAGGCCATGGCACCACCACCAAGAAGAATAAGAGGTACTGCTATGCTACTAGCAGGGACGGCTGCTGGTGTTGTCACGGCTGCCCTGGGCCTATGCGCTCCGATTGCAAGCGCCTTCATCCCGCATGCCCTCGTCATCAGCAGACCATCCTCCTCTTCCTCATTATCCTCCTCAACCCGCAGCAGCCTATTCAGATACGCCACCTCCACGCCCACCCCTCCCCCCTCCAGCCCACTACAACGTTCTCAGACCAAGTACATACCCAAAGGATGGGACCGTGAGATGTATCGACCGCCCGACGAAGTCCTCTTTGAATGGCAAGAGCTTTTGTGCTGCCTCAAATTCATGGAAGAAAAAGATGTCAACGCCGGGATGCTCGCCCCCGAGACCCGGGATATGATGATTGGGTACGCCGATACCTTGATCAAGAACGGCTCCCCTGTTCGTACTTTGGAAGGCTTGGCTGAGGCGATGAAGGGAAGATGGAAGTTGGCATTCACCACGGAAGAGAGGTATAAAATCCTCCCCCCCGGCACTCGTGTGTATTATGATATCCACCGCGACGACCGCCTCGAGAATGTCATGAAGTTTAAAGACAAGTACTGGGAGTCTCTCGTATCCTCCGCAAAATACAACCTGACGCCACAAGGCCGCCTGGTTTTCGAATTCACTTCCAACTACGTCAACATCAACAGCCCCTTCTCCAAGGCAGGCAAACAATGGAAGCTCCCCCTCCCTCAAAATGTGGGAAATCTAGGCACTGCCTTCGCAGATGTCAGCTACATGGACGGCGTCATATGGATCGAGAAGATAAGGGACCCTGCGACCCAGTCCGTGTTCGTAACAATCTATGAGTATGTTGGGCCGCTGGCAGGGGAGGAACGATCGTCGCTCCTGTCCTTGACCTCGTCGGCTTCCTCTAAGGCAGCTGAAGTGACGGGCTTGGCTTCGAGCACACAGTCCTTGGTTTCCTTTTTGGAGGGGCTAGAGAGGGAGGAGCAGGAGGAGTTGGTGGAGAAGAATAGGAAGGAGGAGGAGGGGGAGGGAAAGGAGGAGAGGGCGGGGGCCGCTGAGACGGAGTCGTCGCCATCGTCAAAAGTCTCGGCATGATGATGAATAAGAAGAAGAATGATTGCAAGAAGGAGTTGTCAGATTAATTAGAAGAAAAGAGTGCATGGCAGGAAAAGCGAAGAGGGTGTGGTTTCAAATGAGTGAGAGGGAATGGTGGGAGAAGTCGTGGTATTTGTGAAGAATTTTAAAAATGAAGGAGGAATATGATGAGGAATGGGTGAATGCGAAGGAAAGAAGATGAGGAGGACAACGACTTTATGCATGTAGTGGTACTTTTCTTTCTCTCTCTGGGGAATCCTAAATTAAATCACTTCTTTTGTGCCTTGATCCAATCTTTTTTTTTACTTGGACCTTGGTGTTTCTTCTATCTTTGCGTGTGCGAGTGCGTATGTAATTAAGAGAGGGTGTGTGTATGTGTCTGTATGTTTGCATGTTGGGGGGAGGGGTATCGATGAGAGTAAGAGCATATCTTGCCCTTTTCTTTCACCGCCACTAGTCACACCATTTCAGTCCTTGTCCTCCCTCTTCCTCTTCTTCCTCTCCATTCTCGCCTATTTGTCTTCCTCCTCTTCCTCGATTTTTTACTCTCTATCTCGTTCTTTCCATTTTCCTCTTCTTTTACCCATGCCTCCATCCCGGTGGTGGCGGCGGCTGCGGCTGGCCGCCAGGAGCTTGAAACTGCTGCTGCTGCTGCTGGTGATGCCACGACCCTTGCTGTAGGTGCTGTTGCTGCACGTGCTGCTGTTGCAGCTGAGGCTGGTGGTGCTGAGGACAGTATTGCTGCTGGTGCTGCTGTTGTGGTGCCACCGGCTGATGAGATCGTTGCTGTTGGTGATGATACTGCTGTTGCGGCGGCGACGGGTGTGGCCAGGACGGTTGGAGAAACTGCAGCTGCTGCTGGTGCTGCATGGGATAACGTTGCTCGTGTTGCTGAAGACGTGAAGGGGAATAGAGCTGCTGCTGCTGCTGCTGCTGCTGCTGCTGCTGCTGCTGCTGCTGCTGCTGCTGTCGCTGCGGTTGCTGCATGTGATGACCCGGCACACTGTCCGTATAAGAAAGAGCTACAGGCATATGGCCATGATGAGGAGGACGAGCAGCGATAGAAGAAGGCGGTGGTGGCTGCTGCTGCTGCTGGAGGTGGTGGTGAAAATACTGCTGATGCGGCTGTGGTGCGGGCAGGTAGAATTGTTGTGAGGTTTGGTGAAGGGGAGGAGGCCCGGGAGGAAGGGGAGGCTGGCCTGGAAGAGCACCAGCGGAATATGCCGGAGTTGTGTGTCGATGAGGGACGGAAAGAGGAAGGGAAGGAGGAGAAGGGGGAGTGGGGTAGAAGCCTGGTTGTGGTTGATGAGGGAAGTAAGTCCATCTTATTCCTCTTCCTCCACCTCCACCTCCACCTCCACCTTCCCCCTCTTCTCCTCTCCCTCCAAAACCGATGATCCCAACCCTCCCTCCAGCACTGAAGGTGGGGAGCTGCTGCTGGAAAGGCTGATAGTCACTTCCTCCTTGTCCTCCTCTCCCCTCCCTCCCTACCCCCCCCACCCGACCGCCAAACCTCCCTCCCCTCTCTCCAAAACATCCTCTTCCCCGTCCTACCTCCCTCTTTCCCCCCCTCCCGCCTCTTTTCACTCCTCGTCCTCCTACCCCACCTACTCCTATCGCCGTCTCAGCCGCACCTGGTGGATCAACACTCAGTAGTCCCCCATCCTCCTTTGCTCCCGAGACTTTCTTATTCTTCTTCCTTGCTGCCTTGGCTGCAGCTTCAGCTTCGTCGTCAGAGTACTCCTGCTCCTCCACCCCGACCTCCTCGTCGTGGACATTGGAGGCATCCGTCCCTTTGCTTGCCAGGGACTGAGGCACGATGAAGTCTGTCAGTCGAGCCACATATCCAACCTCTAAACCAGGCTTTATTGCAATATTCACAGCATCTGCTGCTGTCGTCGTTGTTCTGTTGCTGCTGCTGCTGCCATTACCTCCCTCCTCTGCTGCTCCTCCTGCTGCTGCTGCTCCTCCTCCTCCTCCTCGTTCAACAGCAGCTGCAGGCAATAATCCCGCTCTGTAATGCAAACGATAACAAGGCTGTGTCACAGGCCCAAAAACCTCCTTCACCTTCCCCAAAACTATTCTCCCCTCCATTAAACACAACCAACTCCCCTCGTCCAAAGGCCTATTCATCCCCCCGTCCTGCTTCGCCAGACTAGGCGCCTGTACGACGATTATCCTCTCGTCTTCAAGTGCGGCCAGTACCGTCCCACACGGGACAATATCATCTGATTCGGTCAACCCTAGTGCAGCGACTTCTGCTTCTTCCTCTACCTCCTTTTCCTTGGGTTGGATCACCTCCACCACCTCATTTTGAGTCTTGGGACCTCGCAACCCTACTCCTTTCTTCTTACGTCTTCCCCCCCCATCTTCGTCATCATCGTCCGAAGGCAAATCCAGTCCGAGGCCAGGAATAGACTCGTCATCATTATCGTCATCATCATTCTCCTCCTCTTCCTGCTCTACCGCTGCTTCTTCCCCCTCCACTCCCTCAACCTTACCAGCAATGATGGCACCCTCACCATCATCACCGCAGCGTTCCTCCACCTCCTTTAAAATTTGCAGCAAAGGCCCTGTCCTATCGTCCACAATCTCATCCACGCTCTGCCGTAGGGAAGGCTGAAGGGCATTCATTAACGCCCCTGTGGGGGCACTCATTTCATCCAGCCCCGCGGCCAATGCCGCCATGGCCAAGTCATCAACCACCCCTTCCTCGTCGTCCTCGTCTTGCTCGTCGTCATCACTGCTACTGTTGCCGCTGCTGCTACTGCCGCTCTCTTCCTTGTCGTCTCTCTCACTTTCACTATTGTTGTCGTGGTCACTATCATCTGTATCGGCGTCGGCGCCTGTGTCCTCCCTCTCCTCCTCCACCTTCATGGGCTGTCCATCGATCTTCAAGCCTTGCCCAATTCCGTTGGCAACAAACCCCCCCGCCGGCTCAACAGTTGCCGCGGCATCGCGCTTGTGCTCAACCATATCCATGCTTTGCTTTCTTGTAAAGGGGGGCTGTAAAGTAGGTCGTGGGGAAATAAATGACGACGAGACAAGAACGAAACAGCGGCGCAGTGGCAACCTCCCCTCTCGGACCTCCGAGTCTTGGTTCATTCATTCGCAAGCAACAACGACGTACACCAACCACTGACCAAACATCGAAACAATAAAGAAAGGATCACGCACATTAATACTACCCGCCACACCTTGCACCTGGACAGGCAAAGAAGGATGATCCTAACATCCGCCGCAGCCGCGGCACCAAAAGGCCCACATGCAAAGAGACAAGCAGGCAAGAAACGACGCCGCTCCGCCGCCTTCACTGGCTCTCAATCACACGACTTTCACGACCTGTGTATCGAAATGAGCCCCGCTATCACCACGGTCCAGCACGTACAAGAGACAACACGCCGGCTAGGCCAGCTAGGGTACGCCAGCGTGGCGTTCAACGAGACGGTCGTCGGGCGTGACGGCGTGCGTGGGTTGGACAGGCCAGGCTTGAAAAAAGCACGTAACACTCTCTGGCTGGCCGCGCAGGGGGGGCCAAAAGAAAATGGTCCTGTCACACGCCTACGACGGGTCACTATCATTGTGAGTGATAAAGGCGAGGCGCAGTTTCTGTGTGGGGTCATTCGTAGCTTGAAATGGGCGGATTTGGTGGCAGCACGCCCGACATCCGACAGTGCCCTGCAGCTCTTGTGTGAGGCGGGGGATGTGGACATCATTTCCTTAGACTTAAGCATTCGCCAAGGCTTTATATTGAGTACGCACCTGGCGGATGTGGCTCGGGCACGTGGGATAGTGTTTGAAGTACGATATGCTGGGTTGATTTTGGCGGAATGCGCGACGAAACGACAGCAGATCATGGCGAATGTGAGTGGGCTTCTGGCAGCAACGAGGGGGAGGGGGATAGTCTGGTGTAGTGGAGCCAATGCGGGAGTGGCGGGAGAGTGTTTGAGAGGGGCTTATGATGTAATGAATCTGGCGGTGGTGTTGGGTTTGAAGGAAGAGCAGGCATTGAGGGCTATGACAGCGACGTGTGAGGGAGTGAGAGGGCATGCGAAGGCGAGAAGGATGGAGTGGATACCGGCTGAAGTGATTAGGACGTGGAAGAGTGAGGGGAGGGAGGAAGAGGAGGGGGAGGGGGAAAGGATGGTGGTGATGGGAGAGGGAGGGGAGGGGTGATGGTAGTATGAGAAAGAAAGAAGAATATGCGATGCTAGAGATGGCTGAGTCAAACGCTTGTTTTGAAATGTGTCCGAAAGTGAAATTTCCAATGAGTTTTTCTATCTTCTTCTCCTTCTCTTCTTCTCCCTCCTCTTCTTCGGTGCTTTCATGCGACACCATGGCAGTACACCATACACACGTATCTATCCGGCCCCGATGTAAAGCAAGCAATAGAGGTGAATTTATCTGTTTTTCCCCTTCACAATCCCACTCCCTCTGTATTTTTCTTGCCTAAAAAGTCTTTCGACCCAGTCAAACTTGCAATTTCATTATCCTTTCCTCCTTCCCTACCTCCCTCTTCCTTCCTTCCCCCCCCCCCTTGGCTGAAAGTACTTAAGGATCATACCGGCGCCATCCACATTAAACTCGTTCAGATGTATGTAGGAGGCGACTTACAAACATATGTGAAGAAAGGGCCAAACCTTTCCCTCCTCAACTGATGGTGCACAAGAGAAAGACAGGCGCGGCCACCAACAGCTGGTTGACAGACATGTGGGGAATGATTGTGAACGAGGGCGGTTCCTCCAGAGCGAGCGACTCCAGGGATTTAGCCACTGACTTTTTGTAGGACGACAACCAATACTTTTCTACCGTATATCGTGCTGCCCGTGAGAGCTTTTTTAGGAAGTCCTCTCGGATTTCGGGCGTGCCCCACACGTCCATGGCCAACAAAACCATCGGTATCTCTAGATGCGCTGCACTCGCCGAGGACATCTGTTCCAAGACTTTTTCTTCCTCCTTTTCGGAAAAATGCCTACAAATAACAGGGGGAAAGAACGCCTCTTCTTCATCCATATGTGCAGTCAAGAGGTTGGACAGGAGTGTGAGGCGGGTGATTAAGATGCTGCGCCACTCATAGAGTGGGCCTTGTTTTTGTGGTGGCTCTGCCTGCTGAAGCTGGAAGGAGGAGGAGAGCTGAGGTAGCTGCGGAAGCGCGGACACAGAGGAGAGATGGGCGGATGTGGAGGGGGCAGATACGGGCACCACATCGGTGGTGGTGGAGGAGGAGGGAGCATCCGCTGTGACGTTGATGACGCTGCTAGTGGTGCTGGTGGTGGTAGTGGTGGTGGTGGTGGTGGTGGTACTGGCGGGCTTCGACTCTAACGAAGCTGCAGCGCTGGGTGTCAGTGAAGGATTGACAGCAGATGGCACTCCCTCCGTCGTCATCGTCGTGGTTGGTTTTGTCGTCGTCGTGGAGCTTGCAGCAATGACAGTGCTCGTACCAAGGTCAGCGGCTGTCAATGGTGGGAGTTTTCCTTTCCGGATCGCCTTCTCCAAGGCCTTGTACTCGCTTTCGCTCTGCTCCACCTTTTGAATCGATTCCTCAATGGCCTTGTATCCATCCCTCACTGCAGCGGGGACTTCCACCCTACTGGCAACCCAAGGGACATAAATCTTCTTCTCTGCCTGGTGATGCCGACGAACGTAGGGCGCAAAAGCCGTGTTGAAATAATAGAAGAAGTTGGTCACTTTCCAAGGATAGATCACAGGGTCGAATGAAGGTGATTTAACCAACTCATCGAAATCTAATAGGGCGCCACGGATGGGCTCGTGCAGCAGGAGCCAGGTCTTTTCTTGCCAGTGGTCAGTGGTGGTAATGATAGGAGAGAGAATACGTTGGTCTTCGATCGTGCACCATTCTGCCTTGCGTTTGAAGTAGGCGCGTTCCTTTGTGAGGCGGGCGACGTCTTCCTTGCTCTTGAGCAGCTCCTCGGTCAAGCTTTGGATAAGCGAGTCCTTGTGGCATTGCATATAGTCGGGTGAGGGCGGCTGAGACGCTGTGAGTTCTTCCCGGATGATGGCCCTGTCGTTTCCGTTGTCAGGCTTGGGCTTGTCCTGAACCGGGGGGTCATGGGCACCGATGGGATGAGGGAGCGCGTCTACCATGATGATGACAGGGGGGAGGGGTTTGCAATCTGTGGTGAGGGAGATGAATGGTGGTGATTGTGTCAAGGAGTTTGGAGGGAAATCGAATGCAACGTGTCAAGTCTTTGCCGCTGCGCACGCGTGTCTGAATTTAATAGGTGGTGCTGTATTATAATTGTGGTGGCGCAGTATTGACTTCTCGAGTAGAAAGACGACTGCCAGTAGCCCTCGCAATTTTCGGCCCGCAATAAGGTGGATAAGGTGGCTAGAACCCTCGCCGTGGGGGAAAGCAGGCAAAGAGGTAATTGGGGAATGAGAATAGCACAACGTGTGTTGTGGGCACGCAGAATATTTCCGTTGCCCCCGGCCGTTGTCTTTCAAAGATCTTTGGGGGGGAGGGGCTTTTTTCTGTACAGCTATCACGCACCTTTCCATACAGAGCTCAACGTCCATTTTCCCCGCCATGAATCGGCACCGTATTCAATCATTTACATAGGCAATGTTCTTCTCGGACACGTGTGTCGTGGATCGCCCATTCTTTGACTACTTCCATCGGGAAGCTGTGTTCGGACATGGGTTAGTGAGAGTGAAAGAGGGCATGCGAAACTTGTTACGATGGCGCACGAAAAAGCAAAGCTTTTTCCAGTTTCATTTTCCGACATTTCGTTATCTCCTCGACAAAAGACACGGACGATGCTAGAAAATCCGCCGAGACCTGTCCATGGCCCACGCGCAAGAAGGAGGCCGGCCCTCCACAAGGACATGGTGGCCGTCCGTGCAAAGCTAAGGGTCCGGCTGCTGTTTTATCAGGAGGTAAGATCTACGGTAGACAAGGTAGCAAGGCTTTATTTCAAAACCCTTCATGGCTAAGACGGGCATGACTGTGTCGACGAGCAGCTTGGCTGCAAAAAACGAAACTCAATTCCGGACCTAGTGCACCTAGTACTGCCCTACGGCCTGTTGCTGCGTCTTCCTGTTGATCCAGAGCTGCCCCTGCTGCTTGACGTCACGGCTTTTACAAGCATCTCCAGCAGCACGAGGGACACTGTAACTATGGACTTCAGGGCCACCATGGGGCGAAATCTTTTTCACGCATACCACTGAATCGAGTATCGCCCGTGGCGCCAGGCGCACCCGTAAATCCGATCGCTGCCCGTGCAGCCTGTGGAGCCCGAAGAATCCAGTGTCGCTTGTACCACAGGGACAGTCGTAAACTTCGTATATCACTCTTGCATTCGATGACATTCATTCTCATATAATATCTTACTTCACTGCTCTGCCTGCTTCGTCGCCAATCATATCGATGCCTTCTCCAAGTGGTGGTTGGACTTGCCGCTAGATCAGAAATAGAGGTTGGTATATGTGTGAAAATAATCCATAGAAAACTGATCTGCAACAAATATCATTAAAACTGCATCATTTATAAGAAGAAATTAGCCGAAAACATACTCTCTACCAATCTCCTTCAGAGCCCTGGTGATGCTTATCGAGGAGGTGCTGACTACTTACACCATTATTTTGGATGTGAAGCGAGCCTACGGCACGGGACGTCGATGCCGAGCTTATATGATACATTCCCTGTCTTTCATGAAATAAACGGTACGGGGGGGGAGGGCAATCTATGCTCATATTGTCCTGTCTGTGTATAATTATAATTAATGCCATCACAATTAATTCGAATTCGGAGATGAATTATCTGTGTGTTCCTTCCACTGGCCCTTCCATCTACCGCCGGCTACGTTCTGATGGTTTATTTATGCGTTTCTCGGTAGATGATTGAGTTTTGCTGTATCTTACGAAATAGAGCTGCAACATGTATCAAGCACGATGTGTGCAGACTGACATTGCTCATGCATATGTATGTAAAATAAGTGTACTATTTATATATGTAAATGCCTATCGTCCGGTCTATGTTTGCTCCCTGCGAGGTTTTTTCATTTTCTCATTTCTTGCGATTCTCTGCACACAAATAGCTCGTAGGATACGTGTTGGAGCAAGTAATGTGGCTCAGCGAGACAGATCTCCCCTGCGACGACACAACCGTGTGCGAGCGGGTATTCGAGAAGGTCTTCGAGGCGACAAAAGGTACCTTTCTTATTCAGGATTTTGATTGCTTCGAGATGAATGCTTTCGTGGAAACGATGTTATAATGAGGAGGCGCGATACTGCTGCCTAAGAAAAAGTCGGACGAATCCAGAGTCAGCAAGATTATCAGCAACCTGAAGTGACGGGTGTTTGATGCGCTTTGCCATCTTTCGATACGCCAATTCTTGTGAGCGTCCATGAAGAAAAATTACGAATAGGGATGAGGTCGCTGATAAAATTTTGTAGACCGTGGCTCATGGTGGCTACAACGTCCGAGGTACATACAGCATGGCTCATGTCGTGAAATTGGCTCAGGCCGACATAGTAGTCTAAGTGGATGAAATCCTTCGATTTTTGACAGTAGCGGGTACACCTGTGCGCAGACAGGCCGCCCTCGTCACCTGATGTCTCTGATGAAAAGCTAAATTTGAGAAATCTCGAAAGAAAAACGAAGGACAGTCTACAAAGCTTTCATCACTTTGTTTCGCGCGAGATCAAAGTCATTTTTTGTTCTACTTTTTTATTACAAGTCCATGGATCGACCAAACGTATGACCTGTTATTTTATCTTTTTGTCTTCTTCTTTGGCGACTCCTCTTCTGAAATCTGCAAGCGCAACATTCGCACACACCGGGAGCAAAAAGCAGGTGGCGGCAAATCCGAGGGCGTGACCGCCATATTGCTCGAGAAGATAACCGCCGAGGAAAGGTGTCAATATCTTGGCAAACGTCTCAATGGCATATGAGACGCCCAAGACAGTGCCAACGAGTGCGTGCGGCGTGACCTCAGAAAGCTCAGTCGAGAGCAACGTTTGGAAGATGGATCCCGATACTGTCAAACCCGCCAACACTGGCAGCAAGGTTACAATGTTATAGACGTACGCCCACCCTAACATAGACAAAGCTTGCCCTACAATTGCAGGAAATATGAGCTGATGATCTTGGAAGCGGTTCGAAAGCCATCTGACGATCACCACATTGTTCAAAACGGAAATGACGCCTAGAAAGCTGAGGATCAAGCCCAACGTCTGTCCATCCAGTCCCAAGTGCTTAGACGCGTAGTTTGCAAAACTCGTCTCAAAGATCCCGCTTGACATGGCGACAAACACCTTCCGACCCAATAAGACGACAACTTGCCCGCCTTTTGGACTGTGCCGAACGAGGTACCACACCCCTTGATCGTCACTTTTGTTGCCATTGACTTTGTCGTCGGTAGTTGCCTTCTCACGTTTTTGCGCGATCTCACTTGTCCCATTTTGTGTTACCACATTTTCGCCGTCATCCTTCTTGTGCTTCTCGTCGGCCAGGATAGCCGGTGGTGGCGGCTCCGGCAAGGAGAGCAAGATGAGAAGATTCAGGATCGTCGCAAATAGCGCCACCCAAACAGTAAGCCAGGGGTCCCTTCCCATCATAATCCCACCTAAGGCCGGCCCTACAATAAATGCCAAACCAAACATGCTGCCCATCACGCCGAGATTCTTGGCGCGGTCTTTTTGGGTGCTTATGTCCTTTGTCGGAAGGAGGGGTAGCGAGATGCAGTACGTAGAGGCATGCGATAAATACCAGACTAGAGCTGGCGATTTTAAATAAACAATTTCCAGGTGAAGTTTAAATGAAAAATTGTGTACTTACCGAAATGTAGGCTTGGGACACGGAGATTCCGCATTTGAAGAAGCCTGGCAAGACGCGTGCGATAAGGAACATTCGTTGGTCTGTTGAAAAAAGCATCAATGCGTAGCAAAAGACGGAGGCCACTGCCGAAATGCGCAGCATATAGCTTCGACCTAGGACATCACTACCTCTGCCTAGCACGGGGCTCGAGATGAATTGCAGGAGGGAGAAGAGGGAGACCATGAGCCCGCGTGTCTGTAGTGAGATGCCGAGGGATTTTGTGATAGCAGGATAGGCAGGGAGCACGAGCGCGACAGCCAGCATCTCGAGGGCATTACTCAGCAATAGGATGCGCATTGGTGTCATCCAGGCATTGGAGGAGTGCTTGGAGAAGGGCTTGGAGGACGGCATGGTGTAAATGCGCATACGTATGTACGTCAAGGACGCTGGCACTGCCAGTTGTGGGAGAAAAACGAGAGGACGACAGGGAGAAGACAAAAAGCGCTGCCTGTGCTTCATTGTAAAGAATTATTTATGGTACAGGGCAGGGTTGGCGGGTTAGAGACTCGCTATGGGTCATATGAAGCACAAAAGTGTAGCTTAAAAGGCTATTCGATGGCCAGAGGGGAAAAAAAACTTGGCGCGGATGGGGAGGTTTCTATGTTGCCCCGTCTTGGCCTTAACCAAGCACAAGAAACAACGGAGATACCCAACAGCGCACAAGATTTCCGGCGTCATTATCTAAACGTTGACGTGCCAAGGGAAAGCTAGCCAAGAGCAAAAAGCTGCCGTCACGTCAAAGCCAACTTGACGCAAAATTCTTCAACTCACTCTCGACCCACGTGAATCCCTCCAACAACAAAACCACAAAGACGCAGGATGCCACCACGCACACGATCACAGACTAGAGGGAGCAGCGATATCACTGGCAGCTCCGCCAAAAGCAGAGCAAAGGGCATCAACGGGGAGGAAGAAGGCGTGGAAGAGGAAGGCCTTGGACTCTGTCCCTTGGTGACACCCTTTTATGTCCTTCTAGCAATCGCGGTAGCCGTAGGCTCGGGCATCACCCACAAAATCCTACAGGGCCCTTTTCATCCTGTAACATGGCAAAATCCGCCTGAGCTGGTGGTATTGTATGTAAATCATGACTTGGAAGGGGCAGAGCACCTCTTTCTCAATCAGGTGGTGGGACCCGAGAGTATCGCTATGGGCAGCAACGACGAGCTTTACTTGAGCTTGAATGACGGCCGGGTAGTGCGCACGGACAGTTTGTACAGGCATAAGACCACTGTTTTTTTCACTGGTGGGGTCATCAAGGCTGAGCGAGGGGGAAAGGGGAAAGAAGGAGGGACTTTGCCAAATGGGGAAAGCGAGAAGGAGCTCATGGCCTGGTGCAGCGCCGAGATGGACGCCATGCGTTTTTCTGAATCCACCGAAGGCAAATGCGGCCGTCCCCTGGGGTTGCGCTTTATTAATGAGTCCAATATTCTATACATCGCCGATGCCTACCACGGCATCTTCACCCTCGACGCCGCCACCCTCCACGTCCAGCACCTTGTCGCGCCCTCCGCGCCTTCCTTCCTCCCTCCCTCCTCCATCCCTCTGCACCCAGGGGTTCAGCTGCCCCTCCGTTTCTCTAACGACTTGGACATTGTCCCTGGCACGGGCGGAGACTTCTTTTTCTCGGATTCGACCTGGGGCTGGTCCCGAGCGGAACATGCTGTCGATATCCTGGACGGAGCGCCTCGTGGGCGATTGTTTCGGTACGTCGCATTAACGAGAGAAATAGAACCTGTGATCTGCGGACTGCATTTTGCGAATGGTGTACAGTGTTTGGGGGAGGTGAAGGAGGTGGGGGAGAAGGGCTGGTTGCCTCATTTCGTGCTGGTAGTGGAGAGCACCCGTTTCAGGATCTTGAAGGTTGATATGTGGGCGTGGGCGGAGGAGGCGGGGAAGGAAGGCAGGGAGGATGCATTAAGGAATTACTGTGATGAGGGTTGTGGGTTTCCACCGTTTGTCAGTGTCTTTGCGGAGGGCTTGCCAGGTTTGCCTGACAACATCAGGTTACACCGCCAGGTGGAGGGAGGGAGGGAGGGAGGGCTTGTGGGAATGGGAGTGGAGGAGAACGTGTTGCTCTTGGGGATGGGCGCCAAGAACGCCCGGCCCTTTGCCCTCCTTCAGTTCCTTTACCAGCGACCGTGGCTCCGACTGGTCCTCGGAGCGCTAGTCCCGTTGAAGTACTTCCATACCTTCATGCCCAAGTACGGTCTCGGGGGGATCCTCTCACTCGAGGGCTCAGTGTTACGCGTATTGCAGGACCCCTCGGGACGAACCCCCTTCGTGTCTGAGTTACACATTCATCCACGCACGGGTGATTTGTTGTTGGGCTCGTTCAGGAATCGGTTTTTGAGCAAGGTGACCTTGTCGGCGTTGGAGCATTGAGGGAGGGCGGGAGGGGGCCAGGAAGGAAGGACAGGTGGTTGCTGATTTTCCCATGATTGTTTCGATTTGTTTGATTGGCTGAATGCGAAAAGAGGCCTTGAGCCTCAGTGTGATGGGAAGGAGGACAGAAAATAGGAAAAGCAAATCTGAGAGGAGGATGGTCTGGCACCTGAAATTTCAGCAAATCGAACATGGATAATAAGTGAAGCATAAGCAACACCACTGACTTGTAATATTGAGAAACGCCAGATGAATCAGCGCGCTATGTCTCGGCGGGTAGCATTCGTTAAATTTGACTTCGTTCATTCCCCCGTCCTCCCTTCTCCCTCCTTCCATGCACACACAAACCTCCACCTTCATCCCCCTTAGCCCCGTCATCAATTAAATGAAGAAAATTTGAATTATCACTGTATTTACATTTTCATGTTTGCCCCCTCCTTCTCCACCTCCTCCAGCAAGGCCTCCACCTCCTCCTCCTCCAGCTCCTCCAACCTCTTGGCCAACACGGCGTCCTCATAATTCTTCAACTGCTTGGCATACGTCATATCCTTATTTGCCACCCGAAAAATATAGCTTGCCGTCCAAGCAACCATTCCCAGAGTCATCGCCACCGAAATGTAGATCCCGGCCTTCTGCCCATCCACCCCCAAAGCCGTCGCCACGCTGTACCCACCAAACACTGCGGCCGTGCCAAGGGTCGAGACAAACAAAATGCCTCCCCTCGTTTCCACGTCCAAAAGCATGGGCAGCTTGTTACTACTGCTTTCATTGTTGTTACTGTCGTCCGCGGCCAGGCGACGGGTGAGGGGGAAGGACGACGGCAGTCTTGAGGGAATGGCCGTGCGAGAGGTGGTGGGAGGGGCCAAGGAGGACTATGCGGGGGGGGTTCGAAAAAGAGGAGAGGAAGGGATGAGGTTTAAACATATTGTAAGCAGCGTGGAAATGCGTATGCCGAGAGATGAAAATGTCTTTGTGATGCCTGATAAACAACGAAGGAGACGACAGACCATGGAGGGAGGCGTCTGCGTGTGGCATGAGGCTACCCTAGAGACGTTCGAATGAGCCATTGCTCCGGATAAATTGGCTATAGAGAAAGACACAGAGCACGAAGTCCCTCCATGATGTGAATGGTAGAGGAAGGCTAGCATGGTACGCAGCGCATAGGAAATCCAAGATACTTGCCCTTGCCGTGACGTCGTCGTCCTACTTTTCCTGACAATGTCTCAGTCTTCCCTTCCCCGTCCTTACCTGGGGCCGCTGCAGCGGCGATGGCACAGTCCAGGCAATCGCCGCAGCGAGGAGCAAGGCAATGGACAGCAGGGGCAGCACGCTTCTTGTTTGGCTCGCCATTATGATAACGGAAGCTGTGGGAAAGAGAGAAGGGAGCGGAGATGAGGATGGGAAGGCAGCGTGACCTAAGGGAAATGCACATTGATGCCGAGACAATCAGATGTTCTCGTCCAATAGACAAACATGCCCTTTGTCAGCCCCGCGAAGATGTGCATGGCATGATCGTGGACGTGTAAAGGTCTGACACAGTTCAGTTGCTTCTTCTCAACGGCCTTTTCAGAGAAAACCTCCTACAAGGCCTTTATCACCATAAAAGCATCTTTTTAGCCGCAATACATTCCCGCAGGAAAAAAATTCCAATAGGCAAGATGGCATAATTACATTTGATCCGAGTGTCATTGTTTATTTAAGGGAGTCAAAAGAGATCTGAGCGACGTGCCTTGAAAGAGTACGCAGCTAGCGACGTGAGACACAAAAGCGCCTCAGCTGGCTGATACACGGGTGTCAAGCAAGATGATTTGGAAATGCCACAAAAAGAAAAACAATCGCGCGTCGTATATGATGTGCCTACTACATAGTTTTTTTTCCTTAATTCAATGAATCAATCTGCCGGAACCAAAGCGAGTCTGGGGATCTCGTCCCCCGACGAAATTCCCCTCGCTTAGTTTTCTGTTTACCAAAACTCACCCGGTCTCCTCCTCCTTCGTCCGGACCTATGGTTTGATATATTGTTTTTACGTAATATACGATTACCCACTCTACTCGCTTCTTATACTAAAACTTTCTGCCACTTTCACTAATGTCACACATTACTATTGTTGCTATTGCTATCAGTGTCTTTCGTCAAGACGTCCCGGTTTGGCTGAAAGACGAGGCAGGTGCCCTCTACATCACCACCACATTCACACTTTCCTCCCAAAATTTGATATGTGGTAGCATTGTTATTGCTCATTACACCCACCATTCTCGTCTTCTTCTCCTGATCACTCAATAAACAAAAACTTCATTCACCCCGCTATGCCCCTCTACCTGAACATAATGCCTCCCCCAAATTTACCCATGCATCCTACTTATCATCAATCGATTAATTCTACAACACTTGCCCTTCCTTTTCCCTCTCCTTCCTCACTCTCACTTCTGATCCTCTTTACCGATACTTGGGCTGGTCCCCTCCTTTCTTTCTTATATATTATCAAGCCCATCCACACGAGCACATTCACTTATACAAAGGCACACCAAGGCATCCTCCGTCAACATAATTCAAAGATCGATAATACATGAGAGAAAAAAAGAACGTTTATGCTGACTGGCTTCCTCTTTCCCTCCCTCTAATTGTTGTGTGTATACATGACAACAGCGAGGTTTTACAGACGCAACATCCTATTCCTCTTCTGCCCCCCACCCGACCCCTTGCTCGCAGCCTGCTGTTGATCCTCCGGCTGCTGTTGCCCCGGCAACGGCCCCACCCCCAGTGCTCCTTCCTCCTTCCCATCCTCCCTCGTGAACCACATCCGCCTTTCCTCATTGACATGCCCTATCACCCCGGGCACATCCAAACTCCGCACCGTCGCTTCAAACCCCCCTCCCTCCGTCCGCCGCACCACCGGTACTCCCGCACAAAATCCTTGGGCAATATGGTCAGACAGATGTCCTTGCAGCACCAGCGCATTCAAGCTATCCGTGTACGAGACTACATGCCCGTACAAAGCGTCATAAATCTTCTCCGCCTCATACACCTGCGCCAGAGCCTCCCTCACCGGCCATCTCGGGTCCCGCGGGCCTTCCTTCTCCCCTCCCACCTGCGAATCTCCCCCTCCCTCCTCATCAGTCACCTTCACGGCCTCCTCACTGAAGTACGCGTACCCCCACCGCTCGGGCAAGTGCATGTTTGCCACCCCCGTGGGCTGAAACACCCAGTTCGCCGCCGGCTCCGCCTCATCCTTCACGTACACTTCTGTCCCTCCCTCCCTCTCCGTCTTCACTTTCCACTCGACCCGTGCGAAGTTGATCCGCCAGTAGTCTCCTTGCCGGGGGGGATTGTTTACGCCCTCTTCGTATTTAACGTACTCCTCTAGCGGTAAGCACATTTCGGCTGTCCAGCTCTTGCTCCCTTTCGTGGGGTCGTTCAGCTGCCCGTCCACCCCAACCCCCACCTGGAAGGAAGAGGTGATGTCCCAGGAGGGTACGGGAGGGCTGGACGAGGAAGGGGTCGAGGGAGGGAGGGAGGAAGGGGTATAGTTGGTGGAGCACATGGAAGGGAGAGTGCCGTTACAGACCGCAGGGCCGCCGTCAATGTAGGGCTTGACGAGGAGGAGGTTCCACGAGGTGCCGCGGGCATTCACCTCAACTTCTTTGTAGTAGTGATTGCTGTGTAAAGCAGGCAGACAGCGAGGGAGGGAGGGAGGAGTGAGGAAACGGGTTGCGTATTATGCCGCGGGCGTCAGATATCCCAATTTCCTTCCCTTTCGCCCTCTCTCCCCCTCTCCCTCCTTTTCACTTACTCTCCATTCGGGTCCACGAAAATCTCGAAATCATTATCGAGGTACACAATGCCGTTGTTCTTGGTCTGCGTCGCCCAGGCATGGGGTTCTTCCATGTAAGCTGCAACCCATAGACAGGTGTTGTCGTAGCGCATTTTCACTGAAAGGAAGAAGAGAAAAGGGAAGAACAGGACAGGAGAAAGTGTGGGCGAGTATGTCATGTGTCAAAATCTAATCTCTCTCCTGCTTCTCATTGCGCTCCTTCCTTCACGTCTTCTCCCCCTCTTTCCTCCTCCCTCCCTACCTTTAGTTTCAAACCGCGGCGCTGGCCCCAAGTCGCCCTCAATGTCCACAAAGGGGGCACTCCAAGGAATCTCCGTCCAAGCCGGCTCGTCTAGCTGGCCGTCCGCCATGATGTGCTGGCCCTCTTGCAGCTTGTGCACGACGAGTTGGCTGTAAGGAGGTATTAAGGCAAGGAAAGTCAAGACACGGCAGATTTAAGTGGTTGGCAACACACACGACACGTACCGAGGATAGGACCCAAAACAAGCCGCTTTGCTGATGGCAGCATCCTTGCTTATAAGCTGGCGATGTGGCCGGGAATTTCGTATCAAGTATGTGCTGGCCGTCGGGACCGGAAGCGAGGCAAGCAAGAGCGACATCACGGCCAAGCTCCTCAAGGGTGCCCCACCATCACTAGCAGGGCAGGTCTTACCTATTCTATGTGATAGACATGTAGCTGTGGCCATATTGTGCCTGTGTTGAGGGAGCAAAAGGGTCGGGAAAGGAAAGAGAGTTGGCGGGGGGCAAATTCTGTCCTTGCTGTCTATCTGATTGCCTCTCTCTTTGTCTGCTGCGGAGGCGTGCCTTGAAACCTGCCAGATCCCAACCACGCCGCGGATGAATTGCTTAGGTATTTTTGAATTGACAGGACTAGTGTTTAGGGCAAGAAACCGCAGCCTCCATGCCTATATGCCTGTCCGCCCCCTTTCGGAGCTTAATCCTGTGGCGCTTCCTTTGAACCGGTTGCGAACGAAAAATTTCAGGGGCGCGGAAAGACCACCGACTCGTGATTCCTAACAGGCAGAATGTGGCTGAATTCAATCTTGCCATTCTCAACCCTAGAGAAAACTGGGAGGTATCAGTAGAGACAAATGCCGCTGTAGGCTAGGATAACAATGCGGAATTGGACTCGTGAGCAGAACAAGGAGGCGGAGAGCAGCAGGCAGGCTGCCGATGTGACCGACTCAGAACAAATTCCCACCGGCTGCCTTCGTTGACGATGACTCCTCACATGGACGCCATGAAGTCCAAAACAATAAACAATGTGTAGAAACCTTTGCAAGGTTGCAGTAGCGCATGACATGTGCACTCGTTATCAAGATATTTCTCAACGCACGGTTTTGGACAACGACACGCACGCGCCCTTGCGTCGTTTGCAAACCACGAACGTCATGGCAGGTGGCTCGGTCTTGTTTCTTCTCTCCTGGTGTTCTTCGGGGCGGGTCGTGCCTTATCGAAGACTTTGTTCCAATATCCCTCGTTCATTAAATTGACTGGCCTACGTCCTGACAACAACCTCCCCATCCCCCCATAAATATATATATATACCCTCCGGCATGAGGAAGGCCTTCGTGATGAATCACTGGGCAAACTTTTCGTCACACTCTTTCCGCCTTGCTGGCTTAGGAAGGGAAGGCTGGAATGCGTTAGCAGCGGCTTGGAAGAGACTTGCAGAGGTGAGAAGTCGGCTAGACTGATTCATGCAAGAAGACAGACGCCAGAGAGGAGGCGGGAGGTGGGTCGGGTTATGGAGATTGGTAAGGCATGGCCGCCGTCGCGGCTGACTTTACATAATGTCGGACAGGTGCAGGGCTGCGGTCTGAAAAGGGAGCATACCGGGATGGTCTCAACCCGGTGGCTGTAGCTGCAATTCGTAACAGGAAATAGTTCTTTTGAGTTCCTACATCTCTCTAGAACTATCGCATGCAACCTGACGTCTTCGAGGACTTGCATACGAGGGGGAGCCTTCCAACAAAAAATTGTTGTCATCCCTTATTTCTCGTCCGAGTTTTTCTGGCGACTTTGATAGGTTTTTTGACCTGGCAAAGTCCCCGAACGGCCCCACACAGGGCCAGGAGGAGAAGGGGAAGGAGGATAAAAGAGGAGGTCAGCGGGAAGGCTACACATGTTGACCTAGAGGGGAGGGAGGCGGGGAGGGCGGGGGAGAGGGAGGGAGGGAGAGAGGGCTAGCTAAGACGGGAGCGAACTCGCTAAATTTTGAAACAATGGCGAGGATGGAAAAACAGGGGGAGGAGGTAAATAAAAAAGGAAGAAGAGGGAGGGAGGGAGGGAGGGAGGAAAGATAGAAAGGAGGGAAAGGGATAAGGGAGGAATAGGGCCGTGTGGCCTTGGCGTTGAAGCACAGCGGATTTGGGCGCTTGGCCACTCATCCGCATTCCGTGCTCGCGAACCCCACGGGGCCGTTCTTACTAGTCCGGCCCAGGAAGGCTTTGATCGATGTAGCAGGAAGGCTTTGATCGATGTAGGGGAGCACGCAATAGACAGGCGACGCGTGCTGGACACTACCCGCGAAATGCCACGATGTGTGATCAGGGCCGAGGCCATTCATTCACCAATTTTTGTGAAAGAATTATCGGGACAGCACTTAAAATGTTGGCGTCGCGCATCCCCAAAGGAGGCGAGGTAGCCATGCTGATGAATGAACAGTCTCTCTAGCTCTCAAGATGCACCGTAAAACCCGGCAATTGACACCAAATCAATGACAACGAAAAATGTGTTTTGCATTGGGAATTGCGGAGAATGTGTCTGAATGGGAAGAACGGGAGGGCCATACCAGAGGTAGAAGACAGGCATACATCGCTAATGCAAAGAGGATGAGTGTAACAGCTTGAAGTTGCGATCATTCTACTCCCGACGCCGTTCATTCGAAATTCCAATTCTGCTCTTTCATCAGTCTTTGGTTGAGCTGTCTTGCCTCCCTCTCCCCCAACCACATTGCCTTCTCTCCCTCGCTTCCCCGTACTCTGCGATTGGTTGCTCTAATCATTATTGTTGTGTGGGGTTCCTCTTCTCCCTATCACCACACAGACACGAACATGCACAATAAAACCAAAACACGAAAACCAAAAATATTTCAGAGAAACGAGTGAGGAACACCCCAACCATCCAGGCAAAGAGTATGCCACTCCCTCCCTCCATTCCTCCCTCCCTCCCTCCATCCATCCATCCCTCCCTCCCTTCCTCCCTCCCTTCCTCCCTCCCTTCCTCCCTTCCTCGTCCCTCTTCATTCCCGTCTTTCCTTCAAGTCCAAGCATCGCGCCGCTTCTACTGTACTAGCCAAGTCTTCGTCCTCCCACCCTCTCTTCTTCCCTCCCTCCTCCCCTTCCTCCCTCCCAGCATCAAAATTGACATGACCCATACGAACACATTTATTTGCCCTTTTTCCTTTCACTCCATTCCACTCACTTCCTGCCTCCCTTCCACATTCCTTTCCTCAATCCTTCCACGTCCTACGCTTACAGCTCCGCAGTGTGGATATCTTCTTCTCTGTCTCCTTCATTCCAACCCTCTCACCCCCGCCCGACTCTCTTCCCGCCCCGAGTCCGACTGCAGACATGCACCCGCACCGTCTCTACTCCTTATATCATTCACTTGTGGTTGATTATTCGCGCAAATTTCTCTCCTACCAAGGACGCGCCGCCCACCAAGGCGCCGTCGATGTCGGGCATGGCCATCAACTCGTCCACCGTCTCGGGCGTCACGCTCCCTCCGTACTGGATCACCACCTTGTCGCTCACGTCCTTCCCGTAGGCCTCGGACAGGATCTTCCGGATGTTCGCATGCACGTCTTGGGCGATCTCGGGGGTGGCGGTTAGGCCCGTGCCGATGGCCCATACCGGCTCGTAGGCAATGGCCACGTTGTCCATTTGTTCCTGTTGGGAAAGGGAATGCAGGAGGGAGGGAGGGAGGGTCGGTTCTTATCAAATGGAGCACAGGATTTCCTCTTTGTGGGAGGGAGGAAAGGGGGGGTGGGAGGGCGAGCCGAACCTTGGTGACGCCCTTAAGGCCCTTGGCGAGTTGCAGGCCGCAGATGAGCTTGTTCACGCCCAGCTCGTACTCGTCCTTGGTCTCGCCAATGCAGAGGATAGCCTGCGCGGGTCAGGGGGAGGAGAGGGAGAGAGGAAATATGAAAAATGAAGAAAGCAGGAAAGCTGAGTGGATGCTGGACCAGCCTATATTAAGTTTCTCTGCCCTGTGCGAATGTCTCCCCCCCTCCATCCTTCCCGTGGCCCTCCCCTCCCTCCCTCCCTCCCTCGTACCTTTAACCCCGCGCCCAACACTTTGTGCAGCTTGGCATTCACCGTCTCGTCGGTATCTCCGAACAAGGCCCGTCGCTCCGAGTGGCCACACAGCACCCACTGCGCCCCCACTGACTTGATCATCGGAAGAGAGGTCGCGCCCGTGTAGGCACCTTTATCCTCCGTATACAAGTCTTGCGCGCCGAGGAAAACGTTGCTTCCTTTGAGGGCATCCTTGACAGGAACAAGAAAGGGAAAGGGCACGACGACGGCAACGTCCACGTTGGAGGCGCTAGTTGAGGCAGCTGCGACCTGAGGGGAAGGAGACGGAGGGAGCAAGGGAAGAGGAAGGGAGGGAGGGGGGGAGGGAGGGAGGGATTAGCGGCCGGGATGAAATATTGATGATAATGGTATTGTAGGGACACGAGAACAGTTCAACGTGGGGGCAGAGAGTTAACCAGTGATGAAGGGAGGCAATGCGCTGGACTCCGGCTCGTGAACATGAGCTGAGGAAAGTGTACAACCAGCCGACACATCAGCCAGACTCTCATCCGCACACTCAACACACGAAAACCTCACTCTGCCTGTCTCATTGACGGTCGAACGTACCGCCTTGGCCAGGTCCAGGGCTGCCTCGAGGGTATCGGGGTTCTCCTTCCAGTTGCCTGCGATGAACGGACGGCGTGCGGCCATCATGGAGGGGGCAGTACGACGACTCGCGGATCTGCTGACGACGGGGCTGCTGGAGCGGAAGGAGGTCTGAGGGATGAAGGCGGATGCGGGCGCGGCCAGCATGGCCACCGCAAGAAGGCAGAAAGTCCTCATCATCCTGCTGTGGGATCGTGTGCGAGGGGAGAGGGAGTAGCGGTGCGCGTGACCAAGGATACTCTCCGGCATGTCAATCACTCCTGCCAAAACCACGCCGCATACTGACACGCAGAAAAGTGCCTTGCATGTACGAGGGAGAACATTCAGAGCCACAATTAGCTGGCTCGCATCGCTCAGTGCAAGAATGGAGAGGTGGTGGATGACTGCACAAGACCTGACTCGGCATCAAGTGTGAGGTGAAAACATCACCAACCAGTCATCACTGGGCGGCGGGCATTAATGTCCACGCCAACCGGCCAAAAAAGAAGATTTAAGCATAGGCGCCTTAGGCCTTTTTAGCACGTCACTTTATCCACTTGCACCTCTGCCCGCTCATTCTTGTTGCAGATGCATCGCCGCCGGGAGGGGCGGAGGCGGATGTGCTGAGGAGGAGCCGTCACATGTCTGTGGGTTTTGGCGCGGCAGGCCCATGTTTCTGCGGCTACATTGATCGTGGCGAAGTAGAGTCCTGTCCTGAGGAGCAATACGCAAAGTTAAGATAAGCTAGTGGGCACAAGACGCCTAATATAATTTATCCATAGACACCAAGCGAAAGTGTGCGCGGAGCGATGTGCCGTGTGAGCTTTCTTAACTGCGACCCGTGAGCGATGGACAAAATGTAAGTGACCAAGATGAGAAGGCAATTCCTTCTTTTAATGTGCATGATTGCATAGTGACAGGTTTATGAGGACAAATGATACATCAGAAAAGTGAATTTCCAAATTTGCGTCTGAGGAGTGCATTTTCCGAGTGCTATGGGAGAGCTCGTCGTCTGCGAGGGCTTACTTGGCGTAAAAAAGGAGCTTGCTATGCGACGCACCTCATATGCATCTGGGCAAGACCTTCCGATTGTGAAATCTGTGACACACTTTTATTTTTGAAGTGCATTACTTATTATTCCTTAGTTTTCCAACATCCAAAGTCTGATTTTGGGGGAAAGAAAGGAAGGGGTACAGGAGGTAGAGTACTTGGGGACTTCCTAAAATCGTAAAACAGCACCCCGGTCATCCTGCCAAATATTGCCTGAATCCGAGTTGCTAGACAATATCGGCTAGAATGCTTCATGATACGCCTAAGCATTTGTGATCTCGCCATGCACTATATCGACAACCTTCTGCACACAGGCAACGGGCATCAACGGCCGGCAACTCTGAACGAACGAACGAACGAACGAACGACGAACGCGACGCTACGCTACAATCCGTGTGGTGTAGCGACCCCTTCCTCCTAACCCGCACTGATGGCGAACACACACAAAGACCGTCCAATTACAAAGAAGTACAATTAATTAAAACATAAACAAATCTTCAATCCACACACAGGACCATCCCGTGCCGTGGGTCTCTCAATCTTTCGGCAATCATCATCATCGCCGCGGGCGTCTCAAGAGTCGCAACGTAGTTGGGTTTGGCAGCAGCAATCAGCAGAGCAACAAGCACCAGACATACATTTACACACATGTCCTCCTCGCCCACTCGAAGGGCAGGCAGCGGCGGCCGTGGCAGCTCGGGTGGAGGAAGTCCGACCCCGTTGGGTGGCACTGGTGGTGGCGGGGTAGGGGGAAATGATTGGGAATGGGCAGTACGGCCAACCAAGTACACCGAATTGACGCACGGAGGTTGTAGTATCAGCAGCCTTCACGGCACAGAACGAGGCATTTTTGATACAGGCTCGCCTCTCCGCAGCAACATCAGGACACAAGGCCTGAGCCTTAATTTGTTCTTGACAAACACCTCGTCCGCTTCTGGTTTAGGGGTGGAGGAAGAGAGCGTCGACATCCCTTCGTCGTACATGGGCGACGAATCTACTATATCATCCTGGCCGGCCTCGCCGCGAGTGGGCATTAATCAAAGAACATGCTGCAACCAGGCCTCTTTGCGGTGTTACCTCAGTACCAGCCTCTTCCTCTCCATCCTCCTTTTCTTATGGTCTTGCGTCATTGGCTTCGTGTGGGGAGCTTTCCTGTCATTGGGTTCCATCGGGGCCCACCTTACGTATTTCCATACTCTTCTCCGTCGTGCTCAACCCCCCGTCGGGGTCCGCAACATCCAAAAACAACGCTGCCTGCACTATACCGTCCTTACCCTTTCCTACCTCGTCCTATTTTACCTTCTAATCCGCTTGATCTGTGCGCGTACTACTTTTGTGCGACATGCCGCCTTCCCTTCCCGCTGCTATCGAAATGCTCTGGGCACGATTCCTCCCGCATGCGTCCGTGTCACAAACGACCCTCTCTCGACAGGGGAGCGAGCGCACGGCTTGAGCGCACCGACATTTTTCACGCCCAAGACACACAGCGTGACGCAGCTTGTGGAAAAATGGGCAGGGAAACAGTTTCAAACCAGGGTGATGGGAAGGGCGGGTGCGGGTGGGAAGGGGGGGGAAACCTTGCACATAGTGGCGGTGACGGGCTTTTGGGGATTTGTGGATGACATGGCAGTCGAGGTCGCGTGTGTGGATGTGGAGCCCGGGAACAGCACGGTGGTTGTTAGGGTGCAGAGCGAGCAGAGATTTGGCACCTTGGACGGAGGAGTGAATAAGAGGAGGGTCCTTTCCTTGTTTAAATTTTTGGAAAAGAAGGCCGGGGCCTTGCCCGTGGGAAGGTGTCCTCCGACGCCGACGCTGTGAGAGATATCGACGAGAGAATGTATATAGGCTTTGTAAGAGATATGAATAAGGTGACGGCGAGAGTCTTCACTATTGCTCCGAGGCGAAAGGATGAAAAGGAAAGAGAGGGAAAATGCAAGTCAGACACCCAAAAGCTCGGAGGGTGCGAAAAAAATTCTTCATCCCATGAGACCACGACACAAATAAATGTCTTTTGAAGTGTTTGGCCTGCATTACTTCTCCTCTTCCATTCCATCCTTTCTTCTTGAGGCAATAAAGGACAAGTTTGCGATGGAATGGAGACCTGTCTTTCAGATCACAATTTTCACAATAAGTCATGTGAAAGCCAGCTTGTATAACGAAAATGCCTTCGGCGCTACAAGGGCCGTAAAACTAACCAACCATGGTTTTATTTTTGATAATGATGAAAAAAATAAAAATGAGTCTCGTCTTTTCTTGATTCTCTATTTACATGGTCTTTAGGATACACGTCTACGCATCATGATGGGGCTCTAACCATTAAAATCCGTTGCAAATATGTAAATCTTATGCCCCCCTGCTCCTCGCATGAGATGCTTGTTTCGTCTCATTCTGCTTGTGTCTTTTCGCCTTTTCCTTGTACTCCACCACCCCTCCGCTTACCTTGCACCCTTGCGAACAAATAAACCCTGTCTTGGATTCTTCTTCCCAAAACGCCGGACAAATGTGTATAGCTTTGATCACTGCCCCTTTTCCATCCCTTCCGCGCTTTCGTCCTTGGCTCTCTCCTTTTCCGCCTTCTGGTGCGTCTCTTCCAGGCACACACGTGCATCGTAAATGACTTCCTTCCACAAGGTCTTGAGATTGACCACGCCCGATGAAAATGGATACTGCGCCTTAATGCCCAACTCCCTCAGTCCGAATAATGCCCATGTCAGGATCCCAACAGCCGGCACCAACGCGTGTCCTGGCAGTTTATCAACCAGGGCAAAGGGGAGTGTGAAAACATAAAGGGTCAGGAAACGAAGCGCATGCGTGTAGAAAAATGGGGGCACAGAGGGCTTCATCAGACGCTGGACCTGGGTTACGTGATGGCTCAATTGATCAATGTGCTCCAACAGGCGACCAAAATATGGAGAATTGCGAAAGACTGCGGATGTTTTGGCCTCATCTACAACTTCCTCCGAGATCAACTCCGTCATAGCTAGGGGCCGATTGGCGGCTCCGAGCCGAAGAATCTCCAAATCCCGCTTTTCTAGCAGCGCTTCCAGCTCTAACTGCCGCTGCTTTCGCGTCACAAACTCCTCTAGCAAAATGCCGTACGCACAAGTCAGGTCCATCAGACGCCGCGCGGGAAAAGGGGGACCGCTACTGCCCAGCAAGGACTCGGCCCCAATAGCGCATCGTGCCATATCGCGGGACGTATCCAGCACTCCATCCCAGATCTTTCGTGCGTCTTCACAGCGATCAAAACCCTTTTCAGCTCGAAAAGTGAGGAAGAAACCAAGAGGGCCCGCCAGCAACGAGTGCGGGTGAATGTCCACAGCGCCCGTCATGCCACGTTTGTACGCGTGGGCAACTAGGGCTGTGAACACCATATTTAAGAACAATACTGGTCGAATTTCCGTCATCAAAAAGGCCTGTGTAGTTAACCAATGAGCAAAGTGCACGGCACTTTCTTTGCGCTTGGGTGGCGGGGGCGGGGGATGGTCGGGGGCAGGAATGGCGGAGAGGCTCGAAAAGAGGGTGGAGCGTCCTGAAGTGGGCTGTGGAGAGCGGACCTTTCCACGTTGCCGGGTCAGAAAAGAAAACTGGAGAGCCATGATGCAACGGGATGGGGGCGCCTGAAAGGCGTGAATATGCGTAAATCCGGCGGCAGCGAGGAGCAGCAGGACTTGGCCAGCAACAAGGCTCCGCATCTGGGGTTTGGAGGCGTTGGGGAGTCAGCCGAGGTGAGAGGGACGCACAACATACCCATTGTTTCGCACATCAAACCATTGCTTTCCATAGGCATCGATATATGTTTCCCTCAAGAATGTATTAATAGGCAGCGTAGCAACTTGGATCTGGGGTGTACATGAAGAACGAACGTTCCTGGCGGCAAAATCGCCCAATCTTCTTCGGGGCGCTCTTTCTATTTTTCTTTTATTCTTCATTTGATTCTTTTTCCCTTATGATCGATTGCTTTCTTTTTGTCAGTCAGGCAATTCTAGCCCTTCCTTCTCTCACCGTCGACCGCCCCCTCTTCCTCCCCTCCCTCCCCCCCTTCCTCGACCTCTTCGTCCAGCCCCTCTCTCACTATCCCCCATGATAGAAAACCCACCCCGACTGATATAATTACCAGCCCCTCTCCCTATACCTTCCTGTGCCCCCCCCCTCTCTCCTCCTCCCATCTTTATCTTTTTCTTTCCACCCCCCTTTTCCCCCGGGGCCTCTCCCTCCTCCAACTGATCCAAAACTGAGGGCCCCGTCTTTTTCAAACTTTTCAGCTGCACCATCCCGTGAGTCTGTAGCGCCCCCTTACTTTCCTTCAAGACCTCCTCCCACTCTGCCGTCGATCCTTTAACCGCATACTGCATCAAATCCAAAGACTTCAACAACCCTTCTTCCCTCCTTTCCTCCCTCCTTCCCTCCCTCTCCCTACTCTTCACCTCCTTCGCCCCAATCTCCATCTCCTCCTCCAATCGCATTGGCAAACTCTCCATCTTTCTCCCTGCCTCCTTCCCTGCCTCCATCCTGCCCTGCCCTATCCTCGCAGCCGCCGGTGCTGCTGCCGTCATTGCTGCCATCTCTTCCTCCACCTCCCCCTCTTCTATCCCTCTCAAGCACGCCGAGAGCCTCCTGACTGCTTTGTTGAACATGGCCTGCACCTGGTGTGTAGGTAGACCCAATTCTAACGACAAGGCACCCAGCTCCTTCCTCTGCATGCCTAGCCCTATTAAAATTGCTGCTTGTAAGGGCGGGAGGGATGAGGAGGAAGAGGAGGAGGAAGAGGAGGAGGAAGGGAGGGAGGGCAAACGGTTTTGGAAGAAAAGCTGGCAAAGGAGTGGAAGGAGGTCAGATATGATTGAAGGGTCCCCGAGGGAGGAGGCATAGGTATGGAGGCGGCGGCGGTCATGGCTGGTGAAGAGGAACGAGAGCTCTTCTGCTGTCAGGAGGGATGGACATGCAGTAGCAGCAGTAGCACCAGTTGCAACAGCGGTCTCTTCACCATCCTCTTCAACCTCCGGCTGCTGTCGTTGCTGCTGCTGCTGCCCGCCCACCAGTCCTAGGGCTGTGAAGGTCCCGAGGCCCGCATACACAGACGGCAGCAGCCGCAGCACCCTCGACTGAAATTCCTCCATCTGTGCCAAGAACTCGTCGCCCCCTCTCCTCTCCCCTCCCCACAAAGCCAGCGCCATTGTCACGGCCTGCGAGGCCTCGCGCCCTTCTTCGCTCCCTTCCTCCTCCTCGCCCTCCTCCTTGCTGGGAACCGCCGTCATGGCGATGGGGCGAAAGCCTGCGCGACGCCAGAATACGATCCACCAGGAGGGGGAGGTGGGAACACGGCGCACTACCGCCATCCGGGGAGGAATAGCGGGCGCGCTGCTGCTACTGCTGCCGCTGCTTCGGGCCCAAAAGGGTCCTCTCTCTTCGAGGGAGGTGAGGACGGGAGGGAGGATCTGCCGAGGTTGAAGGGCTGAATCCATCACACGCGTCACTGTTTTTTCCTTCCCGTACTCAGCGGCAGCAGCAGCATCAACAGCAGGGGTAGTAGCAGAAGATGCAATGTCTCCCTTGAGGTGCCGCGCCAGGAGCTGCACCGCCCTCCCTCCATACCCCATCCGCATCACGTCAGGGTGGGTCGCCACGTGCACCACGTCCACCCACCCTTTCTCCTCCCCTCCATCCTTCCCTCCCTCCCCCTTCACCTCCCTCAAATGTATAACCGCCAATATGTCAGGTAATCCCGCTTTCTCCCCCTGCTCCTCCGCCTCTGGCCCCAGCAACACCACTAGATGATCCCCCTCCCTCCCCACCTCCCACACCCTCCTTCCCTCCCTCTTCCTCGCCCACGCCCCGTACACGTACATCACCCTCTCCAACAGCAACTCTGTCATGGCATGTCCAGACAACAACGTCGCTTTCTCACAATAAAACAAGTCACACTCCCACGGCGCCGGCGTCCCAAACTTCAAACCCAGCCCTCCTCCCTCCCTCCCTCCCAACCCCCCCATCTTCCCCACCCATCGCTCCACCGGGTCCTTGCCCCTCCACATGACAGGCTCCTCCATCCCGACCTCCACAACGCTCCTCCTCCCCGCCCCTAACGCCGAAACAGCCTCCGCCGCTTTTCTCCATCTCTCCTCGTGCACTTGCCTCTCACCCTTCTTCGTCTGAGATCCCCTCACTTCAGCAGCAGCAGCAGCAGCCACCTCCCCCGCCGTGCTGCCCGCCTGTGCTATGATGCGGGCCATCAACGCTTTAGCCGCTGCTGGGCCCGCCCCTCCCTCCCCCCCTTCCTGGATAGCCACAAACGTCAAGTAAGGGCCAAGGAGGTTCCCAACAAGGGAGGGAGAGAGGGAAGCAGCGTCATCGATAGCCAGCACCTCCGCCTGCTCCAACCTCGCGCCATCGTCCGGGTATATGTATTGCACAGTCTGCCGATGCTCTCTGAACACATTGATCCTCAAAATCGCTGTCGTCCCTCCCCCCTTCCCTTCCTCCCTCCCCCATCCCGACCCGGCAGCACTCGGTCGAATTTCATCGGTCCCTCCCTCTCTCCTTCCCTCTGGTTGCTGCCGCTCTTGCACCACCACCTCATACTCCTCCTTCTCCTTCCATCCCATCACATCAAAGCCCTTCAACACAAACCTGAAGATCCCTTGGGCCTTCCGGGGAGTCTCGGCCGTTAAAAACACATTCGAAAATCCGAAGGCGATGGCCCCAGCCAATCCCAAACCCAACGCACACGTCTTCCCTCGGCCCCTTCCCCCCCTCATGACCACTGTTCCTCCCATCTCTTTTTCAGATGCAGCGTCCAGGAACGTAAGGAGGGCTCGGCCTTGGTCGAGGGTGAGGGCGAGGGAGAGGAGGGGCCCCGCGATAGGGGAGGAAGCAAGGGAGGACTGGAGGGAGAGGAGGTCTAGGCCATCCTCAGTTTTTGGGGGGGGAGGAGGGGAGGAGGGGAGGAGGAGGGCGGGGGAGTAAGGAAGAGGGTGGAGGGAGGGGAGGAGGAAGAGGGCGGACTTGCAGGAGGGGAGGCGGATCAGGAGGCGATCGAGGAGGAGGGATCGGGATGCGGCTTGTCGTTGCTGCTGTTGTTCTTGTCTTCGTCGTTGCAGTTGCTCCTGCTGGTGGCGCTTTCCTTTTTCTTCTCCTCCTCTTGCTGCTGCTGCTGCTGTTGAATGGAGTTCCTCCCAGGCTTCCACTTCGGGAAGGACGAGGACTAGGAGCCCTCCGCCATGGAGACTGTTGGCTGTAGCAGCAAGGATGGAGGGGGAGAGGTGCTCTTGAGGGCGAAACACCACACACAGGCCCAATTTGGCGGGGATAGAGGAGGAGAGGGGGAAGGAGGAGAGGTCGGTGAATGCGAGGGGCCTGCATGGGAGGTTGAGCGACGGAGGACGGGAGGAAGGGAGGAAGATGGAGGATGAGCACAATGGCGAGGAATTTGCACGTTGGGCACTCTTGGGAATGAGTCTCCAAAGAGAGGGAGCGTTGCCCGTGCCCGTGTGCTGTGGGCAGTGTCCAAGAGCTCCAGGCGAGATAATACGCGGGTGGAACCAGCATAAAGTTGAGTACTTATTTAAACAATCCATTATCGATGAATGAATTACTGTGGTACTTGGCGCAACGGCCCAACCATCTTTAGGTTTTAAGTTTGAAGACAAGTTGAGTGCTTTTTGCCATGCCTGAGATTTATTTTTGCATGCCCTGATATGAACTCAGACCACGGGAAAGAGTATAGGCCCGGTCACAGTATGGGATGCTTAGGGATGGAGGGATGGAGGGACGGAGGGAGGGAGGGAGGGAGGGAGGGAGGGAGGGGAACAAGTACAAAAAAGAGGGCATGCTAGACGATCAAGGCATTGAATGGAGAACAAGTAATAGGAAAAACATTAGACGGTTTGCCTACGCCCACAATGAACCTCACACATTCCCCCTGCCGTACCTCAGCTGGCCCGTTAAAGGACCCGCGGTTGCCTTGTCCGTGTCCGCCACAACCATGACGCCCTTTCCCTTTCCACCCACGCTTTTCCACCCTTGGACAAGCGCCAGGAGAGCTGTAGAGATTGTAGATATTTCTGTGTCAATGTATTTCTTGCTTTAATGTCCTCACCCGCTCCAATATTTCCCTCCCCCTCCCCCACCACCCTCCCTCCTTACCCGCATCAGGCCGCGACGAGAGCAGGACGCACACACCACGATGGCCCGTCTTGACCAATTTAGCGAAAACTTGGATCACAGTTGGGGGACAGATGATGGGTGTAGTGTTGTTTTCCATATGGCGGGGGCGTTTTTTGGAGGAGTTTGCGTCTGAGGAGGTAAGTCCGGGAGCTGCTGTGACAGGTGGGGAGGTAGACGCTGGAGATGCAGGAGCTTTCTTTTTCTTGACCTTGCTGGCGCCACGCATTCTAATGTAGGTCAATGTTCAGAGGAATGTGTGTGAGGCGTATTTTTGCACATACTATGTATATCAGAGTGTGTGCAAGCGGCAGGATACCACACAACAAGCGCGTCGCTCGCTCGCTCCAGAGCCGTTGGCTAGGTTTCTCTGGGGCCAACCTACCGTCCATTTCCCTCTCCCGCGTTTATCGCGAATAAGAGAAAACAAATCCCAGGACAAATTCAAGTTACGTTCATAATTAATTAAATTGTCGGAACACGGTCATGGTGACAATTTTGGGTCTTGACGGCATGAAGCGCAAGCATGAAGAATTGATCAAGAAAGAGCAATGGGCCAGCGACACACTAAATATTTATTTTTTTAATTTTGTTTTATTGTTCCGTTTCGATTCTATTTGCTGTATTTATTATGCTCGATTATCCCAAAAAATGTTTACTCTTAGTGGCTCCACCAGGCGGCCTCCACCTTCTCCTCATCCTCAACATCCTCCTCTATACCCGGCACGTCTCTCCCTCTCCTTCTACCCCCCCTCCTCCGCCTCCTACATGAGCCACTCAACCGCCAACAACTTGTTGCTGTGGAATAGATGCAGGTAGTACCTCGCCCGTTCCGCATGATAGCCCCTCGCAGCAAGGAATGACCCCCTCGTCCTCCTCCTCCCACCACGCTTTACCTACCCCCTCTTCCAATTTTCCGAGTTGCATGTCAGCATGATAAGTTTTCATTTGAGCCTCTTCATAATCATCCTCTGTCTCGTCATCCTCCTTCTCCCCCTCCTCCCCCTTGATGTCTTCCACCCTCCCATGCGTACTCGCTCTATTCGACTCCCTATGTCTCGCGAAAAGCCGAGCAGAAGTAGTAGTAGCAGCAGTAGTAGCAGCAGTATTAGAACCAGCAAGCGCATAAGAGGAAGAGAAGAGAGAGGGAAATGATTTCAAAGGCACACTTGTTTGTCTTCTCACTGAGAAAGGAGCAGCAGCAGCAGGAGCCACAGCAGGAGCCGCAGTACCAGCACGGGCCATATCGCGCTCGTGGCGGTTGGGATGAGAGGCGTAAGCATGACCTTGCCTCATAGGCGAGAAGAGGGGACTCAAGGGGGAGGAGGAGGAGGAAGAAGAATTAGAAGAGGAGGAGGAGGAGGAGGAGGAGGAGGAGGACAACCCACGGGACGCTGAAGCTGGGATAAGGAGAGGGAGGTATGGGGAGGGCTTGTAGCCTCGTCTGCTCTTTCCATCCCCAATCCTTCTTCCCCACCTTGCTAAAGGTCCTGCTGTTACTACCCCTGCTACCCGTGCTGAAGTCTTTTTCCTCCTTACACTCCCCTTCTCTTCCTCTCACCATTATCTCCTCCCCCTCCATACCCAAAACGTTGTTGTTATTATTGCTCTTGCTCACATCCTGCTGATGATGATCTTTCTCCTGCTGCCGCCCCCACCGCTGCTGCTGCTGCTACTGCTGTGGAGGAGGAAGGAGGAGGAGGAGGAGGAGTAGGAGTAGGAGGGGAAGGAGGAGGAGGAGGAAAGAGGTTTTGGTTGAGGGAGGGCATATAAGGCGAAGCGGGTGGGGAGCGCGCAATGTAACTCCGTTTTCTGGTACTGCTATCGGTCCTGGTGGTGCTGCTGGAGCGAGTGGCAGGAGGCTGAGACGGAGATGGAGCAGTCTTGCTCGTCTTAGTGGTGTGAGAATTGACGTGGTGCTAAGGAGGGTATGGTCATGGTGCTAGTGGTGCTCATGGCACTGGTGCTAGTTCTACCGCTTGGGCTGTCAGAAGCACAAGAAGGTAAATCCGACGACAGTATTTGCTGGTGCTGGTGCTGGTGCTGGTGATGATGCTGGTGCTGGTCCAACCGCTCAAGAGAGAACGCGCCCCATCCTGGTGACGCTGCATCGGTAGAAGGAAATGGGGTAGAGAAAGAGAGGGAGGACAACAAGGAGGATGAAGATAAGAAGGAGGCGGTACCAGGGGTCATGGCTTCAGCAGCAAGAGCGAGTGAAAGGGGAGGAAGGGGTGGAAAGGACTGGAGCCATTGCCGCTCCACACACATGCGCCTATGAGTTCTCCAGCCCTGACTTTGGTGGACATAGGAAGAGAAAAAGGCAAGACCACATCGCTTGCATCGGTATACCGTGATATTTTCACATACTGCATACGGGCCGTCGTCAGGTTCCTCGTCTGGTTTTGGAGAAGCTGCAGGGACAGCAGGGAAAATGGCTGTAGCATGGGTGCTCGTCGCCGTCCCTCCTCCTGTGGTCCCTATGGCCTAGGGCCAGCCCTTCGGCTGAAAATTTGCCTCGTTGTCATTGAAAGGCTGTGGCGTGTGTGGGTGTGGTGCATGGAGGGCAAGGTGGGGCGTCATGGCGTGGCGGGAGTCTAGGAAAAAATTGAAGGGGGGAGGTTGCGTTTGGGTCTGTAGAATTTCATCAAGACGCGCTGCGGAAAGCGGGGAGGGATTGCATGTCGATCCTGCTGCTCCCTACCGACAGAGTCACCACATATATGTTGCCAGGGAGTACATGCATGTCGATTGTACAATGAGGGGAGGCGTGCCACGAGCGAGGAAGCGCTCTCCGTAACAGTGAGACGGAACATCGCCCGCCATGTTAGTTAATTAACACTGAAAACCACCACACTCATCCATTACATACACCATGCACCAACGCATACATCATAAGCCGTCGGCGTAATCTCGTGAAGGAGCTGCAGTGGGTCGACAGCCATGGTGGACATTCAGGCAGCCATCGCGGAGGTAAGCGAATGCCTCCCCTGCCCCTCCCTTCCTTCCATCCTCCTCCCTGTAGCCTCGCCCCTCGCGCGTATCAATGCGCGAGTCTTACATCCTCTGGCCAATGGTTAGGTGGGCTGCCATTTATAGAAAGCAAGCCAGTTCTGGACGCTTATGGCTGAAGTCCCTCGTTCACCACACCGTCCATTCCGACCATACCCTCATCCTCTCTCTCCATCCCACTCTCCATCCCATCCTTCCCTTCCCTCCCTGCCCCTTAGATCAAAGCCCTCGCCGGGCAAGCCGATCGGACCACGCGGCAAACGTCCAAGTACAAGGAGCTCATCACCTCGCTGGTCAAGACCCCTCGTTTCTCCTCCTGCACCTCCCTCAAAGCCTTGATCGACCACTTGCTTTCTCCTGATGTCCCCGCCCTAGTCTCTCGGGGCGTCCTGTCGTTCCTCGCGACTGAAGCTGTCGCTACCCTCTCGAAAGGCAGCAAAAATGAAGACAAAGAGGCCTTGAGAGATGTGGCAGAGTACGCCCTTGAGAAAGGAGCGGGGCATGCCCAGGTGTTTGAGGACGCGGATGTGACCTTTCGCGAATATTTGTTCGACTTTCTCAAGGCCGAAGGAAGTTATAAAGAGGCGGCCACAGTGCTGGCAGGTCAGTGGTGGTGTCCTTCCCTTGATCCCTTTTACCTTTTTCTCCTCGATCAGTTTTTATTGGGTTTGGATGTTTTGATTCGGCAATTGGCCTGTCGAATCAAAGTTGACACATAGCCTCTCCCATCCCTCCCATCCCTCCCCCCCTCCCCCCCTCCTTCCCTTCCCCGCAGGCTTGAATCTCGAATCTGTCTCAAGAACTTTTTCCGACGCCCAGAAGGCGGAGATCTACGTGAAGATCGCCGAGACGTACTTGGTGGAAGACGAGGCGGTAGACGCGGAGGCATTCGTGAATAGGGCAAGTGGACTTATGGAGGCCGTCACAGACTACTGGGTCCAGGTGCGGCGCGGTGGTCCCTCTCTCCCTCTCTCCCTCTCTCCCTCTCTCCCTCTCTCTCCCTCTCTCCCCCCCCCTCTCTCTCCCTCTCTTCCTCCCTTCCTTCCTCCTTGCTTCGTGTGCGCACTGTTTTCTGGTACCACAAACCCACATTTCCCTCCTCCCTCTCGTCCTTCCCTTCCTTCCTCCCTCCCTCCCCCCCATCACCTTCTCCTCAGCTACGCTATCGCGTTACCTACGCTAAGGTCCTGGACGCCAACCGGAAATTTCTCGAAGCCGCCCTCCGATACCACGAGCTGAGCCAGGCCCCACGTCGCGAGATTCCGCCAGAGGAGCTGTTGCTGCTTCTGGGAAAGTCCGTTACGTGTGCCATTCTAGGCAAGGCCGGACCTCAACGGTCTCGGATCCTAGGGACGCTGCATAAGGTGGGTGACGAAGGAGTTATGATGTCATCATTATGTCTGTCCCCTTTCTCTTTCGTTTCCTCTTTCTATTGGCCTTGGCCTTGTCGGTTTTCGTGTTTCTCGGTCGGTGATTTTCGGGGGGCATGAGGTGGGTGGCCCTGCACTCCACCATGAGAGAAAGTGCAAGGGTCATTTAAATTATTGCTCCTGTTGCTGTTGCTGTTGCTGTTGCTGCTGTTGTTGCTGCCGTTGCTGTTGCTGTTGCTGCTGTTGTTGTCGCTGCTGTTGCTACTGTTGTTGCTGCCGTTGCTGTTGCTGTCGCTGCTGTTGCTGCTGCTGTTGCTGCTGCTGTTGCTGCCGTTGCTGTTGCTGCCGTTGCTGTTGCTGCCGTTGCTGTTGCTGTCGCTGCTGTTGCTACTGTTGTTGCTGCCGTTGCTGTTGCTGTCGCTGCTGTTGCTGCTGCTGTTGCTGCCGTTGCTGTTGCTGTCGCTGCTGTTGCTACTGCTGTTGCTGCCGTTGCTGTTGCTGCCGTTGCTGTTGCTGTCGCTGCTGTTGCTGCCGTTGCTGTTGCTGCCGTTGCTGTTGCTGCCGTTGCTGTTGCTGCCGTTGCTGTTGCTGCCGTTGTTGCTGTCGCTACTGCTCGCCAGACCTCGTATGAAGGCCGGACTTGCAGCGTTGGCGAATGTCGAATCCTCTAGGTCCCTGCATAAGGAGGGTGTATCATGCCCTCACTCCCTCTCTCCCTCCCTCGCTCCCTGCTCCTTCTTTCCCGTTGCTTTCCTACTCTGTTCGCTGCCATCTTTGTCTGCGTCCCCTTCTCTCATCCTCCCACTCCTCCCCCCCTCGCTTCACCTCCCACGTCTACCTTCCTCCCCTTAGGACGAGCGCACCGGGACGCTGGAAAGCTTGGAGCAGCACAAGGCTCATGCCAAGGTCCTAGAGAAGATGTACATGGAGCAAATCCTGACCCGGACGGAGATGAGTGAATTCGGCAAGTCATTACAAAGGCACCAGACCGTCAAGTTGGCTGACGGGTTTACCATCCTCGAGAAGGCCATCGTGGAGCACAACACGGTGGCGGCTAGCAAGGCACGTCCCTGTCCCTCCCTTCCTCCCTCCCTCCCTCCCTCCCTCCCTCCCTCCCTTCCATCGTCCCTCCCTCCCTCCTTCCCTCCCTCCCTCCCTGACTCTCTGATTCCTTAACCAGCTGCAAAGAGGAGGACTTATTTCCCTCATTCTTCCTTCCCCTCCCACTACCCTTTTCCCTCCCTCCCTTCCTCTCCCAGGTGTACGACAACATCCGCTTCGCGGAACTAGGTCGCCTACTGGAGGTGAGTGAGAGCCAAGCCGAGAAGATCGCCGCAAGAATGATCGGGGAAGGGAGGCTGAAAGGCTGCATCGATCAGGTGGATGGGGTCCTCACTTTCGAGGGTGGGAGGGAGGGAGAAGCGGCAGCAGTACTGCAGGGGTGGGATCAAAAAATTGCGGCGGCATGTCAAGGCGTGAATGCAATACTGGAGGAGGTGAGCAAATCACACCCGGAGTTATTGGCTCCGGAATAGGAGCAGGGAGGAGGGGAGAAAGGGAGGGAGGGAGGGAGAGGGAGGGAAGGAGAGAGTGAACAAATTGTCTTAGCGAAATATTTTAAATGATCTAATACTGGTATATGGAGGAGGGGGCTAAGGATAGAAGTGGACAAGGAAAGAGGGAGGAAAAGGGAAGGAGGGGAGAAGAGAAGGAGAGGTAGAGGGAGAGGGATGGAATGGGAGAGAGGGAGCGAGATGGTGAGAAGAGAAATAGTTGTAGCGGCACCTGCAATGGCAATTGTGTTCACAGAAAGGGGGAGAAAGCTATAGCACCAGTAGTTATAGTCGTAAGAACGCCAGACGCAAGCACATAAAAGTGACTTGGACCCGCACTTGCGCAAAATTTGCTCCTTTTTTTTTTTTTTTCCTCCTTTGGTTCGTTCTCTCTTCTACTTATCTTTTGTTTTCTCTCTAGCGTTGTTAGTTTTTGGGTCGTCCCCAAACTCTCTGTGGTACTAGTATTACGTCTACTGCTACTGCTACTGCTGCTGCTGCTGCTGCTGCTGCTGCCGACTGTCCTCCTCAGGCCTTGCTATCCAGAAAAACACAGACGAGGAAAGAAAGGAAGAAAGGAAGGAGGGACTCACCCTTCTGCTCTACCGTTTCAGCCTTCCCGCCCTCCAATTCTTTCCAGTGTGATATTCAAACCACTCATTGTAATTAGAATGGGACATTTCTTTTCAATTTCCAACTTACCTTCCTTATCTTCCCTCCCTTTATGCCTTCTTTCCTCCTTCCCACCAGCAGGGTCCGTCACCTACTTCCGCCGTTTTTTGAATACGCACCATGCAGCAATTCCCCGTGCGCCTGCTCCCGCAAGGCAAACGGCAACGCACACAACTGCTCCCATGTGTATGTGGGGAAACGGGGTTCGATCCGATCTTCTAAAAAATTCTCGTAGCCCGGGTAGAGCCGCCGCAGCTCCTCACTCGGGCACACCACCAGCTTCATGCCCTCCTCCAAGCTTAATCCCGGCCGAACTTGCGTTAAATATGAAAGTCGTCCCAGCCTCCCAAAGGCCGCGGTCAGGCATTGACTCCCTGCCTCCGTCCCGAGGAGGGCCACGAAGTCATCCTCCTCCAGGTCCGGGAAGAGCGAGCGGACGAATCGCAACTTGGGCGCCACGTTGGCCGTCACATCCATTGCGAGGATCATGGGATTCTTGGACAGCAGCAAGTTCACGCCACCTACAGAACCCCCTAAGAGGGAGGAGAGGAGGTCGAGTTTCTGCGTGAGCGCTGAGGGTGGGTGGTAGAGGATGGAGGGGAGGTGGTGGAGGATGGACGATGTGGTGGTGGGGCCCAGTGAGGCGAGGAGGAGGTGGAGCTGGGGAGCAATGACCTCCGACAGGTCGGCAGTCCAAGCGCGAGGATGCTGGCAAAGGGTGGGGAGGAGTAGAGAGGGGGGGAGGAGAAGGGAGAGGGAGGCGAGGCGGGTGGAGAGGGAGGGGAGGGGGAGGGTGAAAAGGGCGGGGTAGGGGCGGACCAAGGAGGCCAGGTCCTTGGGAGACAGGGGGGATAGGGAAGATGGAAGGAGAAACGGAAGTGCGGCGAGGCGGGGGAGGATGGTGGAGTTTATGCCCTTGTTCAGCAGCACTGGGTGCTTGGCAAGGAGGTAGGAGGGTTTGAGGCCGGGAAGGGCGGAAGTGAAGAGCTCCAGGTAGGGCAGGACCCGCGAATCGAAATCTCTCAATAAAAGGGCGCGTGGTGCTGCCTCTATCAAGGCGATGGCGTCTTGTTTGTTTTGTGTGACGCTGATGAGGCGGTGGTACCTCTCGGAGATTAGACGTTCCATTTCGGGGGCATTTGGGCCGTGGTAGGAGAGCAGACGGGGGGCTTCAGGGAGCACCTGGGAAAGATTGACGCCAGGAAGGGCTTGTTTGAGGAAGCGGAGGCGGATCCTGACTTGCTCAATGTCGGGATCATGGAGGAAGGAGGGGGGGAGGAGGGGGAGAAGGAGGGAAGGGGAGAGCGAGGGGAGTTCGTCGGAGAGGAGGGCGACGAGATTTTTGATGGCCGGAGTATGGGGGACAGGGGGTTGCTGCCGCCGTTTCTGCTTTTGCTGCTGTTGTGACGGTGATTCCTTTTTCCGCTTGAAAACAGGCGGCGCTGTTCCTGCTCCTGATCCTCCTGCTGCTGCGGCTGCTGCTGTGGCAGCTCCTGCTGTTGGTGCGGCTGCGTTGTTAGGCCAACGATCTTGCAGGAGCGTGAGTTGGGATTTGGTAGTGATGGGGGGAAGAACCGCCCTTCTTCTGACTGCTGATGGTGGGGAGATCGCTGGGGCTGTTTGTGAAGAGCTAATGACGGCGCCGACGGCTGCGGCGGAGGCGATGAATTGGGAGGACGGCGGTGGTGGTGTATGTGGCACAGAGATAGCACCAGGGGAGACAGACAAGGTAGACGCGGACGAGGACGAATGCGAGGAAGAGGATGAGGTTAAAGGGGAATGCCACATATCAGACGTAGTGATCGCTTGTAGTCTTATTCGGAGGAAAGAGGAAGAGGCTATGTTAGAAAGAATGGAGGGAGAGGATATGCGGAGGAAGGCATGTACAAGAAGGAAAGGGCTGCAGGCGAGGACCACGGCGAGGACTACGAAGGGAGGCAGAAGTGGCGGGAGTGATGGTGGCCTTCGCTTTGATTTCCGCATCACACCTAAGAATGCAACTTGGGTGTGATAATGATGTTGCAAGGGAGAGACGGTATGAGATCGAGATTGGGAAGGGAGGCAAGGCCGGAAGGAGTCTGATCAAATCTAGTTAAGCTTACCTATTCTTGATAGCTTCACCATCATGGCAGTACGCCGTAGCCCTGATCGTCGTCGTTTTTTGTAGTTGTTGTCGTCGTGTCTGTTGTTGTTGTTCCTTGCTGTGTGGTTTATATGCATATGTGGAAGGGAAGGCGTACGTCAAGTCCAAGTTGATGTGTGGCAACAAGCCATTTAAATAGCCACCGCACGCAGCGCGCACCCTCATCACTCGTCATTTGCCTCGTTGATCACATTGTGCTTGTGAAGTGTCCCTCCTATCGGCGCTCCGAGCAAGCATCTCCCAAGGGCACGGCAACAGGGCAAAGCGTGCGTCGGTGCGTGTGGCTCGCCAACAAGACAAGATACGAAGCCGCGCTCGCGCAAAAGCGCTCTGTCGTGGCATCTTGGAGGCATTCCTGTGTGTTAAGTTCGCATTAAACTATGGAAATATGGGACTGTTTTTTGTTGTAAGAGGCAAGGAAAACCAGCATCTCGAGGAAAGTGTGAGAGCCGTCCAATTTGTAGACCTTACCTCCCCTTCAACCCCCCCAGACACTACACTGCAGCACGACGCTACGTCTCAACATTCCCACGTACGCCCCCGCCAGCTAGGCCCCCCTAGAGTATGAGCATGTCTCACTCCACGCGCACTGCAGGATCCCCACCCCAAATTAACCTTGACAAGTTTCAAGTTTCCTCCACTTTCAATAGGCATTCCTTGTCCTGCTCATATTGCTTCCATCCCTCATCAAACAGGCCCTAATATATTGCCCCCCGACCCCTCCGTATAAGCCACCATGGCTCCCACAAGCCAAGGCAACGAAGCCGCAACCACCCAAGCTATCGCCCCACTCCGCGTCGCCCTCCTGGGCATGTTTGCATCCGGGCTCCTTTCCCTCTATTTTGCCCACGACCACCCCTATCTGACCGCCCTCCCATGCGTCCTCATCAATTGCTGCTTCCTCCAGATCTCCTTCCCCCATGGTCTCCTCTTCTCGCTCATCGAGATCCCATGGATGATGCTTTTGTTTTATCCGATTCAGTACCTCTTGCATATCCCGTTGCAATACGCATTCTTTTGGCTCTACTCCCCCATCTTTGTTGTCCTGGCCCGGAAGAACAAAGACAGGCATAACCCCCTCGGGCGTTTATTCATTCGCTATGTATGGGACCCCCCTCTATTGGCCTGCATTTGGTTGGTGGGAAAGACCGGTCTAGGGGGAGACAGATTTCTGACGCCCTTCGCGAGTATCATCGATGAGGAAGTGGTGATGGTGAGTGAGTCGGAGGGAAGGAAGGGAGGGTAGGAGGGATATGTGGTGGACGGCGCGTCAGGTCAGATGAAGAGATGCGGAAAAGAGGGCGAGCACGACTCAAGGAAATATGACATTGATAATCAAAAATCACTTCGGTGACGAAATTCGCCGCCTTAACTCTCTTCCTCCCTCCACAGGGCTCCCTCCCCTTGCCCTGGGATGTGGCTCACTTAGTCAAGGAGTTCAACATCGGCGCAGTCGTGAACATGACCATCGAATACCCTGGGCCGTTGGAGGAATATGCTCTACATGGGGTCGAACAACTGCACTTGCCGACCGTAGACACGGCAGCTCCCACTCTAGAGCAGGTACGTACACAGAGCGAGGTCTACCTCTTTGTTCCCCGTCTTATCTTCCCCCCCCACCGGGCCAAAGCATTTAGTGGTGGAAAGGACAGCGAAGAAGGTGGATGCCCCCCCCAACCCCCCCCCATTCGCAAGCCCTTCTTCCCCCCTCCTTATGCAAACCCGCACACCTGAATCAGTGACGTGGCATACAGCGTTCCCCCTCTGCCTACACGTCTTCCTTCCGAGGGTGGAATCATCTCCTGCCCTACTCTTTATTTTGAATACCTCCTGGACACCGGGTGCATTTAGAGAGGGTGTTGGTTGTAGACTGTCGTCAGGGAGTATCATTCGCAGAGAATCCCAGGGCCAATACCGGAAAACCCCGTCGCGGTCTTTGCTCCCTGCGAGCGTTCACCAACCCTCCCTCCCTCCCTCCCTCCTTCCCGTCCGTAGGTGCACCAAGGCGTGGATTTCATTGCAGCTTTCCTCAAGGCTCATCCGGGGAAGCGCGTTTTTATCCATTGCAAGGGGGGACGGGGAAGGGCGGCCGTCATGGCTGCGGCGTGGTACTTGCAGAAGGCGGGAGGGAAGGAGGCACCGAGGTCGGTCGTGCGGAGATTGAAAGAGAAGAGGCATGTCGTATCAACAGCGGTGGAAAAATACGAGACGGTGCAGGCATATCATGCCCTGGTGGTGAAAGAGGGTGGGAAGGAGGAAGGGATGGAGGAGATGGTGGTGGATGAGAGGACAATGACACGAACGACGACGACGGCGACAAGTGTGACGAGAAGGAAGGTTGAGTAGGGAGGGAGGGAGGGATGAAAGGAATGTAGGGAAAGCACCAATGTGCACATAGGAAGGGGGGGTGAAAAAGAACAATAATAAAGTACAAGGCTTGAGGTGAGACGAGCAGCAGCCAAAACTGTGCGTCCTGCTGCTCCCTTGTGTGTGCATGATTTGTTTTGGGGGTGGGGGAGATGAAAATGGAGAGTTTTGTTTTTCCTCTTGTCCGTGCGATGAGATTCCCGGACTCCCACAGTTTTGTTTTTCTTAATCTTACGTGTGTTCTAGGTTTGTCAAGGCCACAAGAGGATGGATCACATGCTTCCAAGCACGGAGACGCCGCTGGCATCCTGGAGGGAGGAGAGGAAGAAAGGGAAGAAGGAAGGCTGGGAAAAAGGGAGGGAGGGAGGGAGGGAGGGATGGAGGGAGGGTGGGTCCCAAGTAGTTGGAAAGAAAGGCAGTCATCGAGGGCCACATTTAAGTGGGGGAAATGGAAGGGAAGGGGGGTGGGGGTAAAGTGCGCGAAGTCTGCCGCCTCAGCCCCTTGTAGAGCCCTGTTCATGCGTCTGTGTTCTTCATTTATTCTTCTTGCATGTCCTGTCCTCCTTCCTCTGTCTCCCTCTCAATGTTATCGAGTGCCCTCTTTCTTCTTTTTCTTCCTCTCTCCCGAGGTCTTTTTGGTGTCGAATCACAACACACACAGAGGGGCCTCTTGGCGCCCACTCCCTGTCATTACGTCACGGACTCCTCGCACCTCGCACGCTCGTCGGCAAAGAAGATTTCTCTCCCACCTTCCTCCCTCTCTCCGACCTAACCTATCAAGACATCTCCATCGTCATCTCTTATATTCCTCTTCTTTTCCATCCTCTTTTACTCCTTGTTCCCTCCTCCTCCCTCCCCCTCCCCTCCTTCCTCCCCGCCCTCCTCGCCCTCCTCCTCCTCTAGCCTCGTCTGGGGGTTCCAAGCCCGATCTCCATAAGTCTCTTTTTGCAGCTGCCGGATCCACACGGCGCTGGTCATGTGCCCGCGATAGATGAGGTAGATACCCTGAAGGAGGAAGGGAGGGAGGGAGGGAGGGAGGAAGGGATGAATGCCTCTGAAGGGGATTTGTCTCTACAGCTGACGGATCCACACAGCACTGGTCATGCGCCCGCGATAGATAAGGGAGATGCCCTGAAGGAGGGAGGGAGAGAGGGAGGGAGTGAGGGAGACCTTGCTTACCGTCAGCACTAAAAACGTCCCGCCCAACAAAGGGGAAGGGCCTCGGATGATTTCCGGGAAGCCAAACCTGGCCTTCACCACACTCCTGTGAAACGTGTTCTGATACCGCGCCAGCTGCGACTCCATCACTACCCTCTCCCAATAGGGTACAACCAGGCTCCACTTCCCGGCATGCACTCGCCACCGGCGACCGTACATCTGCTGGAGCGAGAAGGAGGAGGGGGACGGGAGGGAGACAGGGGTGGAGGGGAGGACGAAGCGGGTGGGCGTGGAAGGGATGTGACGACGGGGGTCCATGGCGTCGAGGTACTGAAGGCCGGGGAGGTTGAAAAAGAGGCCAAGGAAGCTGCAGAGCGACTGGTACGTCACGCCGAGGGTGGAGAAGGCGAGGGCGAGCAGACCTTGGGTGTAGGCGGACATGCCCGCAGACACTTGGCGGGAGAAAAAATTAAGCGAGGAGTAGAGGGAATGGAGGAGGGCGGGAATGGCGGTGCGGGGGGCAGTGAGGAGGGGGAGGGAGGGGAGGAGGAAGTGATGGAGGAGGAAGTTGAGGGGGGTCAGGATGGGCCAGAGGATGAGGCGGAGGAGCCAACCAAAGCTGTCCAGGGTGACTTCCACCGCGTCCAGCACCCAGGAGAGGAGCGTGGCAATGGGAGCAAGTGGGCCTTGGCCAAGGGTTTGACTAAGCTTGTCTTGAAGGGCGGAAAGAGGGGCGGCCGCGGCGGTGGTGGCTGAGAGGAGGGAGCGTCCGGCGGGGGACGAGGATGGGTGGAGAAGATGGGAAGGCAGAGCATGGGTTATCGTGCCAGTGAGACAGGTGACTGCCAAGGCGCCCATCATTATTCTAAGGGCTTTGGAGGTTTTGTTGCTGGTAGAAGGAGAGGAGGCGGAGCGACGGGAGCGGAGGAAGGCGGAGACGAAGGGAGGAATGGCACGACGTCTTCTTGAGCTACTGTTCTCTGATTGTCCGGGAGCTGCCGCGGCTGCAGATGCGAATAGAGGGGAGGAAGAAGGGCGTGTGCGGGGCCGCAGGGCGTGCGGTAGTATTCTAGTGTCAGTGATACAGATGGTACTGCCGATGCGAGTGCTGCTGGGAAGGAGGGGCAGCTGGAAGGCCTTGACGGTGGTGGCGGCAGCTAGCAAGGCCATGGAGAGGAGGAGAAGGCGTGGTGGCCGTGGCGGACGGGAAGAGAGTGGTCGCGTCGCCATGACTACCCCTGTAGGATGGGATAAGTAAAATGGATTGAGATGAAGGATGTGTGGGTGGACAGCAGTGATGGTTTAAAGGCAGGGATGATGAGGCAACAAGCAAGAAGGGCACGATAACCAGTCGGAGTACCTTATTTTTGACAACTTCGACGCTAGATGCACGAATTCTTTTGATCCTGGAAGGCGTGCAAGCGGTCCCACGTCGGGGGCAACAGCAACACCGACTCTATCGATGGAACGCGGATTGTTCAACGAGGCGGCGCCAGCGTCACTGTCATCTGTCCCTGACGGAAGAGCTTCCGTGCCCTTCTCCCGTCGTCCGTCCTGGTTCATATAACGTACAACATGACACACGCCCCGGAGTTACGAGTTCGCCTGCAGTGAGACGAGGCACACAGGCAGCCTCTCGGATGTGTCGGGCAGAAGTGCGTATGAACCTCGTCCTACTTCCGTTCTCCTTCGCCTCCATCCCCATGCCAGCGCATGCCACACATGCAAACTAGACCCCTTCCAACAGAGCCCCTTGTTGTCCTGTATGCTGATCTATGCCTTTCTACTCTGGCCAAATTTTTGCTGCCTCATCCGCTGGTAATTTCAGGACCTCTGAATGTTCTATTTTCTCCCATCTTTTCCATTCCACCCTGCGACAGACCACCCAGTCCTCACTCAATTAAGCAACATGTCTGTCGAACTCCCCCCTCTGCCGTGGGAGAGGAGCGCCTTGGCGCCTCACATCTCGGAGGAGACGATTGACTACCACTATGGGAAGCATCACGCTGCCTATGTGACGAAATTGAATGGCATGATCAAGGTACGTTCCCTTTTTCTCTGCCCTCTCTTAGTCGTGGGACAGACAAGACGAGCATATATGCATGCATGACTGCAGGCTTAAGGTGGCGCAACATCGTTGCAGGTAGTTCTATCAAGGATTGGCTATCCTGTTTCCTCCCTTTCCCGTCGTTATCCCTCCCTCTCCGTTCTCTCTCCCGTCCTCCATTCCGAATATATAGGATGACCCCACCTACGCGGGCAAGTCCGTGGAGGAGATCATGCTAGCTGCTCCCGCCGGTGGTCTCTTTAACAACGCCGCGCAGGTATGTCATTGCCTCTTCCTTTGCTCCCTTATCTCCCATCCAACCACCTGGTCCTCCCTCCGTCCATCGTTTTCCCCCTCCCTCCCCTCCTCCCCTTAGACCTGGAACCACACGTTTTATTGGAACAGCATGGCGCCCAATGCTGGGGGACCCCCCACGGGCCCAATCGCGGATGCGATCAACTCCTCGTTTGGCTCTTTTGACGAGTTTAAGAAGCAATTCTCGGCCGCGGCCGCCGGTCACTTCGGCAGTGGGTGGGCGTGGCTAGTCAAGAAGGACGGAAAGCTGGCCGTGGTGTCCACGCACGACGCGGGAAATCCCTTGAAGGAAGGGTTGGGCACGCCTATCATGACGTGTGATGTGTGGGAGCATGCTTACTATGTGGATTATCGTAATGCTCGACCGGCTTATATCGAGGCGTGGTGGTCCCTGGTGAACTGGGAGTGGGCCAACGCCCGCTTGGCGGAGGCCTAGAAGGGAGTAGAGGGAAGGAAGGAAGGAAGGAGGGAGGGGAAGAGGGAGGGGAAGAGGGAGGGGGTGGGATGTGCTCTCTTTTTTGGTGTGATAGGGAAAGGTTGCGCTGGTGCAGTGTGGCCGTGGTGGCATTGCTGTCGCTGGCGTAATAGCAGCAGTGTGGTGAACTCGGGTAAGAATGCAGGAGGGAATTAGGGAATGAGACAAAGGCGTGCCTTCATGTGTTGGAGAGTGAAAAAGAGGCATGTCTCCATGAATGAAGGAAGGAAGGAAGGATATCGGAAGACAGCAAATGAGGAAGGTGAGCAGACAGAAGAAGACAATGACTAGCGAGAGGAAGGTAAGAAGAAAAAGAAGGTAAAGACAGAGAAGGAGAAGAGTAATGAGGGAGAGAGATAAAAATGACAAGAGGGAGGGGTCATACCACCACCCCGATGGTCAATAGACTAGAGAATCACAAAAAGGGAATAGCCGTGAGAGAGTGAGCAAGTACGTTTGAGACCGAGACCTGTAGAAAATAGGTCTTGAGCTGAACCCCCCTCCCTGTGCCTCTCGTGCAAGTCCGGAAGACAAGCCCTCCCCGTGTCGTGTGGGCGTAAGACGATCGATAAACACCGATTGGTGAGTGAGTAACTTGTTCAAGGAGCCAGCCGCACTGCTCTTTGGGTGAGGATCAATCCCACGGCTGGGCGTGAGCTTGACCAGGAAACTAATCCTGTCTCTCATATACGTGCTTTCATTAACTATTTCCGCCCTACATGTTTACAAACCTCCTCTTTCCTTTCATTTGATCCCTTCCAAAAAAAAATACTCTCGGTTTTCCTCCACTCCCTCCCCCTCACTTCTTTCCCCCTCCCCCTCCCCCTCCTTCTCTCCCCTCCCTCTCCAACGCCTCGTCCCAAACCAAGGGCAAAAAGACATGCTCCCTCTCCCCCACCCTCGCCCCCACCTCTCCCACCCAATCCCGATAGCTTTCCTCGTCCTCATCGTCCGGACCCCTCCCCTTCCCCTCCTCCCCCACATTAAGCATCTCCACGCCGTCCGCCACGAAACAAAGGCTGAGAGCCACTCGGTCCTCGTCCTCGTCGTTTGGCCCCGACGAATGCAAGCACCAGCCATGATGCCAGCTTCCATCCCCCACCTCCATCCGCCCATAGCCCTTCAGCTCATACCTCCCCTCGAGGTCTCGCCTCCCTCCCCCCTTGGCATCCTCCCAAAATGATAGGGCAAAATCCCGGTGCGACCTGGAGGCGAACAACAGACCCGTCCCTCCTTCTTCCTCCGGGGCGATGGGCGTGAGGGGTAACCATAATGTCACGGCATCGTTGGTGTGAAAGGGAGCCATGTTCAAGTCGGAGTGCCAGAGTGTTGGACCGTCGCCACAGCGCTTTAAGAAGGTTGAATCTTGATAGAGACGAACACGGGGCGCCTGCGTGTTTGGGTGTGTGTAGGAGGGTTGGGAAAGAAAGAAACAGATGGATACTCAATGGTTAGGTACATAGGACAAGACGACTCTTCCGCCTTCCGTCCCTCCCCTTCCCTCCCTCCCTATCCTCCACCTCTTACATTCAACAGCTGTGCCGCCACCCCTGCGAACCTCTTCGCCAAGACCAATTGCCTCACATCTTGGTATTTTCTCCACGCATTAAAGGTCTGCAAGAAAGGGATCATGTCCTGGTCGATGAATTCATCCATCACCTCCTCGCATTCCTCGATGGTCTGACAATCATTGTACGCTTCTTGCCCTAGCATCACCCTTATCTTTTGCCGCAACGCCGAAAGCTTCTCTTTCTCAAAGGCAGCACGCACGATTTTGACGTAATCACCCATTTCGTCGGGGGAACAAAGGCCTTTGGTGAGTGTGTGGCCGTCGCGTTCCCAGGCCAGGAGTTGGGGAAGGGGGAGGGAGGGGTAGGGGGTGGAGAGGGGAGGGAGGCTGCGTTTGGGGGAGACCGACCAGGCCCAATCGGTGCCGAGACGGGCTTTGGGTTTAAATGGTTTCTTTTTGGATGGTGGATATGATTGAGAGAAAGAGCGTTCGGATTTTGGAGAGGAGGAGGAAGACGAGGAGGAGGGGGAGGGAGGTCTCTTGCCGCCGGCTGCTTTGGTAGGCAACGGTGGGGGTGTTGATGGCGGGCTGCTGCGTTTGCCGCTGACCGACGACGGTGCTTGCGGTGACTGAGATGCTGATGGCGATAATTTCTTTTTGTTGCTGCTGCTACTGCTGCCGCTACCACTCACTGAGGCGTATAAAGGAAGTTGGTGGTGCTGATGACTCCGGGGGGGGGGGGAAGCTGATGAGTGAAAGGCACCCACGCGTGCTGCTGAGGCGAGGCAGAGTAGAACGGCACCATAAAGCCGCGGACGCCCCTGTCCTGGTAACACTCTTCTCATTCTACTTTTGGTACTCTGTTTCGTCGGCTTGGTGTTCTCCATGGGCTTGGCTGTATTGTGGGGGCGCGTAGAAGCAGTTAGTTGAAGGAGACTTGTGGGGGGTTGATGCAAACGCAGTTTCTTGTCCTGACAGTCACCCGTGCTACTTTCGGTCAACGATATTTGTCATTGTTCTGTTGCTGCCCGCGGCATGTTTGTGTTTGGTTTTTTAAGAGGTGAAAGAGGGAAAGAAAACGTTTCAAGAGTCAGTGCTCAAGTCGACCCCCCCCCCATCTGAAGAGCCTCTCCATACACTCACCTCACAACTACAAATACCACATATAAATAGACGGACATGGCAGCACGGCCACTCTTTCGACATCTATCATTACCGGCGCTTAGAAACCTCCTCTTGCTACTATTTCTCTACCTTTTGGCGTCCGTCAATGCATTTTTGATCCCATTTGCCTCTCCGTCCTGTCGGACCCCTCTAGTGCTCCGCGCCACCTCCTTTTCCGATCACCAGCATTCCCGCAAGGATCTTTTGGTGCAAGCAGGAAGTCTTCTGTTTGGTGCATCAATGTTGGGAAGCGCAGCTCGTCCGGCCCAGGCATGGTGTGGCAAGGTATGTGTATTCTTACTTGGTGTAGGATGTACGCGCCAGAGTTGTAGAGACGGCAAGCCATGTGAGTAAACCCTTGAGCTGCAAACTCCTTTCCAAACCGTCACACCTTTATTACTCTTCTCATTTTTTCCCCTTACAAAACAATCTTTTCAGCCCTACCCACGCTGGGCCTACGGTCTTCGGTTCAACGACGGGCTCATCCAAATTCCTCTGCCTGGCCTTGCTAAACCAGCCGACGTCTTCCTCCGCGTCGTCGGGGACGAAAACAAAGAGAAACAAAAACACGTGGCCCCTCTCATTGTTTTCCCCGGTGGTCCTGGCCTTGCTCATGACTACACTGAGACGCTCGAAGCCCTCGTGTATGCCGATCGGCGTGTCATCGCTTTTGATCCGGTTGGGACGGGACAATCCTCTCCTATCCTCCCTCCCTCCCTCCTCCCCTCCTCTGGCACAACGGAGGAGGAGCGAGAGCAAATTTGGAGCGAGTTGATTCAAATTCAAGTCAAAGAGATCATCAGATTCTTGGAGATAGAAGGAGAGCACCACGTTTGGGCACACGGTGCGGGCTGCCTCCCCGCCATACAGTACACGTCCTCCCTCCCTCCCTCGTCCTCGTCCTCGTTATTTGTCAAGTCACTGACGCTTGCTAGCCCCTTTGTCTTCTCTCCGGGTAAGACGAGTTTGCCTTCCTGGTACTCCGCCAATGACGCGGCGGTTCCTCTTTGTGTGACAGAATCGGTTGCGGGGGGAGGAGGGAAGGAGGGCGCGAAGGAGCAAAGGGTATTTTACAACAAGAGGCTGGAGGGGCTGCCGGCATTGGCAGAGCTGGGAGGAGGGGGGGGGGGTTCCGGTGTTTGTGAGTTACAGTGCGGGAGAGGATGGAGCCCTAGGGTTGGACGAAGTGGCAGTGGGGAGGTTGAGGAAACGTATCGAGGAGGGAGGGAAGGAGGGAAGGAGGGCGAGGGTGGTGGTGAAGGCATTTGAGGGGCGGGTGCCGCACATTGATCAGCCGGAGCAGTACGTGGATGTAAGTCGAGAGAGGGAGGGAGGGAGAAAGGGAGGGAGGGAGGGAGGGAGGGAGGGATTGAAAAATCAACAGAGAGACCGATTGTGTCTTATTTCTTTTCCCTCATGAGGATACGCGCTTGTATACACATATTTACACACACGTATGCACACACACTCACGTATACATGCATATACCTCGTTGTACAGTGGCTGGATGAAATGATGCAAATTGTCGAGAAGCCATCCACGCCCGCAGCATGAGCGAAGGAAGACAAGAAGTGAAGGGGGTAGGGAGAGAGGAAAGTGGGGAAGGGGGGAGGATGGAGCAAGAATGTGGCACACGAAAAAAAGTACAATACATAAGACAGGGAATAAAATGGTGGTGTTATTTAAATAAAATTAGATCTTGCGTGCTTTTGCTTTGCTTTTTCATTTCCCTCTTTTCTCTCCGTCCCTCGCCCTTCTCACCTAAATGTGTGGGTGTGTATGGCGAGCGCGCGTCCACCCCCACAGGCCATCTTCTAACATGTCTTCAATTTAAGTATGTGCCCATCTCCCCTCCTCTCCCATCATTCCTTGCCGTCTGTTGCAGACTGCTTTCCGCTCATCGTGGTTGATGGAACCCTCTACCCGAGCCACACGGTCGGCATCCTTCCTATTCGCCTATTCCTCATCATTACTCATTACCGCCCATCTTCCTCCATTCCTCCTTCATGCCATCCTTTTCCCTTCCTTCATCCTCTTTTTTCTCTCCTTCTCCGCCCGGGTAGCCGCAGCCAGCCCCGCGCCCTCCTTCTCGAACCTCGTCACGTTCTTAAACCAATAATTCACTGCCACATTCAACCCCCCCCCCTCATCTGCGACACTCTTCACCTCGTGGTGCCAGTACGCAGGTAGGTACAAGCATTCCCCCTCCTTTAAACTCACCCGGTAAGGCGTGGCTTTCGCCACTTCCGGGTGTCTTGTCAGATCCGGATCCTCCAACAACACCGACGACCCAAATACCACCTTGCTCAATCCCTCCTTCACAGGCATTCGCTCGAACGTATCTGGGTACACGTACTTCAGCTCCCCTTTCACCCGCGTAGTGTAGTAGAGGTAGAAAATGTCCATGGGTGGGAACAGCGTCAACTCTTTTCTCCCCGCCAGCTGACACAAGATGTTTTCATAATCGTCGTAGTGCAGCGGGCTCGTCGTTCCGCCCTTCCCCACCCACAGGTTAGTGAGCAACAGCTCCAGCCCCCCTTCTTCGCCGGCAGCCCCGGCAGCAACCGCAGCAGCGGCGGGGGGAGGGAGGGGGAGGGAGGGAAGGAGGGCGGGGCCCAGGTATTGGGTGAGGGAGAGATATTCCAGATAAAACGTGGCGTTGGGCGCGAGGGAGGGGTTGGCTTGGGACAGTCGGAGGAGGGATAGGAAGTCGTCCATTCGCATTGAGGTCTGAGGAGGCCGGACCAGCACCTCCTCCACCTCGTCTTCCCCCCCCCCCCCCGTCGTGCCTCCACAGTGCCCCATCCTCCGGGCCATCAAACCTCCCCGTGGCCGACAGGGAAACCCTGACAAACTCCTTCCCCACCGCCTCGCTCAACCCCGCGTGCGTCCACAAGCCTTCCTCTCTCCCCTTGAACCCCTCCTGGAAATTGCTAATCACACACGGGGTGTTTTGCGCCATGTAGGTCTCCATCAGTACTTGCTTGCTCTCGATCCGCACGGAGGGAATGCTCTTGATCTTTTTCCCGTCCAACCACACCCCTTCGCCCTTCCCTTCCTCGCCCTCCTTCGAGCCCTGGGCTTTCCGGAAGGAGGAGACGAAGGAGGAGAGGCGGGAGGAGAAGGAATTAAGGAGGCGGAGGAAGGCAAGCAACTGCCTCACGACAGGGTTTCGTGGCTGCTGCTGTTGCTGCTGCTGCACTTGCTGTTTGGGTGCAGTATTGGAGTGAGGAAGAGAAGGACTGGAGGGAGGAAGGGGAGGAAGGGCGATTTTCTCCTTCAACTCCTTCACCCTTCCCCTCCAGACCTCAACCTCCCTTTCTTCCTCCTCGCAGAATGCCAAAGCCTCTCCTACGACATTCCGGATCGCTTCATCCCTCTCTTCCACGTCCTCGTCCTCTTCCTCCTTCCATCCCTTCAGCGCTGCTGTTAGATGTTTTTTCGCCTCTTCTCGATTCACTCCGCAGGCCTTTGGCGCGCCCATATTCTTCACACCCACCCCAGCCAGCAACAACCCTAACGAAGCATGTACCCTGCTGCTGCTGCTGCTACTTTTAATACCGAGGCGTTTCTTGTAAAATTCAACGGCTTGGTCGTTGAGGCCGAGGGCCTCCGAGACTTGCCCAATTGCGTAAAGGAGGGAGGGGTTGCGGGTATTAAAGGAAAGGGCTCTCTCGTACGCGGCCAGGGCGCGAGGATATTGCGCGAAGGATTGATAGACCTGTAGGGAGGATGGAAGAATATTGTTTGAAATTCCATCAATTTATTGATTATTTTAAAAATTATTTTATATATTTTTATATTTATTTATTTATTTTTTTGGGGAGAGTTCATATTTTTTTTGTCAATGAAGTCTACGAATTAGCACTCGGCGTGTTGGAAAAAGAATTTGCCTATATACAATGAGGGAGGGAGGGAGGGAGGGAAAGAGGGAGGGCTTGCTTTCCTACCTACCTGTCCAAGCATCTCGAAATCCATCATACGTTCATTCAATGCCGTCGCCTTTTCGAATTTCTCCGCTGCCTCGTCGTGCCTCCCCAATTGCGACAAGAGTACCCCGAAATCGAACCAAGCTGACTCGTAACCCTTCGTCGGCTCCATCCCCACCGCTTTCCCGTACAGCTCCGCCGCCCTCCTCAACCCTTCCTCTTTCCCTCCCTCTTTCCCTGCTTGCCCGGCCTGTTGGGCCTCGAGTCTCGCCAGGCCCAGGTAAGCATCTCCATCATCAGGTGATAGATCGAGGGCCCTTTTGAATTCAACCAGCGCTTTCTGGGTTTGCTTTTGGAATAAATACAATTTACCGAGGGAAGTGTGGGCAGGGGCGAAGGAGGGCTGGAGGACAAGGGCGTGTTTATAGAGACGCTCGGCTTCAGCAAGGTTGCTCGTAAAGGCATGGGCGCGGCCAAGTTGAATGTACGCTTCGGGATAAGAAGGAGAAATGGCGATTGCGTCAGAGAGGATGGCCTGGACGGAGGGAGGGAGGGAGGAGGGGAGGGAGCGAAGGCGGCGTGAAAATGGAAGCAGCTCCATCATCATCCGAAGCATGCTGTGTTCATTTTGAGCTGTTCACTTTCAATTAGCCTCCGAGGCTTCCACCAGGCAGCCTTACTGCCTTTGCTCCCCTCCCTCCTTCCTCTCCCAAACTCCCTTCGGCCTCCCACGCTCATTCTTTCCCTCCCTCTCCCCCCCCCCTCCCCTTTCCCTCCGCTCCTTCTTTCTTACCTTGGCCCCGTCGAAATTTCGTTTATTTACCCATTCCTCGCCCTGCGCAACCATGTCCGGGACGTCTGCTTCTGTAAAGTCACTCTCCTCTGCTGCTGCGGCTATGGCTGCGGCGGTCAAGAAGCAGAGGCCGAGGAGAAGCACATGCAGGAAAGAGGGCGAGCCACGGGGCCGCCGCCTCCCGTGTTGAGGGAGTGATGGGGATGACCGCATCAGTGGACTGTGCGTGGTGGTAGTGATGGTATGGAGGAGATGACGGTGTCAAAATGGTGAGGTACTAAGTAAAGCAAGTGAAGAAGGCGATTCACTTCTGGCTTCTGTCTTCGCTAAATTTGCATTTCGAGTCTCAGACTACAACCAAGAATGAGGCAGTTGAAATATAGCTATTCCTTACGTGCACTGGCCGAGCCGGCGCATAGGTAGTGTACAGAAGGTTTCGGGAAGGCAGATCACATTCAGGTTGCCACGAGGTTCCGGGTATGGTCCCATCTCGAGCACCAGCATTGCCGGCCCATCGACAGCGTGCAAGCCACGACCTCTGTGCTGGCAGCCTTGACAGCCGAAATCCTGCATGAGGCTGACCATTTGACAACCAATGTGGGTGCACTTGAAAACGGACCTGCTCAACTGCGAAGTCCCGACAACAAACCCAGATGATTATTATTAGCTCATATCATCTTTTACTTTGAGAATGGATCGTTTTTTACTCCTTCCTACTCACTCACCCTTCCCCTCCCCCTCCCCAAGCATCTCCCTCAACAATCCCTCCATCCTCTCGGGATGTGCCCTCCCCCCCGTGGCCTTCATGGCCTGGCCCACAAAATACTTCATCATCTGCCTCTCCTTCCCCTCCGTATACTGCCTCCTCTGTCTTTCCGACCCTGGGTCTCGCGCAACCTTCCTTGCCACATCTCGAAGGACCTCCTCATCGCTTATTTGCCCCCACCCTCGGGCCTCCACGATCTCACTCGGCATCATCCTCCTCCATTCTTCGTCCCCTCCCTCCCTCCCTTCCACCATTATGCTCAATACTTCCTTTCCTGTCCGAATGGAGATGGCGCCACTTGCGACAAGGTCGTTCAACTCACCCATCGCTGGAGGAGTGACGAGACAGGAGGATGAGGAGAATAATCCCCCCTCCCCCCCTCCTGCTGCTGTCACTGCCTCTGATGACGGTGTGTCATCGGCAGAGGAGGATATGAAGGGGGAGGATGGCGCAACTCCTCCACCAGCACCAGCAGCCGCCGCCTTAGCCTTGAGCAAGCCCACCAAATCGTTACAAATCCAATTAGCCACATTTCTTCCATCCCTCGCTCCCTCTCCTCCCTTCACCACCTCCTCAAAAAATCGCACTGCCCTCCTTCCCTCCCTCACCAGGACGCTCGACTGATAAGGTGTCAATCCATACGTCCCCTCTAATCGCGCTCGCATTGCTTGCGGAAGCTCTGGCAGGCCCTCTCTCAGTTCCTCGATGACTTCCTCCTTCAGCACCAGGGGGGGGAGGTCCGGTTCGGGGAAAAAGCGGTAGTCGACTGCCCCTTCCTTCCCCCTCATCCTCGTTGTCTTGCCGGTCAGGACGTTGAAAGACCTTGTCTCTCCCCTCACTCCTGCTGCTCTTCCTGCTGTTTCTCCTCCTGATCCTGCCCTTCCTCCGTTCTGGTTGTCATTTTCTTCGCTCAAGGCAATCTGTCGGGCTATTTCATAGGCAGCTGCCGTCTGCAACGACTTGAGGGAGTTCAAATTCTTGATCTCTGCCCGTGGACCCCAAGGAAGAGCAGCAGCAGAAGCAGCAGGAGCAGCAGCGGTGGGGCGTACAGAGACATTTAGATCACACCGTAATGAGCCTTCATCCATGTGCCCATCACACGTCCCCAACTCCCTCAACGTGGCTTGCAACGATCGCACCAGCTCCGCCGCCTGCGAGGGAGTGCACAGGTCAGGCTCAAACACAATCTCCATCAACGCAGCCCCGGCCCTGTTCAGGTCGATGAGAGTACGCCCTCCTTCCCTCCCTCCTGCTTCGTGGGTGGATTTCCCCGAGTCTTGCTCGAGCTGGAGACGGGCAATGCGCACGGTAGTGGCTGGCCAGGCTGCTTCCTCCTCTTCTTCCATTTTGACAATGGAAGGGGTCGGGGAGGAGGACACAGGTTTCTTACGCGCGCTTCTTTGCCGTTGATTATCGTGGATGGGGGGCTCGATGCGGAGGGTGCCACTGGAGGGGAAGGGGGAAGATAGGCAGGGAGGGAGTGAGGGAGTGGTGGTGAGCAAATGGGGACACCTGTGAGAATTGCAGTCAGAGACTTCGCGAGAATTATTCTCCTTCCTTCGATTATGTTTTGCCTCCCCTCCTCCTTCCTCCCTTCCTCCCTCTCACCCCGTGGCAATCGGCAACGCCTGCTGCGTGATCTGGTACCCTTGTGGCAGGTCACAATAAAAATAATGCTTCCGTTCGAACCGAGAGACCCTATTAATGTCACATCCCAGGGCAATGGCGGTTCGAAGGGCTTGGTGCACAGCTTCTTGGTTGAGAACAGGGAGGGTGCCTGGTGGGGAGGGCGGGAGAGAGGGAGGGGAGAGAGGGGAGGTTGGTCTTGCTTGGGTGATCCTCAAAAGCGCTCAAATGCAACAAGCATAATTTCCTATGTACACAACTCCGACTAAATAAGCCATTCTTTCCTCCGTTTCTTCTGTCTACTACCTTTCCCCCCTTCCTTTTCCCTTCCGCCTACCTGGCAAGGCGGCATCAAGAAATGCGACATGAGTGTTGGGTTTGGTGTATTGCGTAACCTCGGCAGATGCGCCCGAAAAAAGCTTGGTACGCACACGGATCTGTGCGTGCACTTCCAAGCCGATACATGCCTGACAGTATAATGCAAGTGTATTTGATGGGAATGTGCGTGAAGGAAAGGAGAACGAGGCCTAGGAGCTGCCCTTGATACTCCCCCCCATTACTTGAGCCTTGGCTAACTTACCTCCCACAACTTGCCGCTGGCGCTCTTGAATTTTCCTACGGTTGTGGCCATTTGTGCAGCGTTTTTCCTTCCCTGTGAATGTCCAAACGCGATGTGTGGGAAGGAGGGGCGGCTGTATGAGTGGAGCTGTTGTGGGACGTTAGACAGACCGAGCGAAGCAACGACGGAAGCAACGGAAATACGGTGCCTTGTCCCTCCCATCATTCTTTCCTAGCCAGCTTGTGCGCCGCACCTCATTTGATTCAACTCGCCACCACACAGGAACAGGACGACAATCCCTGCTGCTTACAGATGGCGGATGCAGGCAGCACTCAAAGGAAGAAAAAGAAGAGAGTGATCCGTGCAAGAGACGATGGCTCTGATGAAAGCGACGACGACATGCTCGACTTGCAGACCTCATCCACCACCACCGGCAACGCAGCCACTTCACGACCACGTGCCGTACCTCCATCACCGTCATTACAACCACCGTCAAAAGCTGCTGAGGTAAAGTCCAAGAAGAAAAAGATAAAATCTGAAGAAGTACCTGCTGTCCCGCCCAGCAAACCTGTCGACCCGCGCCAAGCCGGACAGAAAGCGGCAGCAGCAATAATGGCGGCAGTAGCAGCAGTCAAGCTCAAGGCACCTCGCAGCCCGCCCCTCCCCAAGAAAAGGAAGCTGCCGACAGAACTTCCAGCTTCTTTGTCGTCGTCCTCCTCCTCCTTTTCCTCCCTCCCGCCTTCTTCCTCCTCTTCCTCTTCCTTACCACGAAAAGGAGCAAAAGACCCAAATGCTGTCGAGGAAGCCGCATCAACCACTCTCCTTGATCCAAGCATTGATGCCGGACGGGGAACGGGCACGCATAAACCCAAACGCCCCACCATGGCCCGGCCCCTCTCCTCCTTCCCTTTTTCCCTCTCTGCATCCTCCTCTTCCTCCTCTACCTCCTCCACTTCTGCTTCTTTCCGCTCACCCTCAGGAGGAGATATGATGACGAATAGGGATAAGGAGGTAGGTAAGACAAGGGCGGATTTCGACCGTGAGCTGTTAGATTGGGACTTTCTGACGGCATGGGAGGAGGAGATCAAGCCCGTCCCTTCCTCGTACTCGAACGCGAATGGCAAGGGGGAGGATGAAGAAGATGGACGAGAAGGAAGTGAGGAGGAATCAGAGGACGGCAAAATGAATGGCAGCCCAAAACCAGTGCAGCGCTGGACGCCGGTGCCGGACACGTTCACCTCCGCCTCCCATTATGTTGACGTGTGGTTTCCGCTCTTGCTCCAGGAAATGCGCGCCGAGACCTTGTCGGATATAGGCACGGAGGGCGTAGGGCCCTTTACCAAGGTGCAGGTGGAGGGAGGGGGGGGGGGGGGGGGGGGGGGGGGGGGGGGGGGGTCGCAAGGGCTGGAGACGTTGAGGGCGTTGAAGTTTGAGGGATTGACAGCGGAGGAGCAGCAGGTGCAACAGATGCTGGTGGGGAGGGAGGGAGGAGGGGAGGGAGGGAGGAGGAAGCTGCGGGACTGTTACCAATGGGATTTGGTTTTGTTGGTCCGAAAGATGGAGCCCGTGTGGGAGGCGGTGGGAAAAGCGAGGGGTTACAGGCGGCCCCTCCCTCCCTCCCTCCCTCCCTCCTCTTCCCCTGAAGAAGCAGAAGAAGGCGAAGTCCCCCCTCCTTCCTCCTCTCCCGCACCTCCCCTCCCTCCCTCCCTCCCTCTTCCCCATGCCCAAGGCGTCATTGCCATCGTAAACCCCTTCGGCCGCCAAGGAGGTAAAATCCACTTCCGTGTGTCCTCTCGGCAGTACCGGCGTCTCCTCTCCTCCTCCTCCAGCGGAGGGAGCGTGGGAGGGAGGGAGGGAGGGCGAATCACCCTCTATGGGTGCTATCTCACGTCTCTTGTCTCCTCCATTCGAGAAATCTCGGCCTTGCTTAATGTAGGCAAGATGCCCCTCCTTCCCCGCCTCCTAAGTGGAGACCGAGATCCCTCCCTCCCTCCTTCCCTCCCTCCCTCCCTCCCTCCCTCCGAGGCGGTCGACGCGGCGTTCGCAGAGTTGGGAGAGGGATTCGGAAAGGCCGTTCTGGGGAAATTCAATCCGTCTCAAGTGGGGGCAATCAAAGCCGCAGCCACCAATAAGGGTTTCACGCTCATTAAGGGGCCTCCGGGAACAGGTACCTCCCTCCCTCCCTCCCTCCTTCCCTCCTTCCCTCCTCCGTCAGTCGATAATCCGGACTCGGTGCCAAAGCAGCAGTTCAACCCTCCCTCCCTCCATCCATCCCTTTCCAACCTTCATCCCGTAGGCAAGACCACCACCCTCAAAGGCCTCCTCAACTCCCTCCACCTCCGGGAATATCAAAAGTTCTACAAGGGCGTGCTGGCCGTGGCGGGGGCCGAGGACGCGGACACAGAGCGGGCGTGGAGTAAATATAGGTATGCATCCTAACTATTCGCTCACATACATGTATGGTTTATCATTTTTCACTTCCATGCATGTATAGTATATCATTCTTCACTTACGTACATATATCGTATATCTCTCATGGTACGATTTGATTTCAAGATCAAACGAAGAGGCGGTAACTTTCCCACCTACATTCCTTATGTTAAAAGGAAAAACAAAAAGCACCTACGCACGCATGCATATGCCCACGCGCATGAAGTTTATGATTATGCTGACCTAAATCACACAGGGAGAAGAAACCTCACATCCTGGTGACAGCGCCTAGTAACACCGCCGTGGATAATATCGTGCTCCGAATCATGGAGGATGGCTTTGTGGACGGCCAGGGGAATCGATACAACCCGCCCTTGGTGCGTATGGGCCGGTTTAGCAGCGACAAGGTAAAGTCTGCCCTCCCTCCCTCCTCCCCCTCCTCCCGCCCTTCTTCCCTCCGCCCTTCACTCACTCCACCCCTCCCTCCCTCTTGTCCAGGTGCGTGTCGTCTCTCTCGACCAGCAAGTCGACAGCCTCCTCTCCGAGCCTGACGCCTCGCTGCGCCAACGCTGCCTGCAGGGGAGGCATCTCTTGGCGTCTCTCAAGCAAGCACTCGCCCTTGCCCGAATCAAATTTCGAATGCTTTCCCGGGCCATGGAAGACGGGTGGGGGGGGCGGGAGGGAGGGCGGGAGGGAGGGAGGGTCTTACCCTTTGGATGGGATGTGCGGGTGGAAGACACGGGAGTGGTGGTCTTCTTCGCGCCTGAAACTGGACAATCGTCCCTCGAGTTCCCCTCAGTGCCGGTGCTGGGAGGGAGGGAGGGAGGGGTGGATGAATGCCCAGGACGAAGGCTGGAGCAGCTTGGGCAGTACCAGGCATTATGCGGGGAAGTGACACGGATCGTGGAGCAGGTAGAGAACCTGGGCTTGGAGGTAGGGAGGGGGGAGATACGGCTACAGGGCATGGGGCCGGGCGCGGGACCGGAGAGGCTGCGGGGGGAGTTGGAAACGAATTTTTTGGACAGCGCCCACCTGGTGTTTACGACTTTGAACACGGCAGGTATGCCAAGTGTGTGCTCCGGGAATAAGTTCACCGTGGTCGTGGTGGATGAAGCGGCTCAGGCCATCGAGCCCTCGACCTTGATACCGCTCCAGACTGGCGCGCAGACGTGCGTGTTGGTAGGGGACCCACAGCAACTGCCGGCAACGGTATTTTCGTCGTTGGGGGCTTCAACGGCTTTTGAAAGGAGTTTGTTCGAGCGGTTGGAGCATGGTGGGCATCCGGTGCATTTACTGGACACTCAGTACCGCATGCACCCGCTCATTTCGGCCTTTCCCCGTCTTCATTTTTATGGTGCCTTGCTGAAAGATGGAGAGAATGTATTTTCCCCCTCCTACACCCGCCCCTGGCACACCCTCACCCCATTCCAACCCTTTACCTTTCTGAACTTGAGAAGTGACACTGATCGAGGAGCAAAGGGAGGAGGAGGAGGAGGAGGAGGGGGCGGACTCTCCTCCTCCTACCGCAACACAGCAGAGGCCCGCTTGATCGTGAATGTCTATCAGACTCTGAAGAGGGAGGGAGGGAGAGAAGTGAAGGGGAAGGTGGGGGTGATCACGCCATACCAAGCCCAGTTGCTTGAATTAAACAGTCAGTTCGCGAGGGCGCTGGGTCCGGGGTATTTAGAGGAGGTGGAATTAAACACCGTGGACGGGTACCAAGGGAAGGAGAAAGACATTATCCTGTTTTCGTGCGTGAGGGCGGGAGGGAAGAAAGGGATCGGGTTCTTGGCGGATGTGCGACGGATGAATGTGGGCCTGACCCGGGGGAGGTTGAACGTGTTGGTGGTGGGGAGGGCGGAGACGTTGCAGCAGAACAAACATTGGAGGGCCCTGCTGGAGCATGCCAAGCGAATGGGGGCCTTTGTGAGTATTTCGCACCCCGGGTGTAACCTGCTGGCGATGGGCAAGGCGGGGGAGAAAGGGAGGGAGGGGGGGAGGGGGCGGGAGCAGGGGAGAGGAGGAAGTGGAAGAGGGGGAGGAGGAAGAGGGAGAGGATCAATGTCGGCGCCGCGGAGGGGACAGATGTCTCTTGCTCCTCCTGGTCCTCCTCCTTCTCCTCTGCCTTCTTCCTCGTCGTTGTCAAGGTTGTACCCTCCCACGTCTTCCGGATCGACATCATCGTTACCTCCAGGACACCCACCCGCCGCCGCCTCCTCCTCCTCCTCCTCATTCCCCTCCTCCGCCTCTACGCCAGGACCTCCGCCTGCCTCCCTCCCCCCTCCCTCCCTCACTTTCTCCTCGGCGAGTGTCAGATCATTCTCTCCTCCTCCTATCGATGACCCTATTCCCTCCCAACCATCATCAGCACGAGCCCGTCCTCCTCCGCCTCTTCCTCAGCCTAATCCTCCCTTCCCTTCCAGAACAGCTATCTCCTACTCCCCCCCTCCCTCCCTCTCCCCCCCGCTTTCTCCTCCACGCCGTCGTGCTCGAATTCAACACCCGCCATCAAACCAGCAACAGCACCACTACCAGCAGCAACAGGAACAGCAGCAGCTGCTAAGAGATCCTCCTCCTCCTCCTAACCCTTACCTGATGATGCTTGGTCAAATCCAGCAACAGCAACAGCACCAGCAGCAACAGCAGCAGGAGCAGCAACCTCGTCCCCATAACCCTCCACGGTAGACAATGAGAGGGAGGGAGGGAAGGAGTTGGGAGTTTAGACGAATGAATTGCGGCTTTCCAAAATGGAGTAGAGTAAAATAGAAAAACAATGAATAGAAGAGGGCTTAGGTGTCAAGCCAGGATGGGAGGGTGGATAAAGCGCGAAAGCTCTCGAGAGTGAGCGCACTTCATTTTCAGTCCTTGTTTTATTTATCTTTTGATAACTACACTACTTTAGTCATGTTTACATGTCTCCTCCTTCCTCCCGCCCTTCCCGCCCTACTTTCCTCTTTTACTGCAAGGGCAAAAACCGCGATGCCAAAAAATGCAAATGATAATCCTTAACTCTCACCGGAATGCGTTGCGTCTTCTTGTCTTCCTCCCGTGCTTCCTCACCTCTGTAAGGAGGGATCCGCACCCTCCCCACCAACACCCCTCCCGTCTTCCTCCCCTCCCTTCCTCCTTCCCTTCCTCCTTCCCCCTCTCCCACTGACAACAAAATCGGCGCCTTTTTGATGACAGACCGACCGGCAATACCATCGGTAGAAGCCGTAGCAGCAGCAGCCGCCCTTTGCCCTCCTAGAAGTTCTTCTACCCTCGAACGCAGACGACGATGCTCCGACACCAACATCGCTGCATCCACTCGTTGCGCCAACAGCCTGTCATGCGCAAGCCTTCTTTCGCCTCCTCCTCCCCTCCCTCCTTCCCTCCTTTCCCCTCCTACCAGACTTACCACACGAGGATTACTCCTCGCATTCTGGACCTTTCCCGCCAGTCGACGCAGGTCCTCCAACGTCCTCCTCAATTCCTCCCTCCCTCCCTCCCTTCCTGGCTCCTCGTCCCCTTCTACCTCCTCCACTATGTCTCTTCCTGTCCTTTCGGGAGAGGGAGGCTGGCCCGATAGGAAGGCAGCAAAAAAGTCCCTCGTCTTTTTCTCATTACTGCTGCTGCTGCTGCTGCTGCTGCTGTTAATGTTGTTGTTGCTCTTGCTGCTCTTCTTGTTGTCACTGCTACTGCCAGTCTCCTTGTTCATGCTGCTGCTGCTCCTCCAGTTGCTGCTCCTGCTGCTGCTACAGCCCCAGCAGTTCATCGACAGAGGCACCAGCGGCTTCAGTCCCTGCAGCAGGCCTTGCCGTGTTGCCTGTGCACGCCAATAATTCGTCTCTCTCCCCGCGTGCCGCATCGCACGCTCCATGGTGGCAAGGGCAGCAACAGCGACGAGAGGGAGGTCTGCTGCTCCTGCTCCTGCTCCTGCTCCTGCTCCGCTGTTGCTGCTCCATGTCTCAGTAGTCGTCTCCTTCTGCCGAAGTGAAGAGGAGGGCGCTTCACCACCACCACCACCAGCTGGAGCTACAGCAGATAGCCCTCTCAAAGCTACCAATTTCCTATTTTCTCCCTCCAGGGCATCCGCCTGCTGCTGCACTACTTCCAAGGCCTCGGACAACACCTCATTCTCCTCGCCAATCCTCCGCCTCTCCTTCTCCAGCCTCTCCAGCTCCTCCTTCAACCCCTCCCTCTCCTTCTCCCTCTCCCGGGCCTTCCTCATCATTTCCTCCAACGTTTCAACCTGGGCTCTCAGGGCCTCCTCCTCCCTCTCCCTTCCCCTCAATTCCTGCCTCAACCCTTTTTCGATCTTCTGCAGCTGCAGAACCAAAGGCCCCATCCTCATTCCCTCCTTCAATCGCTCCCTCAACCACGCCGCCCGCACCCCATGGGCCGTGCTACAAATCAGCAGCTCGTTCTCCTTCCCTCCTTCCTTCACTTCCTCACCAAGGGCAGTGAAAAGACACTCTGACGAGCCCAGAGCGTGAATGCTGGACGTAGGGATGGAGGCCAGAGAAGACAACCATCCCTCCATCACCCCCTGGACCGACAATCCAAACGCCTGTTGTTGTTGCTGCTGTTGCTGCTGCTGCTTGGTGCTGTTCGTGAGGAGCAGTTTCGTGAAGGCCGCGCTGCTCGAGGCAAAGTCTTCTGTAAGCCGTGCGACAACACCACTGAGGCTGCTGCTGCTGCTGCTGCTGCTGCTGCCACTAGTACTACTGATCGACAACAGCAGCTCCCGCATGCTTTCCCCCTTCACTATACACCGACCCCCCTCCTTCTCCAACCCCTGCACCATCTCCTTCATCTTCATCCTTGCCGCCTCCCCTTGCTCCCCCACCTCCTCCTCCCTCCCTCCCTTACCCTCCTCCTCCACCATCATCGCCTGTATCAACAAACACACCGCCAAAAATGGCGCCAACTGAACCAGCCCCCCTGCCCCTACCTCCTCCCATAGTCTCCCCAACCCCTCTCCTTCATTCAGTCCCTCAGGGAGTAAAACATTTTCCGCATGGGCCAGGGCTTGGAGGAGGGGGGGGAGGGGAAATTGCGATTCAGGCACCCCGCCCTCTTCCTGCAGCACCAGCAGAAGCTCGTCCAGCAGACGTTCGATGGGTGCAAAAGCGATCCCTGCCGCCGCACTTCTTGCGGCAGCTGCAGTAGCAGCTGTAGCAGCTGGAACAGCTGGAGCAGCAGTAGAGGAAGCAAGAGAAGCCTCTTCGCTTTGTTTTTGCTGCAGCTGTTGCTGCTGTTGAGTGTGGAGGAGGGTGAAGTGGGCCAGATGCCGGATATGGGAAAGGGTGAGAGCGAGGCGACCTTCGTGGCCTGCTCGATTTCCCCTGTCTTGACAAGTTTCTCCTCCCTGTCGTTGCAACGCTGTCAACGAAGGAAATGCAGCAGAAGCAGACAAAGACGTGGATGCGGACGTGGAGGAAAGGATGGAGAGACCAGCGAAGCCACCCTCCTTCATCGCCTCTAGGGCCACCCCCACTTTCGCCCCTACTCGAGCCACACGCAGGTCCCCTTCCAAAGCCTTCCCCTCCTCCACCCCCCCTCCCTCCCCTCCTCCCTGGCACTCCTTCCACACCTCATGTGGTACCATCGCCAAGACCCTTTCTAAATGTGCTCGTGCACCCCAAGCCTCTATCGTGGCTGTTGCTGCTTGCATGGTCTTCTGTCTTACCAGCAACGCCTGTCCCCTCATTCCCTGCACTTTCTCCATCACTCCCTCCACCCGCTCTTTTGCTAGCCCAAGTGCCATCCGTCTCTCCTCTACCTCATCCCTCAACACATCCCGCTCCCTAGTGAGGTCTCCCAAAACCCCCTTCAGCCTCCTCAACAATCTCTCCCTCTCCCCCGCCCTCCCCTCGGCCTGCCTCAACCCCTCCTCCTTCTCAGCCAGCAGAACCATCAGTCGGCCACACTCTCCTCGCAGCTGTCGCGCCTCCTCAGCCTGTCCCTCCTCCAGCTCCTCGCTCATTTCCTGCGCCACCTCCAATTCACTCACGGCCAGTCTCAGATCCGACACTTTTTCTTCCAAGCCCAGGTTCTGTTCCGTCAATTTCTCAACCATCATCGCGAAAGCCTGCCCGGCTTCCACCTGCTCGTGCAACGACTCCAGCTCCGCTTCTTTCCTCTTTTTCCACGCTAGAAGATCTTGGGCCTGCCGTTCCCAGCATTCCCGTGCCGCGAGCTCCTTCTCTAGCTGCCTCTCCCTTCTACTGCCCTCTTGCCTTTCCTGCACATTCACCTCCTGGAGCCGCTTCAACGCCGCCCTCAACCGTTGGTTTTGCCCTGTCACATCCTCCCTCTCTCCCTCCTCCCCTCCGCCTTGCGGACCTGCTCCTCTTATTGCTGCTGTTGCTGTTGCTGCTGCTGCTGCTGCCTCTTCCAGGGCGTGCTCTAATTCTAGCTTGAGCGTCTCGATCTCAAGGGACATTCCCTCCATCCGTTCCTCCGCCACCTCCTGGTCGATGAGCAGTTGCTCTTTATCCATAGTCAACAACTCTACCATGTCATTCAAACTCACCACCTGGGCCTCCAACTCCCCCGCTTTGCGTGATGCGGTTGCGGCCGCTGCTTGTTGCTTGGCCAGGTCCGTGTTCTTCTGCTTGTGACGATCCCCTTCTTCGTGGTGGTTTTGGGCCAGCTTTAAGTGAAGGGAGCGAAGGTCGGCCTCGAGAGAGAGGATGGTGGACTCCTGCTTCTTGCTTCTGGCCTCTACCTCTTGGCAGTGGGCATGGGAGATGGCCAGCAAGCGTGCGTGTTCTGCCTCCCGTTCCTTTTGCAGCTGCTCCTGCTGTTGGAGCTGCTGCTGCAGCTGTTGCTGCTGCTGCTGCTGCTGCTGCTGCTTCTTTTCAGAGGAGGAATCAGAAATTGATAAAGATGCCATCTTTATTCGAGCCTGCGTTTGCAGCAGTTGCTCCTCTATTTCTGCCATCTTGCCCATCAGTACTGTGGCCTCCTCCTCCTTCTTCCTCGCCCGTCCCTCCGCCTCCTCCCATCCATCCTTCATCCCTGCCAACTCTCGCATCATTTCTTCCCGTTCCCTCCCAGCTCTCTCCTTCTCCGCCTCCATCTTCTCCACTACCGCCGTCAATGCCTGCGCAAGCCTCTGCGCCTCCTTCCCTTCCTCTCTCCCCTCCTCGACCTTCCCCTTCAAATTTTCCAGCTCTAAATTTTTCTTATGAAGAAGAGTCTTCAGGCCGTTCACCTGAGTGGTGAGGTCCCCTTCCCTCCCTCCTATGCTCAACCTCCTTCCTTCCCTGGCTCCCTCCTTTCCCACAATAAAAGACAAGCGGCCGTTCATACTCATCCGTCCATGGGTAGGGATGCTACTACTAATGCTGCTGCTGCTGCTGCTGGTGCTACTGTTGGCGCTCATGCCTCCTAGAGTGCTGCTGAGAGAAAGGTTAAGGTAGTTGGGGTCGTCAAATGGATTGTCTCTGTTGCTGCTGCTGGTGCTGATGCTGTTGCTGATGCTGTTGCTGATGCTGTCGCTGATACTATTGGTGGTGGTGTTGGTGGTGGTGTTGGTGGTGGTGTTGGTGGTAGTGTTGGTGTTGGAAGTTGTGGGTAAAGGTGACGTATTTTCCTCCATTGCTGCCGCCGAGGACGAGGAGGAGGTTGAAGAGGAGGCTGAGGAGGAAGGGGAGGAGGTGGAGGATGCCGCTTGTGCTTTTGCTGTGGCTGATTTCTTACATAATTCCTGCTCCTCCTCCTCGTCCTCCTCCATCGGCTCTGAGAAAGGAGGAAGTTGTCTTTGTGCTTCCGTTAGTGATGCATTGAGATCACCATGCTCTCCCACTCTTCCTCCTTCCCCCCCGCCACCAGCACCCACAGTCAAACTTGCCCGACGGCCCTTTGAGAACAAGGACGACGACGAGGAGGAGGACAACGACGAGGACGACGAGGATGAAGGGTGATGTGACCTCAAAGAGCCGCCGTTGGGTGCCTGGATTTGTCGACGAAAAGTAGAAGCAGCGGCTGTAGAGGAGCTTGTGGGAGACACGGAGGAGGAGGAGGAGGAGGAGGAGGAGGAGGAGGAGGAGGAGGAGGAGGGGAGGGGTTTGTTGATATCCCTTGCCTTCTGCAGCACCGCACTGCGTTTCTCCTTTAAATCTGCCAGCTTTGATCGAGTGACACGCGGGGCGCCCGCCGTCCCAGCATCGGCAGTAGTATCGGCATCAGCATCTCCCTCCCCTGGTTTCTCCGCCCGCGTTGAGGACGACGAAAAGCTATGTGCCGCAGAAGCAGAGGACATAGAGCCTCCCCTTGACGCAGTCACGACAAGAGAAATTTGTGCCTCGCGGACGAAGATCCCATGGGCGGGCGCACAGTCAAAGTAACGCCTTCCGCCTACGGCACCATCATTCTTACCGCTACCATAATCCAAGGCAATGCCTACCCACTTGCCCGATGCGAACTCCGTCTGACCCACAAACTGTACAGTGCCCGCTTGACCATCCTTGGCGGTAAGCACGCGGTCACCTACTTTGTAGCTATGTTGTTGCTGGTCGGGTTGGAGGCGCTTTCTGGCCCGCGTGGACATGGTGCTCACAGGAGGGGCGGAAAGCAGGGCGTCGCCGACACCGAAAGCTGAAGTTCTGCGGGCGACAAAAGGCGAGCTTGGGTCGTATCTGTGTGCAAGCTGCGGGATATGAGGAGGAAGGGGTGTCAGAGTAAGGGCATAGGTATTGGAGGGTGGTAATTTGTGTGACTGATTTGGTGTGTGGCTTCCCGATTTTTTCATCCAATCAGCTCCTCCGGGTAGCCAGAGGCGGCTGCATCTGACACCAGTACCATGTTCCAGCACAAGCGAAGCATGAGAGAGAGAGAGAGAGAGAGAGAGAGAGAGAGAGAGAGAAAGAGAGAGAGAGAGAGTAGGTAGTGGGCAGACCGAAAAGCAAACAAGTGGAGTGGCTGGTTAGGCGTGGACGGCGCCCCCATCCTGCTGTGGGTCTCTAATTTTTGTTTCCTTGTTCTATTGTCGCGTATTTTCATAAATAAAATTTTCGTTCGAATTTTTTGAAGCGTTTCCTTCACTAGTGGCATCCTAGCCCATTATCGTCGCCGACGCCGCTGCCCCAGCCCGTGCCTTTCGTTGTCGCAGCGAGTCCTGCTCTTGCTGTTGCTGCCCATACTCTTCTCTCCTCCCCTCCTTCTCCCTCCCTTCCTTCTTGCGGCTGCTGCTTAACATTTCGCCACTTCTTCCTCTCTCACTCTCCGCCCTCCGTCCCCCTCTCCCTCCCGCCGGCCCCAACAGGGTCCCTATCCCAGCCATCACTCCCCCCACCCCCCCCCTCCCTTCCTCTCTCCCTTCCCCCTTTCTCCACCAAACCCCCCACCCTAACATTTCAAATGCTCTCCCAAAGATATATCTCCCCCTATCCTCTTCCCTCAGTCTCTTTCCCTCTTCTATCAACAGATAAACACGGGTACGTAAAACATCAAAAGTTTGGTGGCACGCCTCTGTGTTCTCGTAGCCCCCCTTGAACCTCTTGGTCGACAGAGGCACGCCGAACAAATAATATTGCTTCTCAAGAGTGTTGAAAGGAAGGAGGACGGGGAGGGAGGTAGGGGGTCGGTGGGTCCCAAAAGGGCGGAGGAGGCGTTGGAGGGGGAGGTGGAGGACGGGCCAGATGGCATCCTCTATCCCGAGAGAGGAGAAGGGGATGAGGGTGTCTGAGGAGGGGGAGAGGGAGGGATATAAAGAGGGGAAGAAGGGACGAAAGGATAGAAAGGTGAACTTTTGATATGGCATATCTTCCCTCTCATTCCCCTCTTTCCTCCCAGCTGCGCTCCCTCTCCCCCCCCCCCCCTCTTCCTCACATTCATGCTTGATTGCCAGCATGACGAACCCAAGCCTCTCTCCCCACTGCAGACTGTACTTTTTCTCCCCTCTCCGTTTGAAACTCTCCTCCAAACCGCCCGGGAAGAAGAGAAGAGGCTCTCCCGCCTCTGGAATGGTTATTTTTGTATGTGTGGTGGGGTTATGTGAGTGTGGTGCTTGTGTGTGGAGCAGGGACAGGGATACGTGAGAGGGCGGTAGTGGACGATATTAAATACACGCCCAAGACGCTCGGGAGAGAGGACGAGGACGAGGACGTACGCATCATGGTCTCCGTATTCTTCCGTGTTGCGCGGACTCCTCCCGACCAGGCCAATATGGAAGAGACCATAGGCACCCGCCCGAACATGGCGTCATGCAGACGGCGGACAAAGATCCCCGTGTGGAGGTAAAGCAGGGTGATGAACAGAAATTGGTCTAGACCCAATAAGCACTAAAAATTATGGGAGGCAGGGGGGTAGAAAAGGAAGAGATTAGCTATGGAGTTCGAAATACTCTCTCCCTTCCTTTCCTTCCCTTAATCCCTTCTCCCCTGCCTAACCACTCACCTGATTCCCGACCAACAAGACTTTCTCGTTCCGATCCAAGCACCCAATCACGTGTTCCAAATGCCGGGCATCCGGTGGATTCAGCATGGCAAGGGGCAACGCCAGCAGACGCAAAAGCCAGCGGGGAGGAGGACGAAAGTCGGTGATGTTGCTACTGTTCTTGCTGATGCTATAGTTGCCATTGCTACGTCGTTTTTTCTTCCCTTCTCGGGTCTTGTCGGTAAAAGGGAGTAAGTGCCAGATCCATTGCGCGAAAATAAAGGGGGCGAGGAAGGGGAAGAGGAAGTAGGACATGCAACGCTGCCAGAGCGAGGGGAAAGGCTGCTGTGACATGATCAAGGGGCCGACCTCCTGGATGGCCTGTGGTAGTGCGTGGTGGGATGGTGGGGATGGTGGGGATGAGGACAAGAGTGAATGCCCAGCATGGAGGCTGAGTATTTATGAGAATGATGTACAGCTGTGCAAGCAAGCCAGATACCATAAAAAGAGAGAGAGAATCAAGGGCATGGAAGTTCTGACATTCAAAGCTTTGCCTCGAGGTGCTTCGCTGGTCTTTCCTTTTGCCATGAAGACAAAGTGCGATACAAATCAGCCCCATGCCCAGCATTTACTACGTGGGCAACCGTCCTAGAGTCTTTGCCTGTGTTGGTGCGCTAATGTAAGGGGCGCGATGAGCGGAGTGAAGCAAATTTAGGAGCGTAGAATAATATAACGCGCGAGGTCGGCGATGTTTCGATCATGGAAGTCTCATCGACAACTTCCCCTGCTTGCCACGCCCACACAAGCACAATGTAACAGAAGCCCGAGGGCAACGCCCAACAGAAGCAGAAGTATCACTGGGGGCGGCAGCAGCATCAAGAGCTCAAGAACTCACGGCTCCCACAGCTTGTGCTGGATGACATGGTTGTCGCGTGCTCCCCCTCCAGAGTCAGAAATTGATCACATGAGGCCACCTATGCTCCAGTCTTTGGGTCGCACTGTGCCTTTTCCGACACACCCACGGACAGATACGCACAGCTTTAGCCAAATAATCTCGGACGCACGTCCTGGCCTCATATCGTTTCTCTTGTATTTCTCACCGATCTCCCCCTAATCGGCACCACCCTCCAGTCCATTATGCTCCAACCCTCGGTGGCAACCTCGTCCCGCTCACCTATACATGCATGCTGCGCGTAAATCGAAAAAGGGTTCAATAAGAATGTCATCGCTCAAGGCCTCTGCCTGTCCTCATATCTGAAAACGCACCCCTCAGTTCCAGTCTCGAAACCCTGCTACCCATACCTATACAGACTTACGCTTTCTCGACGGAGGCAACACATAATTAAATACCGACGTTAAGTTTCAAGGACCAGGATCCTTCTCAGGAGCCGCAGCTATGGATACTGATCTTCTGGAGCTGGCGTCCTCGTCCTCCCTCCCCGACGACGACGAAGACAACGCGGGCCGCGCTGGTGGAGACGGGCTGATGGATACCGAAATTACCGTCGTCCTATCCAATGACGATCATACTGCCATGAACATCAATAATTCGTGGCTTCCCTACGCATCACATATTGCGGCCTCTCCTGATGTGACTTTGACGGAAGTCAATGAGGGGCTGCTTGGTGTGGTGGAGCGAGAAGAGGAGCTGGATGCCGCCACGGCTGTAGCCGCCGCCTGTGAGGACGAGGACGAGGACGAGGACGAGGACGAGGACAAGGGTAGGGACGGCGGAGGAGAGGGGCGGAAGACGCTAGTGCTAGAAGTGGGCAGAGGGTGGAATACTCTGGGGGTGGGACCGCATTTGAAAAAGCTCGATACAATGGTGTCTTTGAAGCTTAACTTTACAGAGGAGGAATTAGGGACGTTTTTGAAATTGGCGTATCGCTTGATACTGTCACCTAGGCTGGGGGTGCGTGCACAGGTACGAAGAGGGAGGGAGGGCAGAGGGACGGAGAAATGGAGGGACGACGAGGGACGGAGGGATAAGGGGAGGGACGGAGGGTAGGAGCCTTCGTAATCCGCATGTGTGTTGAAGTTTAAAAGCGGTGGAAGTCAGTAGATGTGGCTATAGCCTACAGATCCTTCACATGTCCTTCCCCACCTCCGTTAATCCCTTCCTCTCTCCATCCCTTCCTCCATCCCTCCCTTCTTCCACCCCATCCTGCAGGTCCGACTCCTCCGTAGCACCGCCGCCCTGCTTCACCGATCGCGCATTGAAGTGATCTGGGCAAAGGGCGTGGCATTGGACGTGATGCCCCTCTACGAACGACTGCAGCGTGATTTCCTGGGAGAGGACGAGAATCCAGTGCCTCTGAAGGCCTCGTCGGTAAGCGAGTAACCCCTCCCTCTCTCCCTCCCTCCCTCCTTCCCTCGCTCTATCTTTGCTCTATCATCTGCTGCCCATCTCACATTTCATATTTCATAAAAATTTTCTCGTCGGTCATTTTCATTGTCTCATTACTCTCTTTGCCTCTGACTCTCCATCTTTCCCTTCCTCCCTTCCTCCAGCACCTGGTCTATTCCCTCCGGTCCGCCTACCTCACCGCCCTTCACGCCCTCCGTCACTACTACTCCCCCTCCTCCTCCCTCCTCCTCCTTCAACACCTCCTCCCCTCCCTCCACCCCTCCGCCACCTCCCTCGTCCTCGCCCCTCAAGCCCTCCTCCTCCTAGTCGGCCTCCTTCCAACCCGCCTCCCCCCACTCCCTCCATCCTTCTGCTCCCCCTCCCAACAACCGACCGAGGGCGGGAAGGAGGAAGGGCTCAAGCCCGCCTACGACGTCCTCCTCCCCCACCTCCTCTCCTCGTGGCACTCCCTCGATAACTGCCCCGAATGGGATCTTCTCTTCCTCCGTCTTCTATGCCGCGCCCGCAAATACACCCGAACCTTCCGCTGGTGGGCCCATATTCCTTCCATATTCACCTTGCTTCTTCACACGTTTTCCTTGCCTTCGAGTGGGGGTAGCCATGCCCCTGAGCCCCGACGATTTCCTTCGCGCCTTCGGGCTTTGTTCCATCCGCCCATCCAGCATTACAACCGTCTGTTGCTCCTCTCCAAGCTCGTGGTTTTCGTACTCGGGCGCGGGCCAGAGGGAGGGGGAGGAGGCGGGCAGGAGGGAGGGGGCGAAGGAGGCATCACGGCAGACTACCCCCTCCGTCCCTCCCCTCCCTCAGCACAGGAAGGGGGGGAGGACTATCGGCCCATTCCATGCTCTCTGGCAACGAAGCACCTCCTCTCCCTCCTGTCCTCACTCCGGACATTTTTCCATCCTTCCAATGCGGGTCCTTGGTCGGACGAGCTTGCCTTTTTCCTGTCCCACCTCACCACCGCCATGGCCAAGCGTTTGGGGTGGCAGGCCGCCGACGCCGACTGCACAAAGGAGGAGGAGGAGGAGGACGCAGATATGGAGGGAGGGAGGGAGGGAGGAGCAGTCCGGATGCCGGAGCTGGGGGACGAGGAGGTGACTACTGTGGTGGAAGCCGTGCTCCCCCTGGCCCACCAGTGCTTGTACAATAAACGGCCGTCCGTTATTTCCGCGGGGGAAACGGTTTTGAAGACCCTGGCATGCCTTCGTCCCTCCCTCGTCGCCAAGTTCACCCTCCCTCTCCTCTCGCAGGCCCTGGACCCGTCCTCCCTCACCACCACTCATCAAACGCCTGCCTCCCTCAAGGCCCTCGCCGTTGTCACCAAGCCCCTCCTCCTGACCCCACGACCCGTCCTCCTCCCCTTCCTCCCCACCCTCCTCAACTGGTCTCTCCCTGGCCTCGATAGCAATGATATCCACAAAACCTCCGCCACGGTGGCCTTCTACATCGCCCTACTCGACTGGCTCCCCCTCCTTCCCTCCCTCCCTCCCTCCCTGCCCCCCCGGGATCCTGCCGCTTTTTCCAAACGCCTGCTATTTTTGGGCGGGGGGGAGGAAGGGAGGCAGGAAGGGGAAGAAGAGGCATGGGAAGAGGCAGTGGCGGAGGTGGTTCCTGTCTTGGGAGAGTGGGCGTTGGCCGTGGTAGAAAAGTGCTTGGGGATGATGATGGATAAGGAAGGAGGCGCGGGGTCAGGTAGCACGGAAGGAGGGAAGAAAAACGTGCTTGGGCGGATAGAGGCCGCGACGAGCTTGGTCTGGAGGCTTTTGTTCCGGTCCTTGTTCACGCAGATGGACCATGGGTTGCATTTGCTCGCACGACAGAGAGGTGGGTCCGTCGCTCCTTCCTCCTTCCCTTCCTCCTTTCCTCCTCATGTACAAATAACCACCTCCCTCCCTTCTTCCCTCCCTCCCTACCCTCCCTCAGTCCACGCGTTCTTCCTGGAAAACACCCTCCCCGATGCTGTCAAAGATGCCTCCTACCTCTGCGAATGCCTGGCCATGGCCTCTCCCACGGCCACCCTCCTCCTCTTCCTCGGTCCTCCTGGAGACACCGGGGAAGGGCGAGGAGGAGGGAGGGGGGACAGACTCCTCCCCTCCTCCCAGGCAGAGATGGAGGCCATGGCCCCGCGCACCTTGGCATGGCGCACTCGCCTCATGGCAGGGATGGTCAGGTTCTCGGGTCCCGCCCTCCTTCCCTATCTCCTTCCTTACCTGCCGGAAGGGGGGGGGAAGGTAGATGGGGGAGGGCGGATGAGCCTCCCCTCCCTCCTGTCCTACACGCTGGAGCACTCTAACAAGGCTGTGCGGAAGGCGGGCGGCAAGCTGTTCCGTCGCGCCCTCCAAGCCCTCCTTGAGATCTATCCCACAGACTACCACTCCTACCCTCCCTCCATCCCTTCCTCCTCCTGTTCCTCCTCCTCCTCCCTCCCTCCCTTCTTCCTCTCCCCCCCGTCCTCTTCCGACGATCTCTCCCCTGCTTTCCACGTCCCTGTTTGCGAAGAAATCACCGCTGCCCGGCTGTTGTTGCAGATGTTCGCCCTGCCCGCGGTTGATGCTCTCTCCTCCTCGGCCTCCGGCCTCTTCACCCCTCCTTCTCTCCCGTCCTCCTCCTCCTCCTCGACCTCCTCCTCGTTCTCCTCGCGGGAGCTCGAAGAGTCATGGAGGTACAAACTCAAGATTCTGCAACATGCAATCAGAGGCAGCCTCCCCCTCCTTCCCTCCCTCCCTGCTGGCGAAGACGACATGGCCGTGCATCACGGCGCCCTCCTCCTCTTCCAAACCGCCGCAGCCAACCCCGCAACGGCAGCCTTCCTCGCCTCCCTCCGTCCCTCCCTCGCCCAAGCCCTCCACGCCCTCCTTCCTGCCCTCACTTCCCCATCCTCCCCCTTACACCGTGACGTCAAGGCCCTCAAAACGTGGTGTAAGATTTCTTCCCTCCTCCTCAACTCCGTCGGCTCCTCCCGGGCGGAGGAAGCGCCAGCCAACCGCCAAGGTACGTACATGCCCTCCTTCCCTCTCTCTCTCCCTCCCGCCCGCCCTCCCTCCGTCCCTTTAAGTGTTGCGCCTTCCCCTCCCTCACTCCTCCCTCCTTCCCTCCTTCCCTTTCTCCTTTTCTCCCTCCCTCCACCCCTCCAGCCATGACCTACGTCCGTGCCGTGACACGGGACTGGATGCTAGAATCATACCGACGAGCTACCCGTGTCCACGAGGCCAGGCAAGGGAGGAAAGGGGGAAGGGAGGGCTTAAGGACACGCAGCTTGCCTGCAGGGCATTCGCGGCGTTTGTTGGTGGAAGGGGTCTATACCCACCACTTGCTTCGATGCCACACCGCCGCCTATCGCCTCCCCCGCTTGACACGACCAAAGAGGGCAGGGCGGGAGGGAAGGCGGGAAGGAGGGCAGGCCTACGCCACCCTCCTCTTCCAAGATCTGATCGCCCTCTCCTCCCACTCCATCAGCACCGTCCGTAGCGCTGCTCAAGCACACGTGCATTTCTCGGCCTCCCGCTACCCTTGGCTTCTCCGCACTCACCTCCCCTCTCTCATCTCCTTCCTCACCCTTCCCCCCCTCCTCAAGGAGGGAGGGGAGGCTATCACTCCCCCGCAACAAGTCCTCCTCCACGAACGGTCTACGGCTGCCACCTTCCTCCTCTGCCAGGCGCCATCCATGCGTCAGATCTCCTCCTCCTTTCCCCTCACCCTCGCCCTCCTCCGGGCCCTCCCTTCCTCCTCCCTCCTCGTTCACGCCCTGGCCCGGGACAAGCAAGAGACCATGACGAAACGGCTCTCAGACGTTATTATCACCTATGTCTCCTACTGGAACGCCCACGACTTGGCCTCCCCATCGAGGATCAGACAACACCACGCCCTTGTCACAGAGCTCGCGGCGCCCTTGTTGCTCCTGGAGAAGCAGCAGCAGCAGCAGGTGGAGGGGGAAGGGATGGATATGGTAGTGGTACCGTTGATCGAAGGAGGAAAGGTGGGAGGGAGGGAAGGCGGGAAAGGTGCAGTCCTTCTGCACTGGCGATACCAACTCCTCATCCTCTGGGAGCTCATCCACCTCGCCCAGCCCTCTTCTCCTTCCTCTCCTTCCTCCCCTTCCTCCCCTTCCTCCCCTGATCGTCCTCCTCCTCCTCACCCGTCGGACGCCAACGCTATCATTTGGGACGTTATAATCTCTTCTCTCTGCTCGGCAGGGGACGGACAGCCTCTCCAAAATCTGGCTCTCGCCGGCCTCTTCCGCCTCCTCTCCTTCACCCTCCCTCCTTCCCACGGCCGTCGTCGAGCCGCTTCCTCCTCCTCCCTCCCTTCCTCCCCCACCTCCTCTTCGACTTCTTCCCCCTCTTCCTCCTCCTCCTATGTTTTGCTCTCTGATCCCGTCGCTGCCCTCACCGAGGAGGGCGAGGTGGCGAACGAGGATGAGGAAGGGAAGGAGGAAGGGAGAGTGCTCTCCCCCCTCGGTCAACGCCTCTCCTCTCCCGCCTTCCTGCGATCCTTCTGCCTGGCCCTCGCCCACGATCACAAGGAGGAGGGACTGGAGGGAGGGAGGGAAGGAGGGACCGACCCGCGGTGGTCTGCGGGAGTGGAAGATTTATTGAGGGATGCAAGGGCGAAATGGGGAGGGCCTGTGCCTCTGACTCGCTTTCACTTGTCAGGCCGGCATTTTAGTGTGCGCCACGCCCAGCTGGTGCGACTGTGGCTGCAGGTGTTGAAGCAAGAGGGGGGAAGGGAGGGAGGGAGGGAGGGGCGGTTGCTGGTGGAAACGGCGGTGGATTTGCTTCTTGAGAAGACCTCCCAGGAGCACGAGGGAGCTTTCAATGCGACAATTGCAGAAATCATGGCCGGGGTAGTGAGTGCGTTTGTGCGTCGCAGCAGAAGTAGCAGCAGTGTGGAGGATGAAGGGGGGGAGGGAGGGAGGGCAAGGGGGAGGACGACGGTGAAGTGGGCCGAGTGGGTGGTGCCGGTGCTGGAGAGGGTGTTGCCCCGGCTGTCGTTTGACTACTCGTGTGAGTGGGTGGATGCCTTTCGATTCATCTCCCAAGAACAAGACCCGCGTTTGCTCTCGCCGCTGTCGGAGTGGGTGCTGGCACGCGTCACGTCCACCCTCGGTCACTTGTCTTTGATGGAGGGGGAAGGAGGGAGGGAAGGAGGGGTGGGGGATGACTACACTGCCCAGGCAAAATGGCTGCGGTTGTTGCAGCCTTTTTTGATTGAAGCATGTGGATACCCTTCCACGAGGAAGGACGGTCAGGGCCTGACGCGGCGGCTCGTTCCCTTCCTCCTTCGCGCCCTCGGGCACCCGTACAAGCTGTGTCGGGAGCAGGTGGCGTGGTGCCTGTTTCTGGTCTATGGCTATGCAGGCGTCCCGCTGGAAGAGGAGGGCGGGGGGGAGGGAGGGGTGGTGGGGGAGGTGAGGCGCGCTTGTGGGGTTGGGGCCGAGGATGGTGGTAGTGGAGGGGAAGGAAAGGGGAGTGGGGAAGAGGAGATGTTGGAGGGATTGGCTGCAGCGACGGCGAAGCTGTTGAAGGTGGAGGAAGAGGGAGGGAAGGAGGGAGGAGTGCCCTTGTCATTGACCTCCAACATCTCCAGCACCACCAGCGTGAAGGAAAGGGCTCGACGACGGGAGACGGTGCTTCGGTGGGTGTTGACATCAGTCCAAGGCGGGGATCGGGTTAATTACAGTGGATACGTCCTCCCCTTGCTGGACGTGGTGTATGAATGCGTGCGGGACAAGGAAGAAGAGGTGGCTTTATTGGGGAAGCACGCAGCACGCTTCCTCGCCCGGGCCCTTCGTTTCAACTCCCGGAAGCTGATTGAAGCCCAAGACGACTCCGCCTCTCCCTCCCTCCCTCCCTCCTCCTCGTCCGCCTTGTCCCTCCCCGCCCACTTCCTCTCCCCCCTCCTTCACCTCGCCTCCCACCCTTCCTGGCATGTCAAGCTGGAGGTCACCGCCTATGCTCTCCCCCTCTTCCATGCACAGCACTTCCCCCTCCTCCTCCCCCTCGAGCAGGCCTCCATCCGCTCCCAACTCATCACCCTCCTCTCCGACGACCGAAAGGAGGTGCAAAACGCAGCGATAGAGAGCCTTGCCGCGGTTTTGTCCTCGTGTGAAATAAACCTCGTGAAAGCATTGGTCGAGGTGCATGCAGGGAAGATTGTGGGCAGCAATGAGAGAGGTGGGAAGGGAAGGAGGAGGAAGGTGGTGGTTGCGGGAAAGGAGGGAGGAGGAGGGGGAGATGGAGGAGGGGTGACGTCGACGGCAGCAGCAACACCGAAAACAACAGCATCTGCAGGAGTAGTGGCAGCGGCAGCGCAGCAGGAGGAGAAGGGTGCCTTGCACACCTCTCTCCTCGTGCTTGCGGCTGTTGTGTCGGCGTACCCCTACGACGTCCCCCCCTTCCTCCCCCGGGCCCTGGCCGTGCTGGCTCGCTCGTGCGAGGGTGGAGGACGGGGAGGAGGAGCGTCCCCTTCCATGCAGGTAGGCTTGGGATGAGCACAGGAAGTCTGCCCTCCCTCCCCCCCTCCCTCTCTCCCTCCTTCCCTCGCTCGGTGTTCTAATTGTGTAAAGAGAGATTTTCTTACCTATCTCCACTTCCTTTCTTCTTCCTTCCCTCCCCCCTTCCCTCAGGTCACCATTCGGAAGACCCTCACAGATTTCAAACGCACGCACCAGGACGAGTGGGAGCACCGTCACAAGTATCGCTTCACGCCCGAGGAACTGGATGCCTTGAGCGACGTGTTGGTGTCTCCCCACTACTACGCCTAGGCCTACTTCCTTCAATCCCTCCCTCCCGTTCTCAGAGAGAGAGAGAGAGAGAGAGAGAGAGAGAGAGAGAGAGAGAGAGAACGCTATGACTGAGAAAAGTGGGCGAAGAGAATGTATTAGGAAAAGGCTATGGAAAGCTGCCTCTGAGGTGGTATAAATGTAGGTAATTATAGTCATCATATCAAATAAATAGGGAAAAGAAGAAGAATTGACGAAGAAGGGGACATGTGAAAAGATCGGAACCAGCGAGTCATAGGCCTTAGATCCTCGCTAATTGCGATTTTTTCTTATTCAAATGGAGCCTGATTGGCGCAATACGGAGAAATGATCATTTGGTGGTCTGTAATGTCGGCACGGACACTGAGAGGGTGGGTAGGTGAGGCGAGTGCTTATGCAAAGAGCGAGAAACACCAAAAGAAAGGGAAAGAGGAAGGAACCCTGTGAGGAAGAGGAGAAGGAAGAGGCAGCGATGCGGAGGGTGGAAATGCTCCTGTGTGTCTAGTTGTGTTGAGGGGTTCGACACTTTCTTGAGGGACTTTTTTGCTTTCTTGGTTCTTTCGTCACCTATCGTCCTTCAGGCAGACAGGAGGGGCTGACACTTCCGGTGCCTCTTCTGATCACCTCTTCCGCATTCTCGTGGTCTTCCAGCGTGTTTGCTTTAGTTATATCATTAAATTTGCCCAAGGCTCTTCCTTCCCTCCCTCCCTCCCTCCCTCCCTCCCTCCCTCCCTCCCTCCCTCCCTCCCTCCCTTCATTCCGTTCCTCTCACCCACCCACCCTTCCTTCCTCTCTTCCTGTCACGTGCAGGCCTGCCGTCGACGACAAATACAAACTTTTGTATCCCATTCTTCTTCCCTCATGCCTGACGCCGGCAGTCGGTGGCTGAGAGGGAGGGTGGCGAGGGAGAGACAGATGGCGGAGCGCCTTTTGCCCCCCTCCGTTGCTTCCCTCCATGTTATCCTGCCCACCTCTTCCCTCCCCATCCCCCTCTTCACACCACAAGTCTACTCCCCACCACTTTCTTGTTTCCCTCCGTCATGCCTCTTTCCCTCAACCCCCCCCCTCCCTCCCCTCTTACTTAGTCCCGCGGACCAGACGACTCCCCCTCTCCCCGGGGCGTGTAGGGTCGGTCCGAATTGCTGCGAGGAGGCAACACCTCGCCACCTGGGCCTGTTACATTTATCGCCTTGCGGCCCTTGTCGCCCTGTACCATTTGAAACTCCACCGCCTCGCCCGCCTGTGTGGAATGGGAGAAAATGGAGGGAGGGAGGAAGGCACGGAGGGAGGGAGGGAGGGAGGGGGGGAGGGAGGGAGGGAGGGAGGGAGGGAGAGAGAGGGACGAGGTGGGTGAGTACTGACCATTCGGGTATAATACATCGCTCAAGCACACCATTACCGCCAGACATTCATATCATGCAACCATTGTAGGAAATGAGAGAGGGGGGGGTGAAGAGCCAAAGGCCAACGGCCACCGTGGGCATCACTCCATCCTTACTTTCCCTCCGGCCCTCTTAGCATCCCCGTGCTTCCCTCACACAAGATATATATCCCACTTGCATGTACCGCTCTACACTCTTCACTGTCTCCGCCCATTTTCTTCTTTATTCCGAGCTTCTCGAGCGCCCAACACTGCATCATCGTCACCACACACACCCTCCCGCCCTCCCTCCCGCCCTCCCTCCCCTCTTACCTGGACAAACCTGAAGCCCACACGCCTAATCTGAGTCTGGTGCAGAAACACGTCGTCCGAGCCGTCCTCGGGCGTGATAAAGCCGTAGCCCTGTGAGAGTGGCAGTGTGTGCAGAGGCAAAAAGAAAGGAAGAGTGGGAGAGTGAGTCGCCACTCAAGATATTTGGTCTGTTCCACGCTCCAACTGGGCCATCATTTTACAACCACACCACCCACATACTTTTGCCTATCCAGAGGCGACATACCCATCGCCCCGATACTTCTGTACGACCATAACTTACCCGACGAGAGTCGAACGCGCGTACTGTCCCCTGGTGGACGGTGGGTGTGGTGCTGCTGAAAGCACGGGCGGCGGTGCTTACGCTGGTGAGGAAAGTCGGGCGGAGGTTGAGGGCTAGCCGAGAAAGCATGGTTGTGATGTGGTGGTGGTGGAGGGGGGGCTCTGAAGGGTTGAATGACGTGTGTAACATAAGTGTGGAGCATGTGGTGAACAATAAAGAGGGGCAAAGAGGGGCAGCAGGTACGCATCACCGGCCAGCCACCCACGAGGCATTTGCGAGAGCGACCGAGGCAAGCTGCTGTTTCTTGCTTGCCACCTGAAGTCTCAAGGTCGACAACCATGTTTCCCCAAAAAAAGAGACTGTTCTCTCGCTTCCATGGACGAATGTAAGCACACAGATGCGTTGTGGGCGGTGCTGGATAACATGGTGCCTCTTAATGCGTGGTTGCCGAGCTATTGTTTGCCCTCCTCCTCGTGTCCTCATCGTTCACTTTCGACCTCCCCACCCTTCTCCGATTCCTTGCCCCGACAGACACAACAACAGATGCCATTCCCACAACCACCCAGGCATTGGCAGTGTCTGGCCTATGCCTTCCTCCTCCTCCTCCGCGCCCTTTTAATTTTTGCCCCGGGCTACATTCATCCTGATGAATTCTTCCAAGGCGGCCAAGAGGTATGGGCTTGCCATCTCTTCCCCTCCCTCCGCCGGCTCCTCCTCCCCTACTCTACCTCTTCCTCCTCTTCCTCCGTTCAGATGTTCGGTGAAAATCACTATTTACCCTGGGAATGGCACCCACAGCATGCCTTGCGCTCGATCGTGGGTCCTTGGTTTGTGGCTGGGTTGCCTTTTACAGTGCTCCGGTATTTGTTCGGCGGAGGGCAAGGAGGAGGAGGAAGAGGAGGAGGAGGAGGAGGAGGAGGAGGAGATGGAGCCAAAGCAGAGGGAGGAGAAGGAAGAGGGGAGATGCCGCCTGCGATGCTTTTACTTTATGTGCCGCGGATGATGATGTGGCTATTGAGTGTGGGGCAGGATGTATGTGTCTTCCAATTAGCACGGCAGCAGGAGGAGGAAGGAAAGGAGGACGACAAGGAGGAAGACGCCGCCAAGACCAGCAAGGCACGACAAACACCCTACTCTTCAATTCCCACTACCACCTCCTCCTCCTCCTCTTCTACCTCCTCACTAAATGCATGGACAGCTCTCGTCATTTTCGCGGCTTGGTGGCCCACCCTCCTCATGGGCATCCGCCCTTTTTCCAACTCCATGGAAGCCATCCTCCTAACCGTCACCCTCCGCATCTACTACTCCTTCTCCTCCTCCTCCTCCTCCATCAGAAACCGAAGAATAGCCCTCGGCGCGTGCTTCGCGCTTGGGTGCTTTGTCCGGTTTACGTTTCCTGTTTTTGCCCTCCCCATCGGTCTCGCCGAACTCTGGAATGCGGCCTACTCCCCCCTTTCCTCCTCCCCCTCCCCCCCTTCCCCCCCTCTTTCCTCCGTCTCCTCCTCGATATTCCCCTCCATTTCTTTCTCCACCTCCTCCTCACACCCCACCACCAAACCCTCTCTCCCTCCCCTCCTCCGCTGCTGCTTCCACCTCCTCCTCGGCGTCCTCCTCCTCGCCCTCCCCTGCCTCCTCGCCGATACCATCTACTACCACAGGCCCTCCTCCCCCCTCTCCCTCGTCCTCACCCCTTGGAATGCCCTACGATACAACTCCTCCTCTTCCAATCTTTCCTCCCACGGCATCCACCCCCGCTTGACACACCTCCTCCTCAACCTCCCTCTCCTCTTCACCCTACTGGCCCCTTACACTCTCGTTCGACACCTCCTCTTCCTCCCTCCGTCCCTAGCTCCCTCCCTCCACCGTCGCCGAAGGCTTTATCTCTCTGTTGTAATTTCTACCCTGTCCCTCCTCTCCCTCGCTCCCCATCAGGAACCACGCTTCCTCCTCCCCCTTGCCACCCCCCTCCTCCTCCTCTTCGCTCTCCTTCCCACTCCCTCCTTCCCGCCCTCCCTCTTCCTCCTCCACAACGCGCTTTGCTTGTTTTTCTTCGCTTTCCTGCACCAAGCGGGCCTTATCCCCGCCCTCCTTCGACTTAATCAGCACCTGGCCTCCCTCCCTCCCTCCCTTCCTCCCTTCCTCCCTCCCTCCGTCTACTTCTACCATACCTACATGCCTCCGCGTTTTCTCTTTGCCACCGCCTCATCTACCCTCCCTTCTTCCTCCCCTTTATCCCCCTTCACCCTCACTGATTTGGGCAGCAGGATCTCCCTCGCTGAACTTGCCCTCCTTCTCGAGGGAGGGAGGGAGGGAGGGAGGGAAGGAGGGAGGATATACGTGGTTGCGCCCGGGAGCATGAGCCATGCGTTGAAGTCGCTCCTGAAGAGGGAGGGTATGAAAAAGGTCTTTGCCACCTTCCCTCACATGAGTACGGAAGACTTACCGGGGAGGGAGGGAGGGAGGGAGGCATGGTCTCTGGTGGTGTGGGGGAAGGGAGAGGCGGAGGGAGGGGGGAAGGAGGGGGTGGGGAAGGGGAAAGGGGAAGGAGGGTGGGAAGAGCTGTAATTGTGTGTATATATGTATATATCTATGTGTGTGTGTGAGTGGATGCGTGAGATTGAATCGTGCGAGTTTTAAAGGGATGGTGACGAAGTATCTAACAACGGTATCGGATCAATATCATGGAACAATACACTTTTAATTCTTCTTCGTTTGTATGGGAAAAGGGGGGGCTGCCTAGCTCCTTTTCCTCCTCTTCCTCCTCCTCCTCCTCCTGTGGGTCTCCCAATTCTAAACGCTTTCTTTTTCCTCTCTTCCTTCTTCCCTTCCTGCCTCCTTCCTTTTCAGTCTTCCTTTTCTTCAGTGATTCCTACGTCTACTTGTGACAAACCTCTCTAATGGTACACGCGCAGTTTCGCACTTACTCGCTCCCTCCCTTCCTCTCTTCCTCTCTCTCTCTCTTCTCTTTCTCAAGTATCATAACCGTCAGCGGTCGCCTGAAGCAGCTTCCTCGTCTCCTCCTCATCGTGTGCTTCCGACCACTCCTCCTCATCATCCTCCTCCTCCTCCTCCTCCTCCGCCTCCATATCCTCCTCCTCAAGAGCTTCCAACCATTCCTCCTCCTCCTCCTCCTCATCATCATCATCATCATCATCATCATCATCATAATCCTCCTCCACCTCCTCCTCCTCTTCCTCCTCTTCCCTCCCTCCTCCTCCCTTCAAAGGCAACCCCCTGCCCCTCTGCTGACGTGGCAACAAAATATCCTTCATCCCCTTCATCAGACTTGCCAATAAGTCATTCGCCTTCTTCCCTCCTCCTCCTCCTTCCCTCCCACCCTCCCTCCCCTCCAGTGCGGGGCCTATCAATGCAGTCAAGTCCAAGAGCTCTGTCTCCTCTTCCAGAGCTAGCATGTCTTCCGCTCCCATCCTCACCAACACCTTCCCTCCTTCCCTCCCTCCCCCCCCCTGCACCTCGGGCAAGAAGGGAAGGAGGGAGGGAGAGATGGGGAGATACCCCGTCAGTAAGATGCTCCACGCTCCCTCTCCTCCTAGTAGGGTGGAAGGAATCACAATATCGCTCCCTGTCTGATCGTCGTGCATCACTTGCCACGTCGAAAAGATGGAGTCTGTTTCTGTCCCTCCTCCTCCCCCTCCTCCCCCTCCTCCTCCTTCTCCCCCCTCCTCCTCCTTCTTCCCCTCCGTCGACATGGACGGGGACGAGGACGAGGGAAAAGACGAGGAGGGAGGAACAGAGCGCAAATCCAACACTACCACCCCCACCCCCCCTGCCGCCTGCACACGCCTCACCTTGGACACAAAGCTACACCCCCCCCTCTCTACCACCACCACATTACCTTCCATGCCCTTCTTCTCCTCCTCCGTAAATTCCTCGCACGCTTGACCGTAGCTCCCTGTGCCGAAACCCTTCCCCTCCTCTATCTCTTTCTCCTTCCCTCCCTCCTCCTCTTCCTTCGCGGATAAAGTGGGGGTTGAGGGCGGGCGGGAGGGAGGGAGGAGGGGAACGAGGAAGCCGTAGGTGGGGCCTACGTGTCGAAGCTCAGGACCAAAATTTGCCGGGTAGCCCAGGACGTGGAAGGAGGGGTAGATGTGGTGCTCGACCTGAGGGGAGAGAGGGAGGGAGGGAGGGAGGGAGGGATGATTGAGGGAGTGGGAACCGGGGGCTCGGAAAAAGGGGCAGTAAGACATAGTGTCTGATCTGAGGGAAGAGAGGGGGGGCGCGAGGATGGGAGGGAAGGAGGGAGGGAGAGGGAGGGAGGGGCTTGCTTTCTCCATGCTTACATAAGTGAGGGCTGCTTCTCGTGACTGAGCCCAGAACTCTTCAAACCGTCCCGGCCTCCTCCTCCTCCTCCTCCCTTCCTCCCTCCTTTCCTCCTTGCCTCCCTCCTTCCCGTCCTCCTCCTCCTTATTCTCCTCCTCCTCCTCCTCCTGTCTCGGCGGTGGGTAGAAGGAGAGGCTGACAGGGGCGCGTGCCAACCTCCCCACCTTGCACTTCTTCTCGTCTTGGTCGCACTGCAGGATGGCTCCAGGGCGAAGGAGGGAGGGAGGGAGAGAGGGGGGGGACGAAGGGAACGGAGAGGAGGCGGAGGAGCAGGAGGAGCAGGAGGAGCAGGAGGAGCAGGAGGAGCAGGAGGAGAAGGAGGAGGAGCAGCGTGAGAGGGAGGGGGGGGGGGGAGTGGCCCGTCCTAGTGCGTGTAATTGCTTGAAGGCCTGATGCACGAGAGAGGGGAAGGGGGGGAGGGAAGGAGGGAGGGAGGGGGGGACGACCACAATGATATAATGGGAATCAGTCGCCTGTACTGCTGCTTTTTCACCGTGCTTTCTCCCGTCCCTCCCTCCCTCCCTTCCTCCCTCCCTCCCTCCCCCTCTTCTTGTCCATCTCCGTGCTATCCCTCTCTCCTCTCCTTCCCTCCCTCCCTCCCTCCCTCCCTCCCTCCCTTCCTCCATACCTTCTTCACTCGCCTCTCGAATTTTCCAAATTCAATCATGTCTACACTCGCACCCTCTCCCTCCTTCTCCTCGCCCACCAATCCCCCCTCTATTCCCCCCCTTCCTGCCCTCAACGCCACGGGCAGGATATGCAATTGCGCCAAGGCCGCCTCGTCCTCCCTCCCTCCCTCCTCCTCCTCTGCATTTTCAACCACTACCTCCCCCTCCCCAGCTCCCTCCTCCTCGCCCTCCTCCTCTTCCTCGGACAAAGCGCACATCCCACCCTCTGTCCTTTCCGCCCTCCGTCTCCGTCTACGAGCTGAGGGGGAGGGGGAGGAGGAGGAGGCAGCGTTTGCACTCCTTCCCTTCCTCGACGCTGCGGCTCTTGCCGCCCCGACAGCGGCATGAGGATATAAGTTGCTGCTACTACTGCCGCCGCCGCTGCTCCTCCTGCTGCTGCCACTGCCGCTGCTGCTATTGTCGCTGCTGGGGCAGGAAAAGGAGGAGGAAGGGAGGGAGGAAGGAGAAGAGGAGGGGGCGTGGGGAGGGGGGAGGAGGTGGCTGTGTGGATGCCTGCCGCTTTCTATTGTCTCCTTGAGCTTCTGCTCTCTGTGTAGGAGAGAGGGGGGGAGGAAGGGAAGGAGGGAGAGAGGGAGGAACAGTCAGAAAGGATGCCGTGTCGGCGATACCAACAAGCCCTCCCTCCCTTCCTCCCTCCCTCCCTCCTTACCTCTCCTCCTCCTCCGCCTCCCTCCTCCTCTGCCTCCGTTGCTCTACCTCCGGCTCGACGAAAAAAACGTGGCCCTCCGTGCTAAAGAGTGTCCGGGACAGCGGGAGGCAGGGGCGGGAGGAGGGAGGGAGGGAGGGAGGGAGGGAGGGAGGGGGGGAAGCGACGTCGGCCCAGGAGGACCGGGGCCCCACAGGACAGAAGATGGAGGACTGAAGGAAGGAGGGAGGGAGGGAGGGAGGGAGGCAGGGAGGGAGGGAGGGAGGAAGGAAGGGAAGAAGAGAAAGGAAAGCATCGGGTGAGGGAGGGATGACAGACGCTAACCACACTCTCCCTCCCTCCCTCCCTCCCTCCCTCCCTCCCTCCCCACCTGCAACCCGCCTTCGACCGAGGCATCGAACAGGAGGAAGAGGTACTTGACAGTTTCGCTGAGGAAGAAAGAATCCATCCGGTCGTCGAGCCTGGAGGTGTTCGAAACATCCCCCTGAGCGGCGTAACCACACGGCACGCGGGTGTGGTTCTGTAGAGCGAACAGCAACTCCCTCCCCACGGCCAGGTAGTGAGGGTCGTGGGTGGCGACGTAGAGGTGGTAGGTGCTTTCGATGAATTCGGGGCGAAGCGGGGCGTCCCTAGCGAACTGGAGGGAGGGAGGGAGGGAGGGAGGGAGGGAGGTTACGGGGTGGACGAAGAGCCTCACGATACCGAGGGTGAGCGACCAGGGCCAACAGAAACAGAGGAGAAAGAGGGAGGGAGAGGGGGAGAAAGGGAGGGAGGGAGGGAGGGAGGGAGGAAAGGAGGGAGGGAGGAAGGAAAGGAGGGAGGGAGGGAGGGAGGGAGGGAGGGAGGGAGGGAGGGAGGGAGGGAGGGAGGAAGGGAAGGAGGGAGGGGCAGCTTACATTCAACAAGACCCGTTGCCGCAAGTCGTACACCTCGGGCAGGGCCTGGAACTGCTTCCAGAGGGCGTAGAAGGCTCGGTAGGACGTCTTGGCGGCAGGCAGCTCGCCCGCCAGCACCTGTAGGGAGGGCCAGAACGCCTGAGGGAGGGAGGGAGGGCGGGAAGAAAGCCTGCGTTTAGATGATTGAATTGTCCTTGCCTCTCCTCCCTTCCTTCTCTCCCTCCCTACCTACCTACCTGCAGCGCGGAGACTCGGAAGAGGTGCGGCTGCCATTTTCCCTTCGTCATTGACACCTCCACGTTCCACGGTCCCCACAATGTGTGGTCCTAGGGAGGGAGGGAGGGAGGGAGGGAGGGAGGGAGGGAGGCAGGGAGCGAGGGAGGCAGGGAGCAAGGGAGGCAGGGAGGGAGAGGGAAGGGAAGGGGGGTGGGTGTTTTTCTTATCCCCGCGTTGCTCCCTCCTTCCCTCCTTCCCTCCTTCCCTCCTTCCCTCCCTCTCTCTCTTTCTATGCAGCACAAGCCTTTTCACAAGTAGTGATGGCAGGGGGAAAAGTGAGGGGGGGAGGGAGGAAGGGAGGAAGGAAGGGAGGGAGGGAGGGGCGTACCTGCACTGCCGCGTAAGCCGTGTTGAACCAGTCGAGCAGCTCCTCGTCTCCGAACATGACAAAGGCCTTGAGAAGATACTCGTAGAAGGAATCGATGCCCGCCCCAATGCCTGGAGGATGGAGGGAGCAAGGGAGGGAGGGAGGGAGGGAAGGAGCGGGGGAGGGAAGGTGGGAGGGTTCTCCAGTGTGGGCATCTCGTCAAACGAGGTCAGCGAGGAAGGGAGAGAGGGAAAGGAAGGAGGGGGAAGAGGGAGGTGATGGAGGGTGGGAAAGAAAGAAGAAGAGGCTTATCTATCTACCTGAGTGCACTTGAGTCCATTTGCCCGTTGCGGTGTTGATGTTGGAGCCGACGAGGTTAAGTGGTGATCGGCGATCCCACAGCGCCTTCAAAGCCCGCCGAGCTGCCCTCTCGAACCTGAGGGGGGGACGAACGGAGGAACGGAGGGTAAGAAGATGGGGGGGGGGGTGTATTGAAGGAGGACAAAAGGCAGGGAAGGAAGGAAAGATAGGGCAGGGAAGGAAGGGAGGGAAGGGAGGAAAGTGAGGGAAGGGAGGGAAGGGGCCTCACCTGTAGTCTTTCGTCAGGCGGGACAGCAGCCCAAATTCCAATATAAGCGTGCCGGCTGCCGCTGTGCACGTCTCCCTGGTCTCATCGGAAGGGACTCCGTTTTTCAGGTTGACACGATGAATCGGTATGCCTGCAAGAATGAAACGAGGAAAGGGAACGAAATTTGAATTTTTCAAAATTTCAAAATTTCAAACTGACTTCAAGTGAAGAAAAAGGGTCTACACATATGGAGAGAGGAGAGAGGAAAAGCTTACCTGTACGCGTGTCGAAAGCAGGTAGGAGGCGGTTGCCCAAGTCTAGGGCGAGCCCCAGCAGCTCACCATTGTAGGCAGGGGTCAAATTTCTGTTTGTTGGTGATCAAAACCAACACGGGGGGAAACGCATGCATCAGCTGTTCGCATCTCCCTTTCGTCCCTCCCTCCTTCCCTCCTACCTGAACACAGAGGCCATGTCTGGGGCAATTAAAAGGGAGTGGGCCGAGAGCAGCCCTCCCATGACTCGGATGGTGGCCTCAAACACACTGATGGTGATATCCCGGTGGAAGGAAACGGTTTTGATCACCTCTTGAACCGCCAGGTGGAAACTGAGGGAAGGGGCAAGGGAGGGACGGAGGGACAGGTGAGATGTGAGCAGGTGATCTCGAATTCGTGGCCGTTTGGAACTTTTCGCCCTTATTCCCTGCCTCCATCGAGTGTGTATCCTTCCCTCCCTCCCTCCCTTCCTCCCTTCCCTCCTCCCTTCCCCCCACTCTCTTCTTACGTTTCATAGTCCCCCATCACGGCAAGCATGTCCAGGGAATCCACCAACGTTAATGAGTAGCCGCCGAGGGGGTCATCCAACGTGCCTCTTTCCCGTTTGCGCCAGTCGCGCCCTGAGGGAGAAGGGTGGAAGGAGACAACGGCGTCAGAAGTCAAGTACGGCTGCATGGGTTAGCGATGATTGGTATACCACCAGGGTCTCATAATCCTCCATTTATTATGGTAAATTTATCATGAAAGCATGGTAATTTCTTTAAACATGATGGGTTGATCATTTTATTGGTTTACACACCACAGACGGAGACAGACATGCACAGATTAGATCCCCTTCTCTTTATTCCGTTCGGCTGTCCCTCCCCTTCTTCCCACCTTGACAAGATAATGGCTTCAGCTCATCGAGGGGATAGGCGTGCACCATGTAGTTGTCAAACGCGTGGTAGAACATTCCCCGGGCCTCTTCCCTCAAAGCAATGCGCTCGTTGCTCGACAGATGGATGTTGGGGAGGGAGGAGGAAGGTGGAGGAGGTGGAGGGGTTGGAGAAGGGTCGATGTCATCGCTTGCGGCGCTGAGGTACAGAAAGGCGAGAATAAGGGGCAGGAGGGGAAACGGGAAGAAAGAGGACAGAGTAGAGGATGTGGGAGAGGACTGGGAAAGGGGGGGAGAGGTAGCGAGGGCGCAGGCATCGTTGCTACTGCTCCGGCTGCTCCTGCTGCTCCTACTAATGCTGCTCCTGCTCCTACTGCTGCTGCTGGGTGTGATGGTGTGGACTCTTGGGGATGGTGGTCGATCAGGAAATACGGAGAGGGAGGCCATAGCTTGGCTTGCGGTCGGTGTGTTGCAGGCGATTGGCTAGCTGACTCGTCAGCTAGGAAAAGATTATGGACTCGGAATTTACCATACGAAGCACGATACGCTTTCTATTCTTAATGTGCCTGTGCTTGGTGGTGATCGGTCACTGGGTCAGAGAGTGAGAATAGAGTTTAACCTTGACAGGCAGAGGAGGGCAGGGCAAGCAATGAGCAGCGACAGCAAGGTGCTTTTTTTGAAATAAGAGTCGCTGAAAAAACGTTCCACATATCCCCCTCCCATCCTCTTGCCTCGTTTTACACCCTTTTCTTCCAAGAGAATTTGCGCTGTCCGCGGCAGAAGCATCAGAGGATGCCCGTATACACAGACCCACAATGCATTTCATACGCCTACTTCTCAGTTCTATCCGGCGCTGCAGCCATCTTGCCGAAGCCATTTATTCCCCCCAAGCTGTAGTCTTGCTCTGATAAAGACAAGTCATTTTGAACAACTCAACGGTAAGACACGACATTAATGTTTGCTGCTTGATGTTCGATACTTGTTTCTTTCTTTTTCTCCTCCGTTTTTACATCCGAAGCCTACCCTGTCGCCGCCTTACTCCACACCACACCTTCACCATCACCCTCCCCGCCCCTCCCTCCGGAGTCATCGTCCATGCCCTTCCCCCTGAATCCACCACCGATCCCTCTAACAATAACCTGTACACGCCCGGCTTTGGGAAAGTCCCTGGAGGAATTTGAAGGATGCACGCGGGGAAAGTTCCGTCGTCTTGGTCTAGAGGGCTGGTGAGGAGGGCGCGGTGGTAGTAGTGCTGCTGCTGCCGTTGCTGTTGTTGCTGCCGCTGCTGCTGACGTTGGAGAGATGGAATAGAACAAGATGTAGATATCTGCTGTGTTGGTCCTCGTTGTTGCTGCTGCTGCTGCAATCGCCCAGACACTCGTTGTCGACGAGGCGAGGCTCCCTCCACCACCATCTCCTCCTCCTCCTCCTCCCCCTCCACCTCGTCCCCACCCCCTTTCCCCCTTCCCCCTTCCTTAAGAATAGTAGCCAAGATTCTCACTTGCACTAATCTCCTCCTCTCCTCCCTGCTCACATCCCTTAACACTCCCATCACCGACACTTTTACCTCCCTCCCATAGCCTACCTCCACCTCAGCCCCTCCCTCCCTACCGTCCTCCTTCTCTCCATCCTCCTCCTGTCCATTGCCATCCCACACATCCACTGGCCGTTGCATCATTCCATCCCCTTCTTCCCTCCCTCCCTCTCTGCTTCCCGCCTCCCCTACCTCCACCGGCCCCAATGGCACGACATACATTTGGAGGGACCATGGCGGGAGGGAGGAAGGGCAGGCGAAACGCCTGGGGTACGGCCACGGCACCTGGCTCAAGGTTAATTCCATATGGGTCATGAGGCGAAGGGCGACGGATAGGGACGGAGGGAGAGCGGGCGGGCAAGTGGCCTGGTCGAGATGCTGCTCGAGGAGGAGGCAGACTTGAAGGAGGGGGAGGGAGGGAGGGAAGGCGGCTATACCCACAGGCCAATGAGGATTCTTCCTTCCCTCCCTCCCTCCCTCCCTCTTCCCCAGAATCAGTCGTCGAAAGGCTTTTTCCAACAACCCCAGCAAGCCCATCAGCACCCTTAATGTCCATCGTGTCTGCTGCCCTCCCCCTCCTTCCCTCCCTCCCTCCCTTCCTCCCTCCTCTCTAAACAATCGCCACAGTCGCCTTTCGAGCCTTTGGCAGGCCGCTGGGAATCTGTGAGCATAGTAGTGAGGGCGCGTGATGGGGAGGGAGGGGGGGAGGGATTGAAGAAGGGCGAGGTCTCGGAGGAGGGTTCGGAGGAAGGAGAGGAGCGAGAGACAGGACAGACGGGCAAGGAGGAAGCGGCGGGGAAAGGAAGGGAAGGAGGGGGAGGATGGATGCTCGAGTTGCTGGAGGAGGAGGAGGGCGCGATGGAGGGAGGGCCTGACGACGGTCATTTCGAGGGTCTCGCGGTCGGAGGGAGGGAGGGAGGGGGGGGAGGGAGGACGAGGAGGAGGTGGAGGAGAAGGACGCAGCCCATATCCCCTCCGCTTTGCTAATGGTGGCCAGCGCTTGGAGCCAGAGATGGACGCGCTCGGAGGAGGGGGGGAGGGACGGGAGGAGGAAGGGGAGGAGGAGGTGGTGGGCGAGGGGGAAGTAACCGAGGAGGAAGGCTTCACGTGCCAGCTGATAACGAGCCCAGCCGGAGGAGGAAGGGAGGGAGGGAGGGAGGGAGCGAGAGGTGTAGGGATGTAGCAAAGCTACTTTTAGATGCCTGCTACTGCTGCTGCTGCTGCTGCTGCTGCTGCTACTTTCTGTCTCTACCTCCATCGCACTCTTGACCTCTTTTTCCGTCCTTGGCCTCTTGGCTTCCTCCTTTCTGCCCTTTGCTTCTTCCTCTTCCACGAAGGGAGGGAGGGAGGGAAGGAGGGCGTGGAGCAGGAGTTCTTGGTCCCTCGCCGTGCCTCGACAGATACGCATGGCTGCCACCAACGCCGCTACCTCCTCCCCTTCCTCCCTCCCTTCCGTCCCCCCGTCCTCCATCTTCTCCTCTATTCTCGCCGCAGGGAGGGAGGGAGGGAAGAGAAGGACGCCGAGGGGGGAGCGTGCAAGGAGGGAGGAGGAAGAGGAGGAGGAGGAGGAGGAGGAGGAAAGGAGGGAGGACATGATGTCCCATCGATCGAGGGTAGCAAGCGCCGAGAGAAGCTTGAGGAGGAGGAAGGAGGCAGGGAGGGAGGAGGAGGGAGGGAGGGAAGGGGCGTCCTTCCGGAGGTTTCCGAGGAGGGTCATGGTAAAGAGAAGGGTTGAATGGAAGGGCGCTTGCTCCTCCGCGCTAGCCGCCGCCAGCACCGCCGACAACAGACAAGCGATCTCCTCCTCCTCCTCCTCCTCCTCCTCCTCCTCTTCCTCCTCCTCCTTCTCCTCCTCTCCCTCCTCTTCACCCTCCTCCTTCCCTAGAAGCAGTGTCCTCACCCTTGGGAAGAGTACGTCCTTCAAAAACACGTCCAGGATCCTCGTGGCCTTCCCTTGCTCCTCGTCCCCTCTCTCCCTCCCTCCCTCGCTTTTGACTTTCCTGAGTGTGGTGGTAAATGCCTCTGCCCATGCAAAATATACACGCGCTTCCTCCTTCCTCGATGCGGCCAGGCGCCATCCTTCCCTCATCCCCTTTATTCCTCCCTTTGAGTCCTCATTCTGGACCTGCGCTTGGATGGAGGGAGGGAGGGACGGCGGGGTGGAGGGAGGGACCGAAAGCCAGAAAAGAAGCTCGTCGTTCGAGAGGACTCGCAGGACGGCATAAGCAATGGAGGAGGAGGAAGAGGGGGAGAAAGTGGAGGAGGAGGAGGAAGAGAGGGCAAGGGCGGCGAGAAGGTGGAGGTAGCTTGCCTTTGTAAGACCGTCATACACAGGAGGAGAGCTCAGCAGCCGCATGGAAAGCGACGAGAGGAGCTTGTGGTGAAGGAGAGAGGAAGGGGGGGAGGGAGAAAGGGCGTGAAGGAGGCGCAAAGCGCATTTTGTGGCATGAGTAGGGATTTGTGGACCCTCGGTGGCGGCGTGCTGGAGATTGTCAAGAAGGGCAAGGAGGATGGGGAGGGTGAGCTCCTCGTCCTCCCTTCCTTCCTCGTCGTCCTCCTCCTTCTCCACGTCTTCATCCGTCTTGTTACCCTCCCTGTCTGCTGATCTGGGATTTCGTTGATAAAGCTGCTGCTGCAGCAGCAGCTGCAGCTGCCGGAGGATGAGTTTCTCTTCTCCCAGGCAGGTGAGGGAAGACAGGGCATCGCACACTGCTGCTGCTGTGTGGAGACGAGGGAGGGCGTAAAGCAGGACGTCCCTAATTTTCAACCAGACGTTACAGGACCGTTTCCGCTCCCAGGAGGAGGGGGAGGAGGAGGAGGAGGAGGAGGCAGCGACGCAGCGGCAGGCTTGGAGAAGATGTCTTTTCCCTCCTTCTTCCAGGGAGAGGGTGTCAGAGAGGAGGATGGCCTCGAGGGACGGAAGAAGGAAAGGGGCGATGAGGGGGGGTAACTGCCTGACGAGAGCGTGGAGCGCAAAGGCCGCGGCGGGGGGCTCACCAGAGATGAGGGAGGGGAGGGAGGTGTGGAGAAGGAGAGAGGGAAGGAGGGTTTGTTCGTGCTGGCTGGGGTTGGAAAAGAGGCCGAGCAGACGAAGGGTTAGGGAGCGGAGGTGAATGTTGGCCTGGCCATAGAGATTGAGGAGGTGATAGAGGGAGGAATGGAGGGAACGGCAAGGGGAGGAAGGGGGGCAAGGCGAGGGGGAGGAGAAGAAGGAGGAAGAGGGAGGAAAACAGGGGAAGGAGGGGAAGGAGGAGGAGGAGGAGGAGGAGGGGAAGGCGAGGGTGTTGGTCGTGGAGAAGGAGGAGGATGAGGAGGAGGAGGAGAAAGTAGCGGCAGAGAGAGGAAGCTCATGCAAGGGCGGGAGGGCACTTCCTCCTCCTACCCCTCTCCCTCCCCCTCCTCCCCCCCCTCCTCCTCCTCCTCCCCCCCCTTGCTGCCCTCCTGCCAAAGACGACGCCGTCCATTCCATGGATCCCAATCCCCCTCCTCCCTCCCTCCCTCCTTCCCGCCCTCCTTCCTGAAAATTCATCGCAGAAGAAAAAGAGGAGGAGGCGGAGGAGGAGGAGGAGGAGGCAGATACAAATTTTGCCTCCGCAGCAACGGCAGCGAGTAACGGCCACTCGATTGACTCTATAAACCCGACAATGACAGCTTGGTACGTCGGAGAAGTGATTAAAGGCAAGAGATGAACGAGCTGATGGAGAAAAAGAGCTAGTGATGGCAAGGGGTAGAAGGAGAGGTGGGGGAGGACGGAGGCCAAAGCCTCGAATTGCGGTCCTACGGCGTCGCTGTGCAGGAAGGGGAAGGAATGAAAATAAGGCGAAGGGAAACTGAGTAAATGGATCGTTGAGAGATGGTCAGAGATCAACTGTCTTTCTTCTCCCTCATGTTTGGTTACCCTTACTCTTCATGTCTAACACCCGTACCTTGCAATCCCCTTCATATGCTCCTGGACATACAGAGGGTTCAGCCGCCATTGCCCCTCATTCTCGTTCTCATCCTCCTTCCCTCCAACGCTTTCACTCCTTGTCTTCCGTACTTCTCGTACTCTTCTGAGTCCTCCCTTTTTTCGATTAGGAGGTGGAAGACGGAGGGGCTGGGCGATGGGCGCTATGCGGGAGTACAAAAAGCGGGCAACGTTAGCCAAGGATGGGGGAGCAGAAGCAAGGGATGACGCTGTGGACTCCATCGAAGGGGGGGGCAGCAACCCTTTTTGCACGTCTATGCTTTTGTACGGATGCTGGTAATTGTGTTTGGTGTGCTGTGGGAATAGGAGGGGGGCAGAGACATGAGTGCCGAGTGGTACAGGACTTCTTTTTGGGAGACTCGGATGCTTTTTTGCTGGCGAGGCAGGATCATTTTTAGGAGGAAAAGAGACCTCGAGACGTCCCTAGTGCATGTGCCTGCGTTTCGTGCACCTGAGTACAACTTAGACTAGTGGCGCTGCCGTCTGGTGCGCTTGGCGAGCGACTGCACATGTCCCGCGCCCCGCGCCCGAATTTATGAAGGTGGTATAGTGTTGCAGTACGGCGTCCGAATGCGTCGAGCACCAACACATCCATGTGACACACACACAGGGACAAAGCGAGAGAGGAATGTTGCGGCTATCCTGCCGCTGCATCGTAAAAGGCCCTTCCTTCCTTTTCCTGCTGCTCGTCCTCTTCACAAGCCTCCCTGCCACCGTGACGTCCATCCCACGAGCCTTTGCGGCAGTACCCCTGTCCTGCTTCCCGTCCTCCTCCCAGGCACCATCTTTCAGCAGCTCTATAGTCACCTCAAGCAGTACCATCAGTATTGCCTCTGTACCCTGGCACTGCTGCGCCTCTCTCACCTACACCGCACAAAAACGACGCCTCTCTCTCCTTCTGCTGACCAAGGGTGGTGCCATCGACGCTGCGGCTGCCAATACCGCCGCCGCCGCTGCCGCTGTGAATGGAGCAGCAGAACTTGCAGCCACTAGCCTTCCCGTTACTGCCACGTCAGAAGAAAAGGCACGAGCGCTAAAAGAGGCTATTGCCGCGGAAGACGACGACATCCTTTCCGTGTACCCTCCCGAGGACTCGGTTGACTTGGGCATCGAGACACCGCAATGGGTGGTGCTTGACGATGATGATGACGACGATGAAGTAGATGATAATGATGAAGCTTATGCGAATGAGGACGAGAAAGACATAAGTTCCCGGACAGAAGGAGGTAGAGGGAAAGGAAGTCGCCCTCCTCCCCTCCCTCTCTCGGATCGGACGGCCTTCGTCATTATTGACCCCTTCTCACCCTTCCTCGGACGATACATTAAGAAACAAGCCCAAGCCCGCAATCTGGTCTGTATCGATGTTCTCTCTTCCTATACGGTGGCAAGCCTCCGAAACGGCCCGAGAAAATGGCGGGCCCCTCGACCAGGTTGGTTCCCAGGGAGGGAGGGAGAGAGGGGGGGAGGAAGGGAGGGAGGGAAGGAATAGGGGGAAGGGGGGAAGGGAAGGAGGGTGCGGAAAGAAGTTCATGTGAGGATGGATATAAATGGCGTCTCTTTCTGACCCTGTGATGGGCTAGGTTGTCGTCCATTTTGCCACACATATACACACACATAAAGAGTACGACAAACACGTACTCACTAACTCACTAACTCACTCACTCACTCGATCTCCCACTCACTCTCTCCCTTCACACATACACACATAAATGCAATTATTAATCATCCATCGGTACAGGACACGAGGGGAAATGGGCGAATTTACTCCCTCCCTTTAAGAATGTGGCCTTTGTGCTATCCGAGTCCGATCATGGCGTGGCCACTGCCGAGCGGATGCATGCCGCTGTAGGCGCGCCTGGGAATGGAGTAAACCCCACACGGCGGAACAAGTGGATGACCAACGAGGCTTTGAGAGAAAGAGGGGTGGGGCACACCAAGCAGGTATTTATTGTATTTATTCATTTATTTATTCAATATATAATTACTATGATGTATTTATGTTTTTAAGTACGCCGATGACATTAGGATGGGGGAGGACATGTCCTTGAATGTGGTTGAGCACACCAGGTTCTCGCGCGGCTCTTTGTTGTATTAACCTCCTCCTAAGAAAAAAACTGCATTCTGATCGGCAGGGGAGGTGAACACCCCTTACGGTCCAAATCGCCGGCTGTGCAAAATGGTGCAGAGATATTATATATGTATAAATTCCTTCACCGGCTGCTCAAACAATGACGCCTTAGTTTCCAGGCACCATTGACAGCCATAACCTCGAATATATAATCCTTTTTTACGGCCATGTCGTCCAGCGTCTCAAGGATAATGTGGAGACTGAGGACACCTCGTCTGTGGCCTGATATACCTGCGTCGCTTCGCAGGAGGAGGTTAATACGGCCAAGAGCCGCGCGAGGATCTGGTATGCTCCACCACATTCAAGGACAATTCCTCCCCCATCCTATTTTCATTCGTGTATTTGAAATTTTCATTGTTATTGTTATTATTACGAATTAGAGTAAATATTAATTATTTATTCTATTTTAGGAGTCGGGCATACCAACCTGGTACTTGCTGGCTTTCTTTATTCATTCATTAATCTAACATTATACTATGATGATTCATTTACAAACTTACAATTACACCTACATTTATTATTATTAACCGTGAGAGTTAATATTATTATTTATTTTTTGGCGGTGGGTACACCAAGCTGCTACTTGCTGACTTTCGATACGTATGCATTCTTTTATGTATTTATTCATGGTCTTTTATGTATTTATACTATTACAACTTAGTCGGAATAATTGCTTTCCGAGAAGGAGTATGATGCTTCAGCATCTGCCGATGGGTGGCGGTCAACCCCTCAATGAAACAAGACATCCATACCTCGTGCCGGGTGATTTCATTCCTGTTTTCCTCCTTCCCTCCCACCCTCTCTCACTCCCTCCCTAACTCCCTCCCTGCCCCTCGTCCTTTCCCATAAATTCCAGATTCTGACGGGAAACTGGGAAGAAGCCGAGGCTTTCATCCAGGCCCACCTCCTCCCCTCCCTCCCTCCCTCCTCTCCTCTCGCCGTCGTTAAACCCAACCGTGGTGCGGCTAGTGGTGACGTCCACGTCTGCCTCTCCCTTACCGAGGTCAAGGACGCGTTCGATGTGATTAAAGATGCCCCCAAATACGGCGGAGGGGTGAATAAAGAGGTCTTAATCCAAGAATATTTGATGGGGGAGGAGTACGCGGTAGACACCGTTTCGGCCACTGGCACGCATAAAGTGACTGCTCTGTGGAAATACGACAAGCGGGCAGTCAATGGAGCACCATGTGTCTACTTTGCAACGATACTCCAGGGGGCGGGAGAGGAAGAGGAAGAGACGGAGGGACGGAGGGTGTGTGACTATGTCTTAAAGGAGGTGCTGCCGGCGTTGGGGGTGGAGTGGGGGCCGACCCATACAGAGGTTAGGAAGGAAGAGAGGGAGGGAGGGAGAGAGGAAGAGGAAGACGTTTTGGTAGATGGACAGAGCATTCCATCAGTATTTCAAACATTTGTATGCGATTCCTCCTCATCCTTTTCACTAATTTCCTTATTCAGGTGATCATGAAGAAGGCCAGCGATGGGAGCACCATCCCCGTCATCGTCGAGTGTAATACTCGGTGGCATCTCTGCAACTTCCTACCGTACGTCATGGAAGAGAGGGAGGGAGGGAGGGAGGGAGGGAGGGAGGGAGGGAGAGGGTTAAAGACTGAGGCAAGGATGAATGAAGAATGTGTGCTTTATCTCCTCTCACCTTTCTTTACATTCTTCTATCCGTCCCTCCCTCCCTCCCCCTCTCTCTCTCTCTTGCAGACTAACCGACGCCTGCCTCGGCCACAATTCCGTCGACCTGACGCTGGATGCCTTCATTTCCTCCCTTCCTCCTTCCCCTTCACTTCTTCCTCCTCCCGTCTCCTCGCCCTCCTTCGCCTCCCTCCCCTCCTTCCCCTCCTCCCTTCGTGCCCACGGCCGAGTAGTGCACTTGGTGTGCTTCCAACAGGGAGAGGTAGTGAGACAAGACAAGGTTGTGTTCGATCTCCTCCAATCCCTTCCCTCGGTGCGAGAGCTGGTGATTTACGAGGAGTGGAAGGAGGGAGGGAGGGCGAGGAAGACAGTGGACATAAGGAGTGACATGGGATATGCTCTCCTGTGGCATGAAGAGAAGGACGTGGTGGAAAAAGACTACCAGACTCTCTTGGGCCTGCAAGGGAAACTGCTCGTAATCAAGGAGGAGGAAGGGGGGGAAGAAGGAGAGGAGTAAGGGTCGTGGTGACGCATCAGCATGTACAAAATATAGCGAGAATGGAGTGTTAAAGGGAGGGGATGGGGGGATGACAGTACCCGGGAGCGCTCTGATTCACAAGGGTCAAGCATGGAAAGGGGGGGGAAATAAAAAGACTGAAAATAAAAGCAAACCCAGAAAGAAAGTGATCTGCGTGACTCTTCGTCTTTCAATCATCGTCACGTTTTCATTCTTGTCGTTGTCATGAATAATCACTTTTGCCGCCTTGCATCCCTCCGCGCGTTGTAAACATTAGTCTGTAGTTATTTCCCAGGTCTTCGTCTCTTCTTTACATTACGTTTATGCAATGACGCACACTCGCCTAACACTTGTGAGCGTGGAGGAGGTTTTAAAAGGGTTTTCGATTTCCTTGTCTTTCCATCCACTGCTTCACGAGCTCCCTTCTCCGCGCCTCTTCTGCCCCGCCGCTGCTGCTGCTGCTGCTGCTGCTTCCACTGCTGCTGCTGCCTTGGTATTCTTCACCTCGCCCGTCAGGTAATCTATTTCTAAATCAACACCCTCTCCGCCCGCACCTGCGCCAAAATGTTCAATAGTGTCCATCATCCTTGTCGGTCCATTAGTATTCCATCTTTCCTCCGCCGGAGCGATAACATAGGGGTCCTGTGCGTTAGCGCTGTCTTTCCCTCCAGCGCGATAAAGGAGACCCCTTTCCGATTTCTGCTCGAATGGGTATGCGTATGCCCCCTCCCTTTCTTGCTCTACCTGGTTCATCACAGCCTCGGCATCTGCCGTCGCTTCTGCCAAATTTCTCACCTCAACCTCCCTCTCTTCTTCTTCCTCCTCCTCCTCTTCACGAATGCGACTCTTCGATGCCGGCAAAGTCCTCATGTACGAGTCCATCGTCTTCAGCCTGTCCCCAACAGCATTTTCCAACATTGACACTAACTCCGGACGCTCCTGCAAAAAAAATCTTGTCTTTTCCCGTCCTTGTCCCATGACCAACGATCCCTCCGCTCCCATCCTCCCGCCCTTCCCCCCTGCCAGATCCTTCAGCACAAACCACGCCTTCTTCTTATCCACCAGTCCTAGGGCCACTCCTATGTCTAGCAGCTCACCTAATCGGTCTATGCCCTTGTCGAACAGCACGTCGATTTCTGAAGTGCCAAAAGGACGCGCGACCTTATTCTTAACTACCTTAACTCGTATCCGATATCCGACATCATGAGTCTCGCCCCGGAGCGTCTGTCCCCGCACAAATGCCAGCCGCACGGCACTCCGCAAATGCAGGACTTTTGCGCCTTTGTTGTGGACCCCGCTATGGTGGAGGCAGACAAGGAGGCATTTCGACTTTGCTGCTGAGCGCGTAAGCCTCCGTAAGGCCTGACTGAGCACCCTTTCTTCTCGATTTCTGTTGCCCACGTCCCTCTCTACCTCTGCATCCAGCAATAATGTAGTGAGACTATCCATAACAACGCAGTGCACTGCATGGGACTTGACGAGTTGTTCGATAATGTCCAAACCTTGCTCGCTATCATCCGGTTGAGAGATGAAGAGGTTCTCGACGTCCACCCCTACCCGCCGCGCATATGCAGGGTCCAAGGCCTGTTCGGTATTAACGAACACACAGGTTCCGCCACGTTTTTGTGCTTCAGCAATGACGTGTAGTGCAAGGGTAGTCTTGCCTGAGTGCTGCGGGCCAGACATCTCTACGAGGTGGCCCTGAGGCAGCCCACCGATGCCTAACGCGTGGTCAAGGGCTCGAGAGCCAGTGGAAATGACAGATTCGCTATCAAAGAGAGGATTTTGGTCCCCAAGCCTCATGAGAGCCCCTTGGCCATGCTTTCGTTTGAGGCGCTTGATAGTAGCGGACAAGGCGATTTGTTTTTCCGTCGAAAAAAAGGGAAATGCGGAGGAGGGCGACGAAGCATCACTGGCGCTGGAGGCAAGAGCACGCCTACTGCTATGGTATATAAGGGATGTGCAAGTGCGATTTAGGAAGAGGGCTTGCCTCCGCAACATTTTTTGGTGGCTTTTTCACGTTCCGTGTCGTGTAAGGAGGCTTCTCGACTGGGGGAGGAGGCTGGTGATGAGGAGGCGCGCCGGTAAGCTTCTAATGAACAAATAGGAACCACGACGCAACCCCGCCCAAAACGTAAAAAAACCTGTAGTTTTGATGTGCATATGCTCCTGAATTAGCAAGGTTGTAAGCAAGAGGTTGCGCAAGTCTGCTTAGGAATGGGGGCGTATTCTGCTTTCCTGTCGACCTCCTGCCTCTCCAGGAGCCCACCCCCCTTCTGTCTCTCGCTCGGGCAACACACCCAAAGCAATAATCCCAAAATACATGCACAACACAGTGTAGCAAAGCAGCAATGGAGGACGATCTCTACCAAGATCTGGACGTCCCCGCCTCGGCCGTTGCTACGCACGAGCTGGAAACCCGCTTGCAAGCCGCGCAGGGCCGTATCACCACTCTCGAGCAAAAGGCAGCCTTGGTGGGGCGGGAATGCGTGAGCTTACGGAAAGAGAATGAAGTGCTACGAACAAATATATCTTCTCTTTACAACACGGCCAAGCGGGAGCTGGGGAGGAAGGACGCGGAGCTACAGAGCTTGAGGGAGCAAGTGCGAGCATTGGGGAAACAATTGCAGAACGGAGGTGGAGGGAGAGAAGGAGGGAGAGAAGACGGAGGAGAAGGGCGGAGGGAAGGTGTAAGGGAAGAAAGGAGTGTGGTGAGGAAGCAGGGATTGAGAGAGCAGAGGAGGGAAGGAGGGTGGGTAGCGTGCAATGGAGGAGGGAGAGAAGAAAGGAGAGCCGACAGATGGGAGTGGGAAAGAAAAGGAGAGAAAGAAAGAGGACAGAAAGAGAGCAGGGAGGAGCGAAGGGAAGTGGGCAAGGAGGAAAAGAGGGAAGTGTGGAAAGGGGAAGGGAGAAGTGAACGGGGGAGGGAGGGAGGGAGGGATAGGCGATGACACCAGCCTCCAGGGGGAGGGGGGAAGTACAAGAGACATATGTATATTAATAGTTGTACGCGTGGTCGCCATGTTTAGCTCTAGTCTCTTTCATTTGCTACCTTCCTTTCTCTCTGTCTTTTTTTGCGTCTCTGTCATTGTTGACCTATCATTTTGTTTGCACACATTTAACCCTTTCACTCTTGTCTATCGATAAAAGGGGAGAAAGGAGGGAGGGAGGGAGGGAGGGAGGGAGAGAAGGAAGGAGAGAGGACCTCTTCGCACAGTTCCTCCCGTCAACTCCTCCAGCCAAAGGGGTTGAAGGAAGGGAAGGAAGGAGGGAGGGAGGGAGGAAAGGAGGGCTACACTTCTACACAGACTTGTCGTGGTGATCATGGTACCTCAAGGCCACCTGCAGACTCACAAAGGCGAGCACACTTACGGCCGCCCCTAAAAACAACGCCGCTCCCGGTAACTGAAATGGCGCTTTCTCCGAGATGAAGTAGGCAAATACCGAAGTCATGAGTGGGAAGCCAATGGCGGAGGAAAGGGTGCGTACAGTATCAGCGGCGCCGTTGAGGCTGCCCTTCTCGCTAGGGGGGGCCTGGTTGGTCAGCAGGGCCAAAGTGGCAGGGAGGGAAACGGAGCCCGCAGCGATGATGATGAGGGAGAGAAGAACGACGGGGGTGGTGGTAGCGAGCCCGAGGGTGGTGAAACCGACAGCAAAGAGGCAGGAGCAGAGTCTAAGGGAAGGGGAGGGACAGAGGAAGGATGACATTCAAATTTCAAATTCAAAATTCGAACCAGGGAGCCGGGAAGAGGAAGGGAGGGGAAGGGAGGGATGTTTGTATTTTTGAATGAATCATCCACTCGTCAGATTCCCAAGGGCGGGCGGAGGAGGCGGGGAAAGAAAGCCGTGCAGGTGAAGATGAGGCATAGGGAGGGAGGGAAGGAAGGGGGGATGGAGGGAGGGAGGGACGGGAGGGGGGGTGAAGGGAGGGAGGGACGGGAGAGCAGGGTGAAGGGAGGAAGGGACGAGAGGGGGGGTGAAGGGAGGAAGGACAACGACAACCACCAACTTACTGAATGGCCTGTCGGATCCCTAAGAGGGGGAGTAGGAGGCGGGGAAAGAGCGCCGTGAAGATGAAGATGAGGCAGAGGGAGGCAGAGGACTGTGCAACGTTCCACCCAAATTTGTATTGACTGTAGTTGACAAAATTGATCTGCAAGGGAAGGGGGGAGGGAGGGAGGGAGGGAAGGAGGGAGGGAGGGATGGAGAGAGGGAGGGAGGGAGGGAGGGAGGGAGGGAGGGAGGGAGGGGGACGAGAAACGGGCGATAAAAAGCATGTCGGTTCTCACAACACATTCGTCTCCCCCCTCTCCCTCCCTTTCTCCTTCGCCCTCCCTTCCTTCCTTCCTTCCTTCCTTCCTGCCTACCTGCAGTCCATTGAGTGCCAGATGGAGGAGGAAGTAGGTGAGCGAACAAAGAGCAATGAAGGGGTTGGTGGCTACCGTCCTAACGGCTCCCCAGACGTTTGCCTCAAGCAAAGACGCATCCGCACGGCGGAGGGAGGGAGGGAGGGATTCAGGGAGGGCGGCACTAATGAAGAGGACATTAGTGGCGCAGATACCCGCGCTAGAGGAAGGCAGGGAGGGAGGGAGGGAGGGAGGGTATAGATGGTGAGTTGGTGAAATGTCGCGCTGTCTTTTCTTTCAAAGCTAAAGAGGAGCGAGGCCTTGATGCCCGGAAGGAGGAAGGGAGAGGCGGAAAGATGGGGAGGGCAGGTATATACTCACGCTATGTACAAAGAGAGTCTTAGACCCTTTTTAGCGGCGATTAAACCAGAGAGAGGAATGCCGAGGAGGAAGGCACCACCGGTGGCCACGCCCTGGAAAAGACCGAGGGCCTGAGGGAGGGAGGAAGGCGGGGTGATATCCGCGATATAGGACTGAGCAAGAGGGTAGGAGAAGGAGGTGGCACCGTCGATGGCCGCACCGAGGAGGAGGAGGCGGGGGTTGGTGGCGAGGGAAGCGATTAGTTGACCTTGGGAGAAGCAAAGGAGACGGAGGAGGAGAAGGAAGAAGAGGGTGTTGAAAAATCAGGCCGTACTCGTGGCACTTAATCTATTTCCTCCCTTCCTACCTACCTACCTACCTACCTACCACCTACCTGTGCCCAAGCCCACGTTGGCTAAGGCCATCAAAGGGCGCCTTCCATATTTGTCCGACAGGAGGCACGCACCATTCACAAGGAGGAACGTGACTGCTTGGTCGGTTGCTTGCACCAGGCCGTACATGCGGGCGGACGCGGGTGATACCTGAAGGAGGCAGAGAGGGAGGGAAGGAGGGAGATGAGAGGGACGGGAAGGAGGGGGGAGCATTCCAACGGCCCCATTGCAGAAGATTCGGGAAACAGGACATATATGTATGAAGAGAGATAGCGGAAATAGTGGAAAATAGTAATGGGGGGGGGGGAAAGCCTTACCTTAGGATCACCGTCATTGACGAGCATATTGATTATCTTCGGCAGTACAGGGACAGTGAATCCAATGCTGCATTTAAGGAGGGTGGGTGGGTGAGAGGGGAACAAGAGCGGGTTGTGAGGAAAGGCGACGCAGCAGACAAATCCAATCATGGCACAATACCTAAGATTATAGAGGTACGCCGCCAAGATGGGGTAGACCAGCGAGATTTTCTTGTCTTTTGTGGCGCTAGCTGCAGCCCTCTTGGGCTTCACGGCGGCACCGCCACGTCGTGCTTGCAAGGGGAGTATGGGTAGGGAATGGGCTGGCGAACGGCGACGGGGTTTGGAACTTCTAGGAGAAGGAGAGAATTGTGCAGACGTCGTAGAGGTGCTGACGGTGGTGGCAGCGATGCTATATAGAGCTAGTACCATGCATAGCAAGAGCAAAGGCAGCTTCTTCTTCATCATCATCATCTCTCGTTGACGGGTGCAGTCCAGCACAGCGTCGTTTGAGAGTTGGAACAAAGCGAGAAAGCGGTTTAGCTGGTTGGCACAATAAGGCTAGTCCTGTGGGGTATGCTGTAATGTGGATGCATAAGTGGACGTGGATTAGAGTGCTTTCCATGAGTGCTAAATGGTGATATGTGAGTGAGGAGTTGAAGGTATGGCGTATCGCTTCAACCTATTATTTATTTTGTCGGCCTTTCTTAGTAAATAAGCTTACGACCAAATGCATCGAGCAAACTGTTCCCTACTACCGATCGCCCTTGCAAGAAAGCATATTTTGTTTTATTTTCAAAAATATTTTCCCTACAAGTGGTCTAAGCTCAAAGAATCCCTTGCGCTTTTGTTTCATATAATTATACTTCTTTCGGTCACTCCATGGACTCAGTGTCTCTACGGCTACACACACTACAAGTACACCCCCTCTTTCCCTCACTCATTTCTTCTACTTGCTCTTCTTGTCTTCCTCCTCCGTCCCGTCCCTCACGACCGCCGCGCAAGTCGCGCGAACCAATCCCTCCAGCTTGGGTTTGTTAGCGCCCGAAAACCGAATCTCTTCCTCTAGGCCATCCTTAGGCCTGAGGAATACAAAGGTGGGCATGGAACGGATGGCAAAAGCTTGGGCGACGTCGTCAGCTTCGTCAATGTCGACCTTCAGAAAGGCGGCATTGTACTGCTGGCTGTGAGAGGGAGAGAGGAGTGTTAGCAACGGAACATGACAGAAAAATAAAATCATCGTTAATCGACGGAGAGGATAGCTTAAGAGCACCAAATCAATAATCTTTCACTCTGTCGGTCCGGTACATTTATATATATACATGCATACATACCTCAATTCCTCAAAGACAGGCGCAATCGTCCGGCATGGCCCACACCAGGTGGCTGTGAAATCAATCACCACCGGTACGCCCGCCTCTCTAGCCTGTGCCCGGATCTTGGCCAAGTGGGCGACGTCAGTGATGTGGACGATGGAGGAATCAGTCCACGTGCGCTTATTCACCGCGGGCGGGCGGGGCATGGCGGCCAAGGCTTGCTCCTCTGGGGAACCGGCACCTAGACGATCTTTAAACCAAGATAATGCCACCCGGAAGAGGACGAAAAGGAAAGGGATAAGCGCGCCGAGAGGCACACAGAAGGGACCGATGCATATGTTCGTCATGGTGAGGAGTCGAGACTGTATACTAGGGAGCGAGGTGTGAAATAGAGGTGAGAGAGATGTCGAGTCCGCTGTAGACCGTGATGTGGCTTCGGCATGGAATGAACATCCAAGAGGTACGCCATGTGGGAATGGAGGTGGGGGTGCTGGTGGTGAGCCTGGAGGACAGCCCTGCGGGCGGGGGGCATGCATGAATGTGCATTATATGTGTCGGAGAAAGGAGGCAGAGGGGAGCTTTGTGCTGTCAAGCAGAAGCCACGCCGCCCGTGCCGCTTGGGAGGGGGTATCAGGTGCGTAGATGACTTTTGTCCCTGCCGCTGTCTGTGGGTAGCGTGCAAGATTGTCGTGGGGATAGAGTATGGAGAGCTCGAGATGAAAGAGCCGGGGAGGCGGGGGTGCAATGACTGAGACTCTGAGACAAAGCAAAATGCCTCTCAGTATCCGTCCACGCACTAAAACACCACCACTGCTGCATACTTCTCATGTAGTACTTGCTACCTGCGTGCCCGGGGGGTTGACACCAAAGTCAATGAAATGCGCGTGTACTAGCAACTCATGACTTTTTGGTTTGAGACGATGCGCTTCTCAGCACAGCTCGACAACGTATACCAATCAAGTCATGCATGCCCTCCTTTTGGCCGCCCCTGGCCTTGCACTATGAACGCCGCCACTTACTGCTCCTCCGCACATGCATACACAACACCCACAGGACCGGCTGTTAGAATCTTGTCGTCTGGCCGCCTGTGCTGGGGTTCCTGGTTGTCGTCACACCTAGCAATACTATAAACTATACTTCCCCCGCCTCCCTCCCTGTGAGTCATCAGCATCAGGCATGGACAAAAAGGACAAGCAACGGCAGTCCTCCTCTTCTTCGTCCTCGTCCTCTTTTCCCTCCTCCTCCATTCCCTCTTCGGAAGAAAGATCGACAACCCCCGTCGGCACGACGGCCGCATCAGTGTCCTCCACTACCACGATCGGAGGCGGCATCCTATCCTCTTCCTCTTCCTCGTCCTTGCAGCCCCCACGCTACCAACGACCCCCTAAGGCCGAAATAGACTATGCCTCGGCCTTGCCAGACGAAATGCTGGTGCGGATCTTGCTGTTTCTGGACATTGATTCAGGGGTGACATCTACTCTGACTTCCACGCGGTGGCGGCCATTATTCACTGAACGGGTTTGTCAGGCACATTGCGAGAGAGTGTATCTGGACCAGGTAGCGAGAGAGGGAGGGAAGGAGGGAGGAAGGTAGGGAAGGAGGACAGTGTGCAGCGAGGAAATAGTGTTCTATGTTCACTTGTCTACGGCTGTGACGCTCACACACCTTCCTTCCCTCCCTCCCTCCCTCGCTCGCTCGCCGCAGTCCCGCACCAAACGCCTCAACCCCGCCCGCTTTAACGGCAGCTGGAAGAAGATGCTTTTCACCCGCCCTAGAGTAAGGACCAATGGCTTGTATTTCCTCCTGTCGAGCTACATTAAGAAACCGATGAAGGTACCCTCCCTCCCTCCCTCCCTCCCTCCCTCCTGACCCCTTCCTATGAGCAACGTACCACTCAATCCGTTCCTTTCCCGCACTTCATCTCCTCACTCCTCCCTCTCTCCCTCCCTCCCTCTCTCCCTCCTTGATAGGACATGTGGACCGAGATCACCCCGGGCTCCATTCTGGAAGTCAAGTACTATCGCTACCTGCGCTTCCTCCCCAACGGACGTCTGGTCTACGCCTTGCTCTACCTCCCTCCCTCCGAAGCCGTGCGACTATTCAAAGATTGGGGATCAGCGCACCCTTCCTCCTTCATGTCCTCGTCCTCGTCCTTACCCTCGTCCTCCTCCGCGGCCTGTGTGCGAGCGCAGGTGGAAAGGAGGGAGGGTGGGAGGGAGGGAGGGGTGACCACCAGCAATAAGAAGAAGGAATTGAGCGAGGGTGTGTATTGGACGCACAAGAAAGAGATTTATTGTCAGATTCGGACATCTTACTCCTTGATTAATTTCCGGTTGGAAATCGGAGAGAGGGGGGCAGGGAGGGAGGGAGGGAGGGGGGGGAAGTTTACGGAGCTGGCGATGGAGGAGCATTCGAGCGTGCCATACAATGACCCGACGGCGACACCAGTTGCACACAAGCCGGCGTATGCCCCCTTCATGTTTCACAGGGTCTCCATGTGGTAAATAAGAGGGGTGAAGGGGGGAAGGGGAGGGAGGGAGGGAGAGAGGACTGTGTATTAGATCAGTAAGAACTGAAATAGGCACTAAGTTAGTGGCCGGGGATGGAAAGGAGGGGCAGGATCGTACACACGAGGAACGAGAATCTTCAAAGAAAAAAAATGTTTACTGTGGGGACATGGAAGAAGTGGAAGATGAGGGAGGAAAACTATTGAATTCAAATTATGTGTCTGTTCGTGGGAAAGCGAGATGAGAGCAGGCGAGTGAAAGAAAATAACGTGAAAGCTGAGATCAAAGGAAATGTAAACTTCGGAGTGCGGGCATTTCATGAAAAGATGTCGTATTTTTTTGGGGAGCCCTCAATGTGTCGTATGGTGAGGAAAACGTTTGAATAACGGTTGCTGAGCGTTCTCCTCCCCTTCTTTCCCTCGACGTAATTATTACCTTACCAGCGCACATTCATCCCTCCTCGCTCACCACTTAAAACGCATAGACAGTCATGCTTCTCTTCAATCATATCAGACCGTTTCCTTTCTGCTATGTGCGCGGCGTGATTTCGCTGTCCGCCTTGCAGAAGGTGTATATGGAATTTAGGGCGTTCGTTGCCTTTGCTTGCATGCCGTTCGTGACGTACCCGAAACACCCTTCTCTTTGTGCACCCACATCGACACACTTACATTATAATTTCGCGCATGTTACACAGATTTTAATCTGCAGACGCCATCGTCTTTGTTCCTTCTTCCGGCACCGCCGCCATTTTACAACCAGCATGACATCGATCCACCAAGCCGCCGCTCGGTAAGCCCGCCTCTTTCCCTTCCTATCCCCCGCCTTCCTTTAATCGTCAGTTCCCAGCCAATTTGACCATCGATCTTCCATCTTTCATTCCTTCTTAGCGGTGCCGTCTCCCTAGTCAACCATTTCCTTGAATCCTCCTGCGAGACACTTAATGCCCGTGACACCCAAGGACGCACTCCACTCATGCATGCTTGCCAGTGGGGGCAATACCTAGTATGCCGTCTTTTGTTAGACCGGAATGCGCATGTTAATGCGGTTGACTTTCATCGGCGTAATGCCTTGTACTGGACCCTAGTCACATCTGGGGCGAGTGTGAAGATTGTGGAGTTACTGTTGGAGAGAGGGGTTGATGTAATGGGAGGGAGGGATTGTCCTTCTTTCCTTCCTTCCTCATGTTTGGTTGGTGGGAGGAGGCGGAGGAGGAAGAGGAGGAGTGGGTCTCGTGGACGAGAAAGAGGAGAAGAAGGAGAAAGGGGTGAGGTGGAAGTAAAGGAGGAGGAGGAAGAGGACGAGGAGGAGGAGGGATTTCGTGGAGGAGGGGCAGGCATGACATTTCTGATGCGCAGGTGAGTGAAGATGAAGGTAAAGGAGGAGGTGGGGGAACGAATAGAGGGAGGGAGAGAGTTTAGATAGGGATCAGAGGCGGAAGTGGGATAAGAGGAGTCATTCACAAGGCCGTCTACACCCAATCATCCTCCCTCCTTCCTCCCTCCTTCCATCCCTCACTCCCTCCCTGTCTCTGTAGTTGCGCCCTCGGGTACGAGCAGATTGTCCGTCTCTTTCTTCGTCATGGTGGCAGTGATGTTAACGCCCGCGACCGTTACGGGAAAACGGCCCTGCACCATGCCTGCGAGCGAGGGAGGGAGAAAGTTGTGGGTCTCCTACTGGAGGGGGGGAGGGAGGGAGAGAGGGAGGGAGGGCAGCAGGTGGATGTCGAAATCAGGGATAGGGATGGAAGGACGGCGAGAGAGGTGGGGGAGGGATGGGGACAAGAAGGGTGTGTGCAGCTGGTGGTGGGGGAGGAGAGGAGGTACATGATCTGGAAACTTCGGAGGATGGAGGAAGGACGGGAGGGGGGGAGGGAGGGGCAACGGTTGAGATCGCGGGTGGTGTTCGCAGGGGAGGGGGGGAAGATGGTGAGAAGTAGATGTGTGGAAGGAGAGAAGATGGGGAGGACCAAAATGGAGGTGAGGAAGGAGGAGAGGGAAGGAAGGGAGGAGGAGGAGGAAGAGGAGGAGGAGGAGGAGAGGGAGGAGGAGAGGAAGAGGAAAGCTGTATTACGCTTTGTGGTGAGTGAGACGGAGGGAGGGGAGGGATTATCGCAGGAGCTGTTCAGAGAGTGGATTGAGGGATACATGGGCATGAGGTGATGAGGAGGGAGGACGGGAGGAAGGGAGGAAGGGAAGAAGCGAAGAATATTTGCATATATTTGTACGAGTAGATATGCATGTGTGTCTACATATGTCAGTGTATGGAAAAAACAGTCACTATGTGCGTTTGGGGGGGGGAGGCTCGGCTGCAGCTTGTCTTCTTCTTTTCTTTTTAACGATTTTTGGGCTCTTGCGAGTGTTTTTCACTCTTTCCCCTTCTTGAAGACCTTTCCTCCCTCGTCGTCGTCTCCATTCTTTCCTTTTTCCCTCCTCCTCCTCCTCCTGCTCCTCCTCTTTCGTCGTCTCTCTTCACGCCACTCGGTCCAAGCATCGATTCGTTCTCTCTTCGTCATGCCCGATTTATCTCCTCTCTTCACACGCACATACATCCTCCCTTCATTCCGTAATTCTTTCTTCCTTTCTTCCTTTCTTCCCTCCTTCCTTTCTTTCTTCCCTCCTCGTCACTAGAGTGCCATCTTCCCTCTTCTTTCTCTCACTATAAATTACCATCTTCCCCTTCTCACATACACACAGACACACCCTCCTTTCCCCCCTCACTTCCCCCCCTCCTTCCCTCCTTCCCTCCCTCCCTTTCCCCCCTCCCTCCCCACACCCGCGCTCGCTTTCCCCACACATCGGAGAAAGCGACAGAGGAAAAGGCAAGAGTGAGGGGGCAGGAGGGCGAATCCTCTTTCTCTCTCTCTCGCATACACACACACACTCACATTCACACATACATACACCGAAGGCTCAGAGCTGTCTCCTCGTCCTCCTCCTCACTCTCTTCAATGAAAGCGCCAGCTGTTCCCTCCAACCTCTCCATCCACCACACTTAAAACTCCCGCCTATTGGCACCCTTCACTTGAAGCGTCAGCTGCTCCCCCCTATCGATCACATCCAACCGACCAGGGCCCACTCCGATCCATCGCACCGGCACACCCACCAGCTCCTCGATTCGCTTAACGTACGCCTGGGCTGCGGGGGGGAGATCGTCGAATACCTATTGATGTATGTAAATGTATGTATGTGGGTGTGGACGGGTGTGAGGGTGGGAGAGAAAGGGTGGGTGTTTGTCGTACTAATGTGTGAAAGTTTGTGTGTGGACGGGTGTGTGTGACTGACTGTGACTGTGACGACTGTGAGTGTCTGTAGGTGTAGGTGTCTGTGTGTGTAGTGTGTGTGTGCTCATCGCACTGGTGTGAGTGTGTGTGTGTGAGTACGTGTGAGTGTGTATGTATGTATAATTTCGCACTCTTTCTTCCCAGCCAGGTCAAGCGGATACACTGGAAAGGGATCAAGGAGGGGAAGGAAGGAGGGAGGGTGGGAGGGAGGGAGGGAGGGACGTACCCTGCACTGTGCCAGCGATTGCTCCCATCCGGGTATGGTTTCGTACTCCACCTCCAGCTCTGAAAGCGTCTGGAGGGAGGAGGGCATGGATTCGAGCTCGCGGCCTTCGTAGACGTACCGGACGCCGACCTACAGGGAGGCAGGAAAGGAGGAAGGGAGGGAGGGAGGGAGGGAGGGAGGGAGGGAGGGCCAGGTGTCAGGGATCCATATCCGTGAAGATGGAGGAGGGACGGAGGGACGGAGTGAGGGAGGAAGGAAAGGAGGACGTACCTTGATCTCCTTGAGACTGTCGAGGACGTCGAGCTTGGTGAGGTTGAGGGAGGTGAAGCCGTTGACGAGGCATGAGTAACGCAGCTGCGGGATGTCCAACCACCCACACCTGAGGGAGGGGAGGAAGGGAGTGGGGGAAGGGGGAAGGGATGTATACCGGGACAAAGGGAGGGAGGGAGGGAGGGAGGGCCGGTTGGTGAGAGGGAGGGCAAGGCGTATGAAGCTCTTCCTTCACGGTCGCTAAAACGCCCCGAGAGGCAGAGTATGAGAGAGGGCGGGAGGGAGGGCGGGAGGGAGGGAGGGAGAGAGGGACGTACCGCCGAGGTCGGCCTGTGGTGGTGCCGAATTCAGCGCCGACGTTACGGAGTTCGTCTCCCTGTGCATCCAGCAGCTCGGTCGGGAAAGGCCCTTCACCGACTCGAGTGCAGTAGGACTTGACTGTGCCGATGATCTCGCCTGCGGGGAGGGAGAGAGGAGGGAGGGAGGAAGGGAGGAAGGGAGGGAGGGAGGGAGGGAGGGAGGGAGGGTCAACGGGTGAGCATGGAGGAAAGGTTAAGGGGGGAGGGAGGGCAGGGGAGGGGAGCGTACCGAGCTTGTTAGGGGCGATGCCGAGGCCGGTGCAGACGGAACCAACACTGTGGTGTATGATACGTTAAGTTAAGTTGAGTCCATATAAATATCAATATTAATATAATTAATATTTGTATAATTTATATCAGGGAAATGGAAGGAATGGAGTCAGGGTGCATAATAAGTCAAGTAAAGATACTTCGGAGATAAAGACGGAGGGAGGGGAGAGGGAGGGGGGGGTGGGATAACTCTCAAGCCAAAAGGAAACAGAGGAATGGAGTCCGGAAGGGAGGGCGGGAGGGAGGGAGGGAGGGAGGGAGGGAGGGAGGGAGGGAGGGAGGGAGGGAGGGAGGGGTCTTAGTACCTTGGATTCGACGAGGTGACGTAAGGGTACGTCCCGAAATCGATGTCGAGCATAGTGGCATTCGCGCCCTCCACCAAAATCTTCTTCCCACTGTCGAAGGCGCAGTTGGTGAAGTCGATGGTGTCCTGGATGAGGGGGAGGAGCAGGGGGCGGACCTGGAGGGAGGGAGGGAGGGAGGGATGGAGGGAGGGGGTCAGTTTTTTTAAAAATATTTTTGGTGGGTTTCTGTTGGAAATAATGAGGACTGGTAGGTGAGGAGGAGGGGGAGTGAGGCCAATGATGGACAAGAGGAGATGTGATGGAAATGGAAGGATAGAGGGAAAGAAGGACGACTGGGAGGGAAGGAGGAGGGGGAGAGAGGGAGGGGCTTACCTCTCGGTAGTAGGCCAGCTCCTTCTCGACATCAATCTTGATGCGAGGGTAACGGGACTCCACTGAATCCACCTGCAGGGAGGGAAGGACAGAGGGTGAAATCCAGAAAAAGAAGAAGAGGAGATGGACGGGAGGGAGGGAGGGAGGGAGGGAGGGAGAGGGAGGGAGGGAGGGAGGGAGGGAGGGAGGGAGGGCTTACCAAGGCACGGAAGCGTGTCTCGAAGTCAGACCAGTGGCGCAGATCGCCAAAACGGAGACCGACTCGATTAATCTTACTGGCATAGGCGGGCCCGATGCCCTTTTTGGTGGTGCCTGAGGGTAGGAAGGAGGGAGGGAGGGAGGGAGGGAGGGGAGGTTAGACGGAGGGAAGGGTGGTGCAGGTGGTTGGGTCTGGGCTGGTGCCCTTCTTGGTGGTGCCTTGACGAAGGGAGGGAGGGAGGAGAGGAGGAAGGAAGGACGAAGCAAGGGAGGGGAGGAAAGACGGCGGGAAGGAAGGAGGGAGGGAAGGAGGGAGGGAAGGAGGGAGGAAGGGAGGAAGGAAAGAAGACCCACGCACGCACCGATCTTGTTCCTCCCCAGCGAGTCCTCGTTGTAGCCGTCCACGGCCTGATGAAAATCAAAGACGATATGGGCCCGGTCAGAGATGAGGAAGCGACCCTGGTAGTCGATCTTCTTATTCTCGAGCTCCTTCAGCTCGGACATGAGTTGTGGGACGTGTACCACCTGCGGAGGGGGGGAGGGAGGAAGGGAGGGAGGAAGGGAGGGAGGGAGGGAGGGAGGGGTGAGAGGGAGCCAGGGGAAATGGAAGGAGAGAAGGAAGGAGGGAGGGAGGAGAGGGAAGAAACGAGGGAGGGAGAGAGGGATGAGAGGAAGCATGGGACAGAGGAGGGATGGAGGGAGGGAGGGAAGAAGGGGAAAGACGAAAGGTACGTACCACGCCATTGCCTATCACGCAGGCGGCCTTGGGATTCAAGATGCCCGAGGGCACCAGGTGAAATTTGTATTTAATCCCGTCTACGTAAATAGTGTGGCCTGCATTAGACCCCCCGGCGACACGAGCCACCACGTCGTATTTCTGGGAGAGAATGTCAACTGCAGGAGAAGGAAGGGGGGGACGAGGAGGAGGGAGGGAGGGGGGGTAAGCCATTAGAGTCATGTGTCAAGCATGCCGAGATGTTGAAACTTTCCTTGTGCGCCCTGCACCTTTACCTCCCCTCCCTCCCTCCCTCCCTCCCTCCCTCCCTCCTCACCCAGCTTCCCCTTTCCCTCATCTCCCCACTGACTGCCCAAGACCACGTCCACTGATGGCCTCGGAGGAGGGACTCGTCGCGTCTGGCTTTCCACCCGTCGAATTTTCTCCAGGAGCTGGTGAACGGCCTCTTCCTTCTTCTTCTTGTCGGCAGTGGCAGGGGTTTGATGCGCGGGGATGGTGGTGCCGGCGAAGTATCTGGGAAAGAGGGGATGAAAATGAGGTATTTGAATAGTACACCTTTTCATATGTGTGATTGTGAAGGCAACGGTCGCAGCGCACTGACCCATCTACAAAGGCGTGACTTGTCATCGCATTGACCTCGCAAGGAGACGAGGGTGGGAGGACGGGTCAACCATGCTAAGCTAAAGGCACGTACCCGAGTACCATGGCGGCTCCAAGTAATGCCCACTCGCCGCTGTTCGTCCTGTTACTCCCACTGCTGCTGCTGCTCGAGGCTGTCGCCACCCGCGTTGCCATCCCGCGGTGCACGCCTACATAGGCGGAGGAGGCAGCAGAGGAGGAGGTCATAACGGACGGGGAGGAGGTCGACGAGAAGACGACTCTTCTGGACAAGCTCCCGGACCGCCCGACGAAGGATGAGAGGCTACGGAACGCCATCTCGAGGTCCTACGTCCGTGCGTGCTGGAGGTAGAGATGGTGGGGGAGGATTGGGGATGGTGAGAATGGGCAGCTCGCGCATGACAGATCGATCGTATAGTATCAACCACCTACAATTTACAACGGAAGCCTTGTCCTTGTTACCTTAAACAAGGAGCAAACTAACCCAGACATGCAGCAGCAGGAAAGGGGTGTCTTTGCCGTCGCGGTGGTTTATTGAGGTTGATTTGGTTGCATAGCTATCGGGAGATCCATCTCCCTCTACGCCGTCCATCCTTCCTTTTTTCGTCCGCTTTGGGTGCTTTACGTACCGCAAGGCAATCGCTAAAACCGCGGCTCGGGCGTCGCGTTGTGGCATGCCTTTCGCCGTCCACGTCGTCGTAATCCGCACGATAGTGGTGGTTGTGCATATTTTCTCGTGTATTGGATGCTTGGTCAAGGGGCAGAAAGGGGGTAGGGGAGGTCCGCGCATGTTCTTCTCCTCCCTCCGTCCTGCTCCTTCCTCCCTCTTCTGGCGCTAAACGGAAAAAAAATAAAAAATGAAAGATTTCCTTCCTTCCTTGCGTCCTTCCATCTTGTTACATACCAGTCACTCGTCAGCTTCGTTCTTCGTGATTGATTTCTTTGGATGCACGATCTTACTCATGCCCCCTCGATTATTGATATATTTGACATATATATATATATATATATATATATATACTACTATTCACTTTCAGGCTTATTCATCACCCCTTTGGTTGTTTATCAATCCTATTTGTGGCTACAATGCATTATTTGTCTTCACTGTCTCACCGTCTCTCCTACCTCCCTGGTCAAGAATCCTCCCCGTAGACCTCTGCGAGTCCTCCCTCCCTCCCCCTCTCCCTCCTTCAAGCGTCCAAGCGACTTTCCTTACAGGTCGATACTCGCGGCCTCTCCGGAAGACAGGGGTTGAGGAGGAGGGAGAGGGGACAAGAAGGAAGGGGAGGAAGAGGAGGCGGTGGTGGAGGGATAGGAGGTGGAGGAGGAGCTAGGAAGAAGGGAGGGGGGTAGCGAGGACGAGGAAGCGGAGGAGGCAGGGCCGGAGGGACAGAAGGACGAAGAGGAAGATGAGAAAGAGGAGAGAGGAACGGAGGATAGAAGGGAAGAGGAGGAGGAGTTGATGGAGGACGAGGACAAGGAGGAGGTAACAAGCATTTTGCAGAGGGGACATGTTCGTACGCGCTCTGTGAGCCACGGAGTGATGCAGCTGGGGAGGGAGGGAGGGAGGGAGGGAGGGATGAGTGTACATAGTCCAATACAATGACAGGAGAAAGGGGAGGTTGCATTAGCTGAGGGGATGCATTGTGCCGCCCACCTTCCTTTCCTCCCTCCCTCCCTCCCTCCCTCCCTCCCTCCCTCCCTCCCTCCTTCTCACCCGGAATGGAAAGCGTGGCGGCACGGAAGGGCTTTCAAAGTCTCGCCCTCCACGAACGCCTCCAAGCAGATGGAGCATCGTTCCTCCTCCTCCTCTTTCCCTCCCCCCTTCCCCTCCCCCCCTTCCTCCGCCTCTTCCTCCTCCTCGTCGACTGTTGCCGTGGATGAGGACGAGGCGTCGAGGGAGGGCGCGAGGGAGGAAGGGCTCCCCCAACTCCTCTTCACACACACAGTGGGCAAGGCCAGCACATCCGACAGCGGCATGACCCCCTCCCCCTCCCTCCCTCCCTCCCTCCCTCCCTCCCTCCCTCGCCTCTCCAATCGTTCTCGCATGAGCCGTTGGACTAGGGCGGGGGGGAGGAAGAGGACGGCGGCCCCGAGGACGAGGAGGACAATGACAGCAAGGAGGAGGGAGAGCAAGCCCAGGTTAGGCGTAGACAACAGGATGGGAAATGGCTCCTTGTCGTCGATGACAACGTGGATGTCAAGGGGGGAGGAAGGGGGAGAGGGAGTGGAAGGGAGGAGCTGGAGGAGGTAGAGGCCGGCTTGGTGGCTGATCATGACCTGGGGAAGAGAAAGGGAGGGAGGGAGGGAGGGAGGGAGGGAGGAAGGGAGGGAGGGAGGGAGGGAGGGAGGGGGGAGAAGTGAAATACGGCAAAACCTTCATAAGGCGAAGTAGACGTTTATGGGGCGCACTAATATAAGCCTTCGCCCCCCTCTTCTTTCCTCCCTCCCTCTCTTCCTCCCTCCTTCCCATTTTCACGTACCGCGGGAATGCTGACCACTGCTTCTCCTCCGTCGGCGCCTCCTTCCCTCCCTTCCCCCCTCCCTCCTTTCCTCTTACTTCGCGTCTGAATCAAAGGTCCTTCTTGGGCATCGAATATCAAGAAGGCCGCCGCACCCGCTTTCTCTACCTTCCTCAATTTTTCCTCAAACGTACAACCAGCTCCTGCTTCTCCTCCTCCAGCTCCTCCTCCTCCTCCTGCTGCTGCTGCTGCTCCTCCTCCTCCTCCTCCTTCTCCTCCTTCTCCTCCTCCTCCTCCTCCTCCTCCTCCTCCATCGGTTGCAGCTATCTTAGCAACCTGCGTCGCCGTTGCTACTTCAATCCCTCTTTCCCTCCCTCCTTCCACTCCTCCTACAGTGAGCATCTTTCTTCTCGTCTTGGGCGGCGTATCGGTGCTGCTGGTGCTGGTGCTGCTGCTGCTGCCATCGCCAGCCGAGATGGGGCTGGAGAAGGACGGGGGGGGGGAAGGCTGAGAAGCAGGCCCATCAGCTTGCTCCAAATTTCGTTCAATGAGCACGATGAAAGGCTGCCTCTCCCCTCCTCCTTCTCCCTCTCCTCCTCCTTCCCCTCCTCCTCCTCCTTCTCCTTCTGCCGTGCCTCTTCCCTCCTCTACCTTTTCAGGGGTTGAGGCCAGGAAAGGAGGATGGGTAAATGTAAACGTGCCGCCAGAGCTACTCAGGTTCGGTGGTGGAAGAGGAGAAGGGAGGACGGGAGGGAATGAGGGGGACAGAGGAGTCGAGGGCGGGCAAGCGTCGAGGAAGGAGGAGGCGGCAACCAGTCGGCCCGAGAGGCCTTGGGAAGGGATGCGGGCACCGAAACTGGCAGGCAAGTCGATGGTATGCAGTTTTGTGTGTCCATTGATTATGACGCGAAGATCGGCGTGGGTAAGTATTGGGAGAAGGAGGAGGGGAAGGAGGAGGAGGAGGAGGAGGTGTATCGGTATCGGTAGGAGGCTAGGTGGTGTACGTGGTGGTGCTGACATGTAGGGTTTGCTTTTTTTGTGGGGAATGAGTGGAGAATGTCAGCGAGGAGATGATGCCAAGGACAAAGTGAAGTAGAAAGGGAGGTGGTTTCCGTTCGTGGTTTTACTTCATTTATGCTCAGTGGGTCCGAGTCCGATAATCATGGCGCTTCATGAGCAAAATTAGTCAGCAACCAAGACGAAATCGGCTTTTCCACATGAGTAAATCGACACAAGACGTCCGACTTCATCTGTGTGATGCTGAAAGTGGAATCGGCGGGCTTTCCGGCGGCCTTTTCTATGGCGCTTCTACGAATGCGTCGTCGAGCGAGCGAGAGGCCTGATCACTGTTTGCTAGACCGCTAGTCGATCGCTGAACAAGTCATATATAAGGGACGGTGTACAATCCATATGACAGGGAAGTGATCTTTGAAGTGTCCTGAACATTTGTGCGGAAGCGTTTTTATGCCACATGTGTGTACAGTGTGCGTGGGTCAGAAGAGGAGAAATGTAGGATTAAAAGCCACACACAGAGCGAAAGCGGTCGTAGCCGTTTTGCCAGTTGTTCAGAGTTCTCATAGTTCTCTTTCTTTTTCGTTTTTTTTCAAGGGGGTATTGTGAGGGCATTTGGATGGTATTACTGCCTTGACTCTATTTAATTTCTCATGCAATACAGAGACCTAATTAAAACGTGCCAATTCTGACCACAAAGTAAATTTCAAGATAGGCGACCCAGATTTGTGCGTGGAGATCGATGAGGCGAAGTTTGCAAAAAGAAAGTACGATCGAGGCCATCGAGGAGCCGCCCAGCGGAAAGGGTGGGTGCTTGGGGCCGTGCAGCGGATGAAGCCGCAGGTGAAATGCACGGAGGGTCTTTGCATCTTTCGGCCTATATTCCATGTCCGCCTTGACAAGTCCTCGGTCACGTTTTATTCGGAAGTACGCCGTGCTATGCACATCGTGATGGACGAGGCGCGGTGCCATGCAGGGCTGCGGCGGGAAGGCTACCTGCACAGCACAGTCAATCACAGCCGAGGCCAGTGTGTGGTCTACGGCTCGGATGGCCCTCGTGTCCGGGCCTCCCGTATCGTTCACACACAAACCAAACCCCCTTGAATAAGTAAGGAAAAAGAAAGAAAACATCCTATAAGCTGAGCAACCATCAATAGTATTATCGGGGTAGGGGGTTCAGGTGGAATGAGTTCTGGGGTTTATACTGAGAAGCTCTGATACATTCTGATTCAGGCCTACAGCCAGCTCAGGCGTCAGGTCGGCTTCATTCTGTGACAGCCTGACGCCGAGCTGAGAGGTTCTTAGTCCTCCTGGCTTGGATTCTGATGTTCGTCCTGGCGCGTGACCTGCACCGTTAGTCGCTCTGACCTGAGGAGACCTGCGGATCTGAGGAGGCACCACGCACCCCGCACATGGGCCTTGCTCATCACCCGATTCACACAGTAAGTCTTGGGTTGTGGGCATAGCTAGCTATCACGCCTCGCCTCACGTCGCCTTACACTTCCATTCGTTTAAAAAAATCGTTAATGACTTTCCCTTCCCCGTCCTTGCTGACTTCGTAGGATTTCAGGGGCACCGAGGCAGCATCAGTGCTAGCTCGAAGGTAAGCTGGGCTGGTGAGCCGCCTCAATTCGTCTCTCCATTGCGAGATCAGCTGCAACGGCTCGACGTCCGGAAGGGGCACCCAATTCTCCAAGGGCTCCACTTTGCAGTGGGATGCTGCGCGCTTCATGGCTCCTGCGGGCACAAAGGACGCGTCGCCTTCCTGCTCATGATGATGGGTGTGGTGGCTGTTTTTGACAGTGCAAACCTGTGGCGTTTGTAGGAAGGGAAGTGTAAGGCAACGTGAGGCGAGGCGTGATAGCTAGCTATGCCAACAATCCAAGACTTACTGTGTGAATCGGGTGATGAGCAAGGCCCATGTGCGGGGTGCGTGGTGCCTCCTCAGATCCGCAGGTCTCCTCAGGTCAGAGCGACTAACGGTGCAGGTCACGCGCCAGGACGAACATCAGAATCCAAGCCAGGAGGACTAAGAACCTCTCAGCTCGGCGTCAGGCTGTCACAGAATGAAGCCGACCTGACACCTGAGCTGGCTGTAGGCCTGAATCAGAATGTATCAGAGCTCCTCAGTATAAACCCCAGAACTCATTCCACCTGAACCCCCTCTCCCAGATTCTGCAGATACTGTATGACTGGCAAAACGGCTGCGACCGCTTTTCGCTCTCTCTGTGGCTTTTCATCCTACATTTCTTCTCTTCAAACTCAAATCACCCGCCCTACAAACATAAGAAAACGAAAACGCTTCCGCACAAATGTTCAGGACGCTTCACAAAGATCACGTCCATGCCGTGTGGATTGTACACCGTCCATTAGGGGGTGTGTTCAACTCCGCACCCGTAAATAGCAGCCACTCTTAAATAATTATTTAAGAGCTCTATTTAACTGTTGGCCCAGGTGTGTGTTCAACCGGCCGGATATGCTCTAAATAGCGAAGCACCCGTAAATAGCGAAAGCAAGTCTTAAATAGTGATAGCAAGTCTATACATAGCCACAACAACTTTTACATACACAGCGTTGTCTTGAAGAAGTGTCTGCGAAGGCAGAGTGGGGCTGGTTTGCGCAACATGGACCAACACATGATGTATGTGGAATATGACAACAACCTCGTACTCTGCTTACTCTTCATGCACATGTACGTCATTGGCGGCAACCAGTTTCCCCGTACGTCTTGGTATCTCGATCCAAACCGCCCTCGTACATTGCCGCAGCTCTTCGAAGACTTTACCGATGATTTATTCCTGAAAATGCACCGGTTTACCAAGGAACAAGTGTGGTACATGCCCCCCAGACTCCGCATCGAAACAGTTATCGAGTTGGAAGGGTAAGCACTCATGGCCAATATTGACTATCTTACACGTACTACTCTTCCCAATGGCTCACGCTGTGGTTCTTGACCCATAACTTTCTCTCCCGCTCTCCTACCATTTACCTCATCACCCGCCTAACAACATGGATAGAATGCCAAAAATGTGTGGAGGAATGGTCTTTGTGATGCTTCTTGGCCGCAATGCTCATCCTCACTCTGTAAGAGGGACGATGGAAAAATTGTACGGCTATGACAGAACACAAATTACGAAATGGACCAACTACATGCTAGAGTACGTGTTCGATCAATGGGCCTTCCTTCTGGACTTAAACGAGGAACGTTTGTCAAACAAGATGAACGAGTACTGTGCATTGTTGGGCAAACGTTCCTCGTTTAAGTCCAGAAGGAAGGCCCATTGATCGAACACGTACTCTAGCATGTAGTTGGTCCATTTCGTAATTTGTGTTCTGTCATAGCCGTACAATTTTTCCATCGTCCCTCTTACAGACGCTTCTCTTCACCCACATTTGGTCAGTGTAGGTCTTACATTTGTCCGCCGTGAACCCAGCGAAGGCAGGCACAAAAGCAGGGTAGTGTTTTTTGATTAGGGCCTGTAGTCTTTGGACACAGGACTTGAGGAGGGCGATGTTGCGCCGGCCGTTTAGATCAAAGGGTGAAAACCAATCCACTCGGCCATGCTCGAAGGTTTCATCTGTGAGGTCAATGGGACCATCCACCACTGAGGATGTGGTGGGGTAGTTGTGTGAGTTAAGAATGGAAACACAAATGCACAGACATGTCACTCACACAGCCACATCATCACTTACTCAGATATAAAAACAGGGCGAAGATGTAAGGGTTGGAGTGGAATTTTTGGAATGGGGAAGCTTTGGTGGTCTGCTTCCTGGTGGCGCGTTTCTTCCCCACCCCCGCCCCGTGGTCCCCATGGACCAGGGGTGCTGCCTGGTCACTCGAGCCATTCGTGTCCGCGTCCGGGGAATTGGTGCCAGGGTCAGAGTCTGAGTCTGAGTCAAACTCTTGCCCCTCGTTGACAAGGTTGCTCCCAGGTTGACAGGAATTGTCGCTTGCTTGTGTTGTTGACATGTCTGTGCATGAGTGGGAAGGACGGGGAAGAAAGAAGAAAATGATGAGTGTTTATTTCGCTCCCCCACCAGTCACTCAAGCGCCCATAGCCTACGCTGTGAAGCACCAGTCAAGGCAATATACCATGAAGTCCCTTTGATGCGCTGCGCACTAAATGGTACGATGCATGAAAGGCTGCTAGACCTCGAGGAAACGATGGGGGCAGTGTGAAGAAAGGGGATGATGATTTTTGTGTTTTTTTGGTCATTTTATTTTTAGGTGTATGTCCACACCCACCCACATCACCACAAATCGGTTCATATGTGTTGCTCTCTTGTGATCTGTGGCGTACCAAGCATATGAAGGAAGGTGAAGCGACTAAAATGGTCGTTTTCTCTATTTAAGGGCAATGTTGCTATTTGCAGCTGGGAAGGAAGAGACCTTAAATACTAACGGTAGTATTTATGGCGCTGCCCTGCTCTTAAATAGGCAGCCCTTATATGGAAGCGCCGAATTCGCTATTTAAGGGCTAAAAATCCTTAAATAGCCTATTTAAGGGTTGTGGGGAGAGTTGAACACACCCCCTATTATGTGACTTTTTCAGCGATCGACGAGCGGTCTGGAAAACAGTGATCAGGGGGCCGGGGTTATCAGGCCGACGAGCGGTCTGGCAAACAGTTACCAGGCCAATTATCGCTGCCATGTCATTGAATCGTACCTACTGTGCAACCCTCTTGGTCCCCTTATGTCGCCTCCTTGCTTCAATAACCTTCGACTCCCGAAATGTGCAGAGCCTGGATCCCATCCACACACATCGCCAACCCCACAGACACAGGAAAACAGCCACCATCGTCTTCACCATCAGCCGTGATCGCCCCCAGCCCCAAAACCCAAGCGGCATCCCTCCCCGCCTGCCGAACATTAATATGTCCACGTCTCCTCCTGCTCCCCCTTTATCTTCCTCTGCCATCTCCTTCCCACGCTGGGTTGGCCTCCTCCTCTGTTTCATTATCTCCAGCACGGTTTGGGCCACCCTATACATCGACCCATGGCAGTCCTTTCGTTTCACCGCGCCCGTGCGCCAAGTACTGCAGACGGTAAGCGGGAAAGGAAAAATACAGGAGTGGGCGGATGGGAGGGAAGCAAGAGGTGGGACAGAGTGTGTTATCTGGATGGTTCTGTGCCTCGATGCATGGTAGTCCTGGTAATTCTCTATCCGAGTCCGCCATGTTAAGGAATCAAGGGAGGAAGGGAGGAAGGAAGGAAGGGAGGGAGGGAGGGAGGGAGGGAACAAATGTGATGTAATGGATGTAGGCTTGGGGCGATGGTGCAGGTGAAAAGCAGGGTGTAATGTAATGTACGATGCATACAACAGGGTAGCTCCATCCTTGCCCATGTTTCCCCCTATTTTTATGCATACCCACCATATTACCCTTCCCTTCCTCCCTCCTCCCTTCCATTCCCCCTTCCCTCTCCCTCCCTCAGTTCCCGTTCTGGGCTCTGGTCTCTTTGGGAGCCTACACCCTCGCAAACATCGGCATTAACCTCATATATTTCAATTCTTGCCCCGAGGCCGCCGTCGGGCTGGCGAAAGACATAAGAGAAGCGAAGGCAGATTTGATCCAAAAGGGTTTCAAAATGGATTACTAATCGATTTGAATTAGAGGGGTCAAAGAGAATATTAGAGTGCAATTAGGAGGAAACATAGAATGTAAATGAATCAATTGAAATACTTCCGCGGGTTTTCCCCCTTCCATCCTTTCTTCTAAGTCTCCTTTTTCTCTCCTTCATTTTTCCTTTTTCTTTCGTCCCTCGTTGTGTGCTTTCCCCCCCCCTATTGACTCGATGATTAGGGCTGGTTTCTTTTAATCGCTACCACTAGTCCTACCGCTGCTACTGCCGCCGGTCCATTTGCTCCTCTCCCTCCCACGTCCTCGCCTCCGTCTTTCTGTTGCGAATGCCACAGGACGTTTTCGACAGGTACGTGTGTCATGTGTATGCGTGTGAATAGATGTTTGTGTTATCTATCTGCTGATGGCTCCATCATAAGTATGTGTGTATATGTATATTGATGCTGGTGGTATTAAGCAAGCACTGAATAAGACGATTTTGACGATACTTCTTATACTCTTTGTGCTTGCTCCTCCTCCTCCTTTCCCCCCTCCTTGCTCATCGCCCTCCTCCTCCTCCTCCTCCTCCTCCTCCTCCTCCTCCTTTTTGTCCTCCTTACTCATCAACCTCCCCCTCCTCCTCCTCCTTCTCTTTTGCTGCCTCCTTACTCATCACCCTATTCCACACCCGTAACGACATCAGTGTCCTAATTTAAGCAATACTCTACAACATCTACGCCCTCCCTCCCCCTCTCCCTCCCTCCTTCCTCCCTCCTTCCGTCCCTCCATCCCCCCACCTGTTCCTCGTCCTCTCCTCCTCCCTCCCTCCCCTCCCCTCTCCTCCTTCCTTTCCTCCTTCCCTCCCTACTGACTTAAAGACATATATGCAGTTGACCCAAAAGCGCTGCTGTTGTTCTCTTGAGAAAACCCCAAAGGCATAAAGGAAGGGAAGCCTCCCCCCCCTTCCTCCTCTCCCTCCTCCTCCTCCTCCTCGTCATCGTCGTCGTGGTGGAAGGGAGGGGTGGAAAGAGGGAGGGAGGTAGCGTGGGATTGCATGCGTCGGAGAAGGGAAAAAAGCTCCGTGGGAAGAATCTCGGCGAAATCTGAGGAAGGGAGGGAGGGAGGGAAGGAGGGAAGGAGGGAGGAACCTGAGGGGAAAGGGACCGGAAGGAGGGAGGGAGGGAGGGAGGGAGGGAGGTAGGGAGGGAGGGAGGCAGGCAGGGAGGGAGGAAGGGAGACGTACCGACGTGTTGGTAGAGGGGCCAGTGATGGATAATGACCTGCAGGGAAATTTCAATGAGCTTGGGCACTCGGTAGGGGCCTGCGAGGAGGACTGGAAGGAGGGAGAGAGGGAGGGAGGGAGGGAGGGAGATGGAGGAGGCGCGGGGGAAATGGAGGGGGAGGGAAGGAGGGAGGGAGGGAGGGAGGGAGGGAGGGACCTACCGGTACAGTTGTTTCCGCATGCGACGTCTTTGATGGTGCGATGAGTGGCGCGCATGGCCTGGTGAGGAGGGAGGGAGGGAGGGCGAGAGGGAGGAAGAGGTGAAAAGAAAAGATAAAAGGGAGGAAGTAGGTGGAGAAGGGAGGGAGGAAAGAGAGGAAGCAGAGATGGAGGGAGATAGGACGGAAAGCGAGAGGGAAGGAGACAAGGAGGGAGGGAGCGAGGGAGGAGGGAGGGAGCGAGGGAGGGAAGGAGAGAAGGACGGAAAGCGAGAGGGAAGGAAACAAGGAGGAAGGGAGGGAGGGAGAGAAGGACGGAAAGCGTGAGGGAAGGAGACAAGGAGG
>CP038110.1:954090-1003385 GCA_004519485.1 Nannochloropsis oceanica | reverse complement strand
TCCCCTTCTCTCCTCCTTCTCCTCCTCCTCCTCCTCCTCCCCCTCCTCCTCCCCCTCCTCCTCCTCCTCCTCTTTCCCGTCTTCTTTTTCCTCCTCCTTGTTGACCTTCCCTTTCTTGACCTTCTGTCCTCCATCCCTCACCTCGTTCCTCCCTCTTTTCTGCCCGCCCTCCCTCCCTCCCTCCCTCCCCTTCACCACCGGGGACTCCGATGAGGATGAAATAAAAGCAAGGGAAGTGGCCTTCACCCTCCCTCCCTCCCTCCCTCCCTCCCTCCCTCCCTCCGTCTTCTTCTTGGGATGCGGAGGGGCGGGGGAGGGAGGGAGGGAGGGAGGGGGAAAGGGCGCGCCACCCCTCCCTCCCTCCTTTCCTCCTCTCGGACTCTTCTCTTTCTTGCCCGACACAGGGATGGAAGAGGAGGAGGAAGAGGGATGGAGGGTGGAAGGGAGGGAGGGAGGGAGGGAGGGAGGGAGGGATAGGCACGTGGCTGGGTGTCGTCGCTGCCGGGAGTGAGCGGCCGCGGTCGAGCGGAGGGAGGCGAAAGGGAAGGAGGACGGGAGGGAGGAAGGGAGGGAGGAAGGGAGGGAGGAAGGGAGGTAGTCGGCTTCGTTGCCCCATTCGTTGAATTTGTCGACGTCGCGGAGGAAGCGAGCGGTGACGACGAAGGGAGGGCCGGACTGGAGGAGGGGAGGAGGGAAGGAGGGAAGGAGGGGGGGAGGGAAGGAGGGATGGAGGGGGGGAGGGGGGCGAGTGAGGGGAGGGAGGGCGGGAGGGAGGGCGGGAATGAGGGGGGGAAGGAGGGTGCGTACCACCACGGAATCCCCAGAGTCGAGAGGGAGGGAGGGAGGGAGGGCTTCCAAGGGCAGCCATTCGTCGTAGCTGTCGGGGTAGTAACACCAGTGCAGGTGCACCCTTCCAGTGCTTTGCTCCCGTCCCAGGAGGCGGAAGAAGAGGGAGGGAGGGCTGGAGGGAAAGAGGGAGGGACGGATGAGGGGAAAAATCTAAATAGATAGGTGTCGAGCAGGGTTCCCTCCCTCCCTCCCTCCCTCCCTTCCCTATCGACCTACCATTGCTTCCCCTCCGTTTGCCCCTTCGTCTTCCCCGCCCCCCTCTTTTTCTTCTTCTTCTTGTCCTCCTCCTCCTCCTCCCCCTCCTCATCCCCTTCCTCCTCTTCCTCCTCCGGGTCCCATACCACCACGTGGGTGATCCTTTTTCCCTTCCTCCCTCCCTTCCTCCCTCCCTTCCTCCCTCCCTTCCTCCCTCCCTCCACCTCCTTCTCCCCCTCCTCCTCCAACACCACCCCTCCATGCTTCTCAACAGCCTTCCTCAATCCATCCCTCACCCTCTGCGGGACAGAGGCATCGAAAACAACCACCGGAGGCCCCCACTTTCCTCCCCCCTCCCCCTCTTCCTCCCCCTCTCCCTCCTCGTCCTGTAGAGCCCGTTGGAGGGCGAGGAAGAGAGCAACGTTTTCCTCCCGTTTACTCCCGCCTTTCGCCTCGAAATTAAAGCTACGCCATTGCAAAAGCGCTTTTTGAGAGTAGGCTGCAAATAGAATCTGAAGCACGAGGGAGGGAGGGAGGGAGGGAGGGAGGGAGGGAAGGAAGGAGTGTAAGTTTGACACGGCTTTCCCCCCCCCTCCCTCCCTTCCTCCCCACCGTGAAGAGCGGCCCCTTGGGAGAGTAGTCTCGGAAGAGCCTGGCTGGAATCCGTGTCATTAGCCACTCCTTTCCCTGCTGCTTTGCTGTGACACCAAACTCATCCTAAGAGAGGGAGGGAGGGAGGGAGAGAGGGAGGGAGGGAGGGCCGGAGGGACAAGTGATGGGTCAGCGTGTCTCTTGACACAATTTACCCCTCCTTCCCTCTCTCCTCCCCTCCCTTCTCCCCTCCCTTCCATTTCTCACCTCCATAAACTGCTGCAAGTCTCCTGTCAGCTTCGCGAGGTCTCCTGCACGGATAGGGCCAAGGTCCAGGCCCTTTTCCCCCGCCGCTTCAATTAAAGCCTCTTTTAACGGCTCGAACAGTGCAGGGGACAGGTCCTCTTTCGCTCCCTCTCGTCCGCCCCCGCGAGGATGACGGTGAGAGGAGGAGGAGTAAGGAAACGCGGAGGGGGGGGGCGTGGGGGAGGGCATGGAAACGTGCTCTCCTACGTACCAGGGAGGAGGGGAGGGAGAAAAGGAAGGGAGAGGCAGAAGGTCAGTCATTACAGGAGGCTAGCGTAATGATTCTTCTCGTCAATGTATCGAGACTTTGACTCGTTAATAGAGACAACTTCGCCTTCGTTCAAAGGATAATTTACGCTTTTGCGGGTGGAGAAAGGGAGGGGAGGTAGGGGTAAGGAGGGGAACGAAAAGCGGCTCTTGCTAAAGGGGAAAACAAGCGATGGAAGGTGGCTCGAAGACCGGAACTGGCCAGCCAGGTGTGAGGTCGCTGGCGCGAGAAATGTCTTGCCCGCAGGTGGCTATGGGCAGGGCAAGAGGGAGGGTCGAGTAAGCATGAGTCTGAAGAAGGAAATGGATGCTTGTCCGGCCTGACGGCTGAGTGAAGTTTACCTCGGTACCAAGATTGTCGCAACGAAAGGAATAGAATGCCCTGTTTGAGTCGTTTTATACATGTGCGATGGGGACGTGGTCGTGTTGCATTTAGTGGCGAATGCCTGCACGAGGCGGCTTCGCTTTTCGGTCAAGTCGAAGGTCGCTTCTTTTGTCCCCTGCCCGTTGAGGACACGTCAAGTCACCTTTCACAAGCACGCTCTATGTCATGTAAATACCATCACCACTTCCGATCACTGGTAGTTTTGTTGCTCATCTAGATTCTACCCATCTCAAAAAAAATTGAACCCTCCAGTCCAAGCATCGCCTGCCAAGCTAGCTAGCCTTCCCACCTATCCTACCTATCCTATCCTCCCACCACACCAAGCACTGCAGTAGTCATGTCCCGGCACCGCGCCATCCGCAACCGGGCCTACAGCTACGATGACGACTATGACGACTACGGCTACGACGACGAGGAAGAAGAGGATGAGGAGGCAATGGAGGGGACACAAGCGTACCGCTATGGCCAGCAGCACCACCAGGACGAGCAGGAGGGTCAGGAGGGCGCGATACCCACACGGCAAGCCTCCCTGTCCTCATTTCTCGACCACGCCACCGCGCAACACCAGGCCCCTACTGCTCCCATTCCTCAACGGGCTCGTCCACCTCCACCCTCGTCCAAGCATCACCATCACCAACCCCATCCCCACGGGCACCACGACGAGGACGATGCAGCCCACCCGCGCCTTGCCACCATTTCTGAGGCCTTTGATGCCGAGCTCGTCGACCCCGCCTTCCACCTCATCAAAGGCAGTGGACAAGCCGATGCCTTCTCCGACCATCGCATCCGAATGGCTGTGCGTCAAGCTAATTATGATGCGGACGCCGCCATGGCGAACCTACTTCTCCATTCCTCCTCCACCTCCTGCGCCTCCTCCACCGCCTCCTCCTCCCTTCCTGCCTCCGTCGTCTCCTCCCGCGGAACTACTCCCTCCCCTCCTCCAAGGCCAATATCACCTTCGATGACCACTGGAGGAGCAGCGGCAGCAATTGTATCAGCAGCAGCAGCAACAACAACAACAACAGCAGCCTCCATAATGAACTCCCCCCCTCCCCCCCTCCCTCCCGGCCACCTCGTCCGTCCCTCCCCGCAACGGCGCTCCAGCGCCGCCGGGCTTGCAATAAGCAGTAATAACAGTGTCAACAGCAGCGATAGGGGTGGCGATGGGAGCCGTGTTGGGAGCCGGAACAACAGCAGCAATAATCTCCTGGAGGATGTGACGGGGAGGGTGGGCGGGGTGAGTCTCGTCCGTTCACGCACCCCTCCTGCACGGGTTCGGAGTGCCTCTCCCGGTCCTGGAGGGATGGATGATAATGGTTGTGAGGGTGTCCCCACGCCTGGGGATGTAGTGGCGTCGCGGGCGTCGCTTGGGGGGCTGTCGAGAGACGCGGGCGTTTGGGAGGAGGACGTGCTCCCTTCCGCGGCGCCTGCGTCCTCTCTCCCGCCCTCCGGTTCTTCAGGTGGCCTTGCCTTTGCTCCTGAGGAGGATAGTGGGAAAGAAGGGGGGAAGGGAGGAGAGCTGGAAAAGCCACGGATTACGATGGTAGTGATTGGGCATGTGGACGCGGGAAAGTCAACGTTAATGGGACAAGTCTTAGTTGCCACTGGCTTGGTCTCCTCGCGGGAGGTCCGGAAGTACGAACGCGAAGCCCGGGAAATGGGCAAGGCCTCCTTTTACCTCGCATGGTTGATGGACGAGGATGGGGAGGAGCGGGTCCATGGGGTCACCATGGAGGTGGGCCAAAAAGTCATCGAGCTCCCACATCGTGTTTTGACCCTTTTAGGTCCGTGAGGAGGGAGGGATGAGAGGGAGGGAGGGAGGGAGGGAAGGGGGGGAGAGGGAGGGGGGAAAGTTTAATTCATATACCATTAATTTCCTTGTTTGAACACAATCCACACACATTAGACGCGCCGGGCCACGCGGATTTTATTCCCCAAATGATCATGGGTGCAGCACAAGCAGACGTAGCCTTGCTGGTTGTCCCCGCGACCACGGGGGAGTTTGAAGCCGGGTTCACAGAGGCCAGCAATGGGCGGGATGGTCTAGGGCAGGGACAGACGAAGGAACATGCTCTCTTGGCGCGGGCCCTTGGCGTGACTCAGTTGTTGGTCGCCATTAATAAGTTGGATGTAGCGGAGCCTCCCTGGTCACAGAGCCGGTACGAAGATATAGTCGGCGCGTTGGGGCCGTTTCTGGAACAAACGGGGTTTAAGTCTGAACGGATTCGGTATGTCCCTGTGAGTGGCCTAACGGGCGAGAATGTCAAGGAGGGAGGGAGGGATGGAGGGGGGCCGCTGGGGGGATGGTACACGGGACCCTCGCTCTTGACGGCCATGGACGAATTCTTGCCCGCGACCAAGTCTTTGCGCGAAGCCCGAAGCAAGCCGTTGCGGATGGTGGTAAACGATTATGTACCGGCGGGGAAGAATATAGGGGTTTCCGTGCGGGTGCTCTCGGGAGGGGTGAAGGCTGGGAGTAAGGTTCTGATTTTGCCGATTGGGGATGTAGCGACGGTGCGCGCGATTGAAGTGGAAGGCCGTGGGGCTGAGACCGCTCAGGCCGGGGAGCACGCCGAACTGATGCTGCAAGGCGTGGATATTGCGCGTATGTCGATAGGGAGTGTGTTGTGTAAAGGGAAGGCGGCCGTGCCTGTCTCTCGGCGATTCGGCGCGCAGATAACGACCTTGCCGTCATTAGGGACCCCAATACTAAGGGGTACTCAGTTTCAATTGCATTTGCAGAGTCTGGAGATGCCTGTGAATACCACGCGGCTGATCGCGACATTGCACAAGCCCTTGTCGGAAGAGGGGATGGCCTCGGCGGAGATAAAGCAAGAGCGACCGCGGTGTCTGACTGGGGGTTTATTGGCACTGGTGGAATTAAGGTGTCAGCGGCCCATGTGTGTGGAGCGGTACGACGAGTCGCGCTCGCTGGGTCGGTTTATTTTGCGACAGAAGGGCGAGACGGTCGCCGTAGGTATGGTCACAGAGATTCTCCCAGACACATGATAACAGTCGTTCTACACGGTCCGGAAAGGTTGGAAAAAATGGGAAAAAGTAGGCTTAGGGTTTCGATCGCGAGATCGTGTGTGCGGGTCCACCGTCGACAGTGATTGCCTTTTTGTTTCTTTTTTTCCTTTTCCTTCTTTTCCTGTCTTTTCCTGCTAATTATCCATTTAACTAAATTTGTTTTTCTCCTTTCTTCTGGAGTCCTAGGGGCCTTCCTAAAATATTTGTTACGCTTTCCTGTGTCTGATTGGTCATCCTTAGCTGTCTCTTGACCTACCTATCTCTGATTTCCAGTACGATTTGACTCGTCACCCCTTTTCTCATACCAGACACTGCGAAATTTCGTCTTAGACACGCTCCATCTCCTTTATACTTGTCGTTCCCCTTCGCATCCCTGCAGACACCACTCCGTCCGTCCTCTTACCCGTCCTTCTTCACCCTCCCGAATCATAAATCTACCATACACCTGTTTTATAAACTACAAAGACATATTCTGCAATCTCAAATGCAGACTCGCAAGTCTTTTTATCCCTTCCCATCCAAATGAAACAAAATCACCATTTCCTTTCCTCCCTCCCTCACGTCACTTTCGTATCCAGCTCCCTCGCCATCCGCATCAGTTCGGCGATCTCCCCCGCGCCCTCCCGCCCTCCCTCCCTCAACATGGGCAGCAATTTAGCAAGCATGGAACCAAATCCAGCTTCAATTTCTTTTTGCCACATGATGGTGGCGGCGTCTACCATCTTGGACGGGTCTGCTTGCATCAGCCCCGTGCCTGGAGAGGGAGGGAGGGAGGGAGGGAGGATATGGAGGAAAGGTTGAGTAAGCATGTCCATAGTTATAGTCTTTTCGGCTTTCAGTCAATCTCCCTCCCTCCTTTCCTCCCTCCTTACTCACCTCCTGCGCCAGTTACCGCGATGGTGCTTTCTGCAAGCATGGTCGAGGTGATGCTTGTCGTCACCGTACCCGTCACTCCTCCCTCCTTCCCTCCTATGCCGACACCCGTCACGGGCCCTCTTCCTCCTCCTCCTCCTCCTCCTCCTCCTCCTCCTCCTCCTCCTCCTCCCCCTCCACCTCCCGCTCCTCCTCCATGAGGAAAAGTAAGTGACATTGTCGCAGGGGGAGAGGAGAGAGAGTTCGAAAAGGCAGCGGAGGAGGAGGAAGCGGAAGAAGCCGGGAAGGAGGGCCGGAGGGAAGAAGCGTCGGAGGAGGTGGCAGCTGTCATCGTAGCCGAAAGGAAGGGCGTGGTAGAGGACGAGGACGAGGTTGAGGAGGATGAGGAGGGAGGGAGGATGGAAGAGGTGCTGGAGTGCTTGCGGACGATGCCCAGGACATGGCGGGACTTGAGAATAAGCGCGAAACAGAGGTGGAGGAAATCCAGCAGCTGGGCACGCAACGAGGCGCGGGCGGCAAGGAACTGAGAAAGGAATGGGATGGTGGGAGGGAGGGAAGGTGAGGGAAGGGAAAGAATGGGTGGTTCGTGCTGGGGACCATGCCCGGACTAGCAGTGAGGGAGGGAGGCAGGAAGGGAGGGAGGGAAGGGAAAACCGAACCTTTTCATGACTGGTATGTAAATAGGGATCTCCCGCAACTGCATGACCGGTGGCAATGGGAGAGAAGAAGCATTGCGCTACCTCCACCGCCCCTCCATGCACCTGGAGCAAGCAAAGGGAAAGATGAACGAATTTGAATTTGAATTTGAATTTAAAATGAAATTAATTTGAAAAGAGGGGTAGCGTGTAGTGATCATGCTGATATTCTGATCGTCTTTGTCTGCCTCTTCCTCTCTCTCTCCCTCCTTCTCTCCCTTACCTGAGGGACAACAGAACCTTGCAACAGCTGCATCATGGCGTTCTTGTTGACCCTCTCCGTGGGCTTGCTCAGCAGATCGTGAATGACACTGATAAAGGAGGAACGGAGGAAGAGAATGTGAGAGAGAGGGGAGGAGAGAATAAGGGAGCAAGAGACAATGAAATTGATTTGATTGGAGTGTGCATGACGTTGAGGAAGTAAGGGAAAGAGGGAGAGGGAGGGAAGGAGAATGCAGGAGAACGAAAAAGGGAGGAGAGGGATGGTAAGAGGGAGGGAGGGAGGGAGGGTAGGTACCGGCAGCGTTGCTTGACATCGTCTAAAGCGCACTCAACGGGCGTCTGAATGGTCACCACGCGCCTGCAGACCAACTAGGGAGGGAAGAAGGGAGGAAGGGAGGTAGGGAAGAAGGAATGAAAACAGTGAGAAGTTCCGGAGTCTTGACGAAGCCCGATGTGCCAGATTTTATCCTCTCTACTGGCCGACAATTTCTCCCTTTCTCCTTTTCTCCCTCCCTACCTACCTACCTGCCGCGAGAGGCAACATGGGAAGGGCTGTCCGACCTGCAATTCTGTCGTCCGCTTGAACTGCTCGCCTGTGGACCCTTGAGCAGCGCCCTGAGGGGAAGGGAGGGAGGGAGCGAGGAAGGGAGAGAGAGAAAGGAATGTGAATATCGGACCATCAGAGATACGGATAGTCAGTTCCTGTTTCCCCCACCTTTCCGCCCTCCCTCCCTCCCTCCCTCTCCTCCTCTTTCTCTCCCTCCTCACCCTCGTCGTGAAAGGAACCGAGTAGTAGAAGCGATCGACGCCCAGCTCTCCATCAGCGCCGAAATCCCCTTCTCCCCTTCCTCCTCCCTTTCGTCCATCCATCCCTCCCCACGCCGCAGCGATTAAACGGAGGCTGTTGTCTCCTGCCTTGGCCTCCTCTATCAGAAAGCGGGAGGAGAAGGAGGAGGAGGAGGAGGAGGAGGAGGAGGAGGAGGAGGAGGAGGAGGAGGCTGATGGGGGTGAAATCATGGGCTTGATGGACGTGATTTTCACGTACACCACCTGCGAGAAGGAGGGAGGGAAGGATTAAGACAGGGAAAGAGACGTGAGAAGCTGTCTGTTTGGCCTGCTTTTGCCATTGTGTCCCCTCGCGCCCTCCCTTCCTCCCTCCCTCGTACCTCCATATCTTTCTCTTTCTCCATCAATGCCTTCTCGTCCGCTGCATCAGGGACCACCTGGGCGAAGGAGGGAGGAAGGGAGGGAGGGCGGGAGGGAAGGAGGGAGGGAGGAAGGGAGGGAGGGAGGAAGGGAGGGAGGGCGGGAGGGAGGGAGGGAGGGAGGGAGGGAAGGAGGGAGGGAGGCCATGAGGGATGAAATATGAGCGAGAGGCCTAGAGAGAAGGAGGGAAAGTAGAGGGAATAAGGTGAAGAGAAGAAAGGAAATGGCGGGGAAAATATGAGCGCGAAGAGAAGGAGGGAGGGCGGGAGGGAGGAAGGAAGGAAGGGATGGCTACCTTGATATGCTCCCTCCTTATCCTCAATCCTGCCCAGAGGTGTGAAAGGTGTTCCCTCCTAGTGCGGGCCATGCCCTCGTAAGCAGGACGGGCGAGGGAGGAAAGCAGGCGTTCCTATATATATATATATATATAAGGGAGGGAGGGATGGAGGGAGGGAGGGAGGGAGGGAGGGAGGGAGGGAGGGAGGGAGGGAGAGAGGGAGGGGGGGAGAGAAGGAGGGGGGTAAGAGAATGATTGAGAGCCATGGCCTCGTGAACACGAAGGAAAGTGGGCGTTCCAAGGGAGAAAGGAGAGGATGGGGGGAGGGAGGGAGGGTGTCATATCCATTGAAACCTCGCCATTTCAAAATCCCTGCCGCGCGTTCCCTCCTTCCCTCCCTCCCTACCTGAAACTCGGAAAGGTGCTTTCGGGCCTTGAGCCTGTACACGTACTCCTTGAGGGAGGGAAAGAGGGAGGGAGGGAGGGAGGGAGGGAGGGAGGGAGGGAGGGAGGGAGGGAAGGAGGGAAGGAGGGAGGAAAGTAAAGGAAGAGGGACCGTGGGTGAATCAAGCAGTCGAGGACGATAGAAAGCAGGCAGGGAGGGAGGGAGGGAGGGAGGGAGGGAGGGAGGGAGGGAGGGAAGTAAAGGAAGAGGGACCGTGGGTGAATCAAACAGTCGAGGACGACAGAGGTACCTTCACGCAATGCCCTTGACCCAGGCCAGGGCCAAAGATCGCAACGCGATAGAAGCATCCAAGAGCGTGTTCCCTTCCCAAGTAGTCCAACGAGGCACGGGCGGCTGCCGCCTGCGACAAGGTGTCTGCCATATCGGTGTACACCTGATGGGGGTGGGGGAGGGAGGGTGGGAGGGAGGGGTGTTTACAGACTTTGAGTACTTGACGTTCATCCTTCACCCCTCCCTCCATTTCTCTCTCCCTCTCATCCCTCCTTTCCTCCCTCCTTACCGCGGCCATGGCTGTCATGTTCGCCGGCCCATTCCCCCCCTCCGTCTGCAGCGTCAAGACTTTCTGCTGGCACCGGAGGGCAAGGAGGGGAAAGTGAGCGGATCGGAACTGGGCAGCTGCAATCGAGGCCGCCTCCAGGAGCTGGGCCTGCGGGAAGGGAGGGAGGGAGGGAGGGAGGGAGGGAGGGGAGGGAGGGGAGAAAGGAAGAAGTGAGTGTCCATATTACGAACGTCATTTGGGCACATCAAGCACCTTCCCTCCTTCCCTCCCTCCCTTTCTCCCTCCCTCCCTCCCTACCTTGACCTCCTCTTTCGGACGATGCAGATGGTACCTCGGGAGCACGCTCTTGGGGTCTATGCTGGCCATGGTTAGCACCGCCGCAGAGGGGGTGGCTGAGGGAGGGAGAGGGAGGGAGGGAGGGAGGGAGGATTGAGATCACGAGGACATGTGTGCGGGTGTTGATTTTCAATCCCTCCCTCCCTCCCTCCCTGCCAACACAGACACCTACCCCGGTCCCTCCCTCCCTCCCTTCCTCCCCCCCTCCTTCGCTCCTGCTGCTGCTGCTGCTGCTGCTGCTGCTTCCACTCCCTCCGCAACGCGGTCGCCAGCACGGCCGCGGTCCCTGCCGGGAGGGCCACGGACGCCGAGGGCAGGGTGGAGAAGTAAGGGGGGAGGGAGGGAGGGAGGGAGGCGTAGGCGTGGTAGATCTGTTGGAAGGCGTAATAGACGGATATTTGAGTGGCCCCCAACTCGGCAATGTTCCCCCGCATGCCGTGCAGTTGTGCTGCAAGGGAGGGAGGGAGGGAGGGAGGGAGGGAGGGAGGGAGGAGGGGGTGAAAAGGACGTACACGGCCCTTGCGCGTGATGGACAGAGGGGGGGGGGATGGAGGGAGAAATGGAGGGAGAAAGGGGGGGAGAGGGAGGGAGGGAGGGAGGGAGGGAGGGAGGGGGGAAGGCAGGGCGTACGTACCAAGCCGCTGTAGCCAGTAAATGCGGTGTTCGGGCGACTCTTGTATGTCGAACACCTCCGTGGCTGTGCGGAGGAGCAGCTCTTGGATCACTGCCTCGTCCATCAGGCCGCTGCTTTCGCCTGGGGGGAGGGAGGGAGGGACGGAGGGACGGAGGGAGGGAGGGAGGGAGGGAGGGAGGGACATGGTGAGGAATAATTGGAGGCCGCTGCCCTCACCTGGTAGGGAGGAAGCGAGGAAGGGAGGCAGGGACGGACGGAGGACAGGAAGAGGAAGTTAAAAACGAGGGAGGGAAGGAAGGAGGGAGGGAAGGAGGGGGAGGAGAGAGGGAGGGAAGGCTCACCCTGCGCGATGAGGTCTTTGCTCTTCAGCCTCTGGCTGCTGATGCTTTGGGCGTATCGCTGCGCCATATTGTCCAAGAGAAGGTTCATGACGTAGGCCTCGGTGAGGAGGTGGGCGTGATGGAAGAGGAGGAGGAGGCGCTCGATGAAGGCAGGGTTTGGGGAAGGATGCGAAGGGGGGAGGGTGCGGAGGGGGTGTTCGATCCCTTCGCGGAGGCAACGGCGGAGGGGGCCTAGGAGGGTGAAGGCCTGGGAAGAGAGAGGGAAAGAGGGAGCGAGCGAGCGAGGGGTAAGATGAAGAATGCTGCTGCTAAATGTCCATGATCGAAGAAAGGGAAGAAAGGAGGGAGGAGGAGGGAGGAGGAGGGAGGGAGGGAGGGAGGGAAGGAGGGAGGGAGGTACCTTCTGCCGGACAATTTCTGCGGATTCGTGGCCACCCAAGTGCTTCCCTTGGTCGAGGGTTTCCCAGATCCCGTCGAGGGCGTGGCAGAAGACGTGGAGGAAGGGGAGGCGCACGCGGGTGATGGATCCGGAGTGGAGGAAGGTGAGGTGGAAGAGGGAGACGAGGAAGGACCGGGAGGCGGAGCGGAGGGAGGGCCGGGTATGGTTGCAGTAGATGACGATCTGAAGGGAAACAGGGAGGGGGGGGGAGGGTATCTTTAGAAACGAACGCTTGAGGCAGTGGGGTAGCAAGGGCGGGAAGAAAGGGAGGGAGGGAAGGAGGGAGGGAGGGAGGGCACCCTCGGGACGCCGCCTACCTGTTTCAGCCAATCGCTCTTGTGGTGACCGATGGAGTCAAGATAACACTCTACACCCATGGCTTCCATGAGAAGGGTTGAGTCTTGTAGGGTGCGGATTAATGTCACATCGCTTTGGCTCGTCGTTAGCCTGCAGGCGGGAGGTATGTAGTAGGGGGCGAGAGAGGGAGAGAGGGAGGGGTGAGATGTCAGTGAGGCTCAAAGATGAGTGGGACGACCCTCCAATCTCGAAATAAGCAACGAAGATGATGGGGAGGGAGAGAAGGAGGGGGGCTGAAGAGCGGGGGAGTGAGGGGAGGAGGGGAAGGCATAACGTACACGTGCAGGAGGAGCTTGTACATCGCGGCCGTTAAAGTCTTCAACGCTCGAGGGAGCCGTTGAACCGAGCCCTTGTACTCCCACAGGGTCTTTGCCCCGCCTCCCTCTCTCCCTCCCTTTCCTTCCCTCCTCCTGTGGAGGGCCGAAGCCTGCACCCAAGGGAAGGAGGAAGAGGAGGACGGGAAGGAGGGGGGGGGGTCAAGGACGGCCACAGCGACATCAGCAAGAGCCATAGAAGTTTCGAGGATGATCTGGGAGGCTTCATGACACACCCACTTGCAGGAGCGGATGAGGGTAAGGGGAGGCACTTCCCCCACCCGGGCGAGAGCCGCACTGTACTTATTCAGGCAGTCTCCGTGCTTCTGGTACTGGGCCTGCGGACGAGGAAGGGAGGGAGGGAGGGAGGGAGGCGTGGATATGTGTGTGATTGAAGTAACGGCCGATTACCAGCTACCTCGATTCCTTCAATCTTCTCCCGCCCTTCCCTCCCTCCCTCCCTCCGTATACCTACCTACCTTCCAAGCCCGCATCGCCTGGTCCCCGCCCCCGCCCTTGCCCATGAGGTATCCACCCGCTCCTCCTCCTCCTCCTCCCATCCCTCCTTCCCTCCCTCCCTCCCTTCCGCCGCCCTTCCCACCCCCTCCCCCTGCCTGGAGGTGCGTCCCTGCCCTCCTTCCGCCCCTATTGTCCAACAAGTACGTGTTTAATGCTTGCAGGGCCTCAGCACCTGTGGGGGGTGGCATGTCGAGGGATGACGCCTGTCCGTCCTCCCTCCCGCCCTCCTTCCCGCCCTCGTTCTTGGTCCGGGCGCTCCCCCGAGGGGAGAGGAGCGGGTTGGTATAGGAGGAGAAGGAGGGGAAGGAGGAGGAGGAGGAGGAAGCAGCACCAGCAGTGGTGGTGGCTCGCGTGGTGGAGGAGGAGGAAGAGGAAGATGAGGAAGAGCCAGAGGGTCGGCGAGAGGGAGACGAAGAGGAGGGACGGAGGCCGGGCACAAGAACTTCGAGGGCTTGGGCCGTGTCAATGACACCCCTCCCTCCCTCCCGCCCTCCACCTCTTCCTCCTCCTCCTCCGGCACCACCACTACTGCTGTTGCTGCTGCTGCTGCTGCTGCTGTTGCTGGATTGTTGGCTCTTGCTCCCCTTATAAGGATATTCAAAGGTGTCAATAGCGAGCTCCAGGAGGGTGAGAAAACGAAGTACCCCCTTGGGAAGGGGGAGGGAGGGCGGGAGGGAGGAAGGAAGGGAGGGGCTGGTGGTGTTGGAGGTGAGGTAGGTGGTGAGAGAGAGGGTTTGAGTAAGGGAGAGACCGCCTGTAGTGCGGGCTTGCTGCTGGACACTCTTCCTACTGCTACTGCTCCTGCTGCTACTGCTGCTGCTGCTACTGCTGCTGCTGCTGGTGGTGGTGGTGCTTGTGCTGCTGCCGCTGTGACGGCGAGAGGAGGAGGAAGACGAGGAGGAGGTGGAGGAGGGTAAGGAGGAGGAGGAGGAGGAGGAGGAGGAAGAGGAGGAGGAGGAGGAAGTGCCTGAGCCTAGAATCATTTTTGCCACGTCCTGGACCAGGTAAAGAGCCACTGCATCCTCGTCCTCCCTCCCTCCCTCCCTCCCACCCTCCCTCCTCATGGACGCCCCCCCGTCCTCAAGCAAGGACACGGGGGGAGAGGGAGAGGGAGGAAGGGAGGAAGGGGGGAGGAGAAGGTGCTGCCAGAGGCAGCGGAGGAGGCGCTGAGGGGCATTTTGAAGGACGTAGAGAAGACAAGCGAGGAGCTCTCGTCGATCCGCTGCCGTGTGGGAGAGCTTTTGCACACTCTCTGAAGGGAGGGGGGGTGATAGGGAGGGAGGGAGGAGGAGAACGAACGGAGGGTGAGTTTACACTTTAAGATGTACATTCACGAGGGAGGGAGGAAGGGAGGGAGGGAGGGAGGGAGGAAGGGAAGAAAGGAGGGACGTACCGAGTCGCTGTGCAAGGTGTCCGATAAGGGGGAGGTACATGGCAGCCACTCCCTCCCTTAATGCGGCCTCTCGGTAGTCGGGATTAACGGCGTGTGAGACAAGGGTCTGCCGAAGGAGAGAGATACCCCGCGAACGGATGATGGCCTCGGGGTGCGAGAGGGCGCCTGAGAGAGAATGAGAGTGGGAGGGAGGGAGGGGGGGAAGGAGGGACGGAGGGAGGGAGGGAGGGAGGGAGGGAGGGAGGGGAAGGGAGAATGTCACGTTTTGCGCCTGGTTTGATGGATTCCCTTTATCATTCCCGCCTTTTTCCTTCCCTCCCTCCCTTCCATCTTCCTGTCCTTCCGCCTCACCGATGCACTCGTCCATGGTCAGCTTGACGAGCCAGTGCGTCGCTGGTCCCTCTATGACCCCCTCCTCCCTCCCTTCCTGCGTAATCGCCACGTCTGTTGGCAGGTCGAAGAGCCTGAGGGAGGGAGGGAGGAAGGGAGGACGGGAGGGAGGGAGGGAGGGAGGGAGGAGGGAGAGAGGGAGAGAGGGAGGGAGGGAGAGAGGGAGGGAGGTGAGAAATGTTATTACGCCTGAAAAACCGAATGAGAAACACAAATGGAACAGAAGGGAGGGAGGGAGCGAGGGAGCAAACGAGGGAGGGAGGGAGAGAGGGAGGTACCAGGGCTTGTTGAAAGGCACGGAGTCATGCATGAGGAGGATGCTCAAAAATTCAAATTTTGCCTCCATCTGCTCCGTTCGTGTGCACGTCCGGAGGGTTGTGTAGTAGGAAGAGACGAGGAGGGCGACTTGAGAGGGGTGGAGGAGGAGGAGGAGGTCTCGGAGGAATATGGCGAGAGCCTTGTTCAAGTCTACGCTGACCCACAAGCCGGAGGCGTAGCTGGGGAGGGAGGGAGGGAGGGAGGGAGGGAGGGAGGGAGGGAGGGAAGGCATCGAGTACGTCCACAAGCCAGAGAGATGGGGGGGAAGGGAGGGGCAGAGGGGAGGGAGGGAGGGAGAGAGAGAAGAGGAAGAGTCAACAAAACCAACACCTACATACACACCCTTCCTTTCCTACCGCTCTATGCTCTCGGATGCCAAGGCCGCCACCAAATCTTGAAGGGCCCACATGGTGTCATCGTCCAGGAGAACTACGGGGCTAAGGATGGGAGGGAGGGAGGGAGGGAGGGAGGGAGGGAGGGAGGGGGGGAGGGAGGGGGGGAGGGTTTGCGTAAATCTAATCTTGGGGGGCTCGCGTGGTGTGGTCCTTCAGGATAACTACGAGACTTAAAAAAAGAGGGGGAAAGGGGAGGAAGACGTACCTGAGGCCTTCGTGATGGATCCGGAGGGCGAGGCTCTTCTTAATAAGGCCAAAAAGCGCTTGCCCTTGCACTTGCGCCGCTTTCCGCGTGTCGGGGGGGAACGCATCGCGAGGGAAGGGATAAGCATGCTTCTCTTCCTCGAACAGGGCTGGACCATCCGCGTCTTCCTTCCCTCCCTCTTTTGCCTCTTCCTCTTTGGAAGGGGGAGGAGGAGGGGGGGGAGGAGAGGCGATAGGGATAGGGGGAAGCTTGCTAATACCCATTCGCTGCTGCTGCTGCCGCTTTGAAGAGAAGGAGACACGGGGAGAGGATTGAGTGGAGGGTGAGGAGGAGGCCGCCGTTGGAATCGCAGCCGCTGTAGCAGCTGTAGCAGCAGCTGCGGCTTTGGTGTCTCCTTGTTGATAGAGACGGAGGAGGGCACGCCATTGCGGGATTAAAACTTCGTAGGTCCATGGCCACCACCTGAACGCCCTCCCACCCTCAGGCTGCTGGCGTTCCTGCTGCTGCTGCTGGAGCTGGAGGGACATCGCGTGGAGCCATCGCTCGCGAGAGCCGGTCAATCTGTACACCTTGGGGAGAGAGGGAGGGAGGGAGGGAGGGAGGGAGGGAGGGAGGGAGGGAGGACGTGGATGCACATAAATGGCCTGGTCGGTGATGACTCGTATTTCCTTTCTTCTCTCCCTCTTTCCTTCCCTCCCTCTTTTCCTCGCGAGCTACCTACCTTGGTGCATCGCCGGGAGGAAGATGAGGACGAGGTGGAGGAAGAGGAGGAGGTGGAGGAGGAAGAGGAGGAGAAATAGGAGGAGGACAAACCCAAGCCGGAAGAGGAGGACATGGAGAGAGATGCGTCCTTTCCCTTCCTTGACTTCTGCTGCTGCTGCTGTTGTTTTTGCTTCGTGCCTGTCTTCCCTCCCTTCTCCTCTCCTTCGACTAGCTTCACAAAGGCAGAGACCGCATCCATGGAGGTATCGGAGGAGGTCGAAGACGAGGACAAAGTTCGACACCCCTCCTTCCCTCCGTGCTTCCTCTCCCTTCGCCGTGCGGGCGACATGGACTGTCTTTCCTCCCTCCCTACCTCTTTCCCTCCCCCTCCTCCTCGTCGTCTATCGGGTGGTGCTGTCCACGACTCCCATTTGGCCCTCGCTCGGTCCACAAGCCCATGCCGTGTCCGACTCGGGCTCAGGTGCCCTCCCCCTCCCTCCCCCTCTCCCTCCCCCTCTCCTTCGTCCTCCTCGGTGGTGAAGGAGAGAGGGAGAGAGGGGGAGGAGGGGAGGGGAGACGAGGGGAGCGGCGGGGGAGGGAGGGAGAGGGAGATGGAGACGGGAGGGGAGGTGATGCTGCAGAGACCGCGTTCATCCGCAACGGGAGAGGGGGACGGGGGCAAGGGCGGGAGGGAGGAGGGGATGTCTTCCCCGGAGCTTATTTTGCGCGAGAGCCTTAGGGAGGGAAAGCGGGAAGAGGGGGGGGAGGAGGAGGACGAGGAGGAGGAGGGGGGGGCACCGGCCTTGCGCAAGGAGAAAGAACGACGGAGGAGGGAGGTGGAGGAGGAGGAGGAAGACGAAGAAGTGGGAGGGGCCAGGGGGGGGATGCAAGTGTCTGCTGCTTCCGCACCGGAAGTAAGTGTTTCTTCCTCCCCTCTCTCCCCTCCCTCCCCTCCTTCCCCTCCTTCCCCCCCTCCTTGTTTCGAATCAATCCCGAAAGGAGAGGAGGAAGACGCAGAGTCAGAAGAAAGAGGGAAAGAGGGCCGTACTCCCGCTCCTCCTCGTCCGCCTCCTTCTCTTCTTTTGGCTGCTGCAGCAGCAGCTGCTGCTGCTGCCGTCAAAATAGACTCACTGGCAGCAGCTGCTGCTGCGGCAGCTGTACCAATAAGAGCTACATGGTCTTCGTCAAACACTAAATCGGCATACGCCCTCAAAATATTCAACTCACTCCCTCCCCCCCTTCCTCCCACCATCGACAAGCGAGACACCGAGCCGCCTCCCCCCCCTGACGCCGACGAGGACGAGGACGAGGACACAGTCTCCTCCAACCCCAGGGGCGACCATCCCCGCATCAGCTTTGTAAAGGTATGCAACAGCGCCACGAACGTCAACACACGCAGTCGGGGCATGGCCAGGGGATCGGCCCATATCAGCGACGAGGCCGTCAGGGTCCCGCCTGAACCGCCGCATAATGTCCGAAGTAATTGCCGTGTAATGGGGAGGAAGTGCCCGGCCACCGCTGCATCGCCCACTTCGATGACGCTCCGCATGCACCCCTCCAACATCACCATGTGTTCTTGTTCTCCCATGGTGGCCCCTCTCCCTCTCTCCCTCCCTCCCCAACCAAGACGCCGACTCCCTCTTTTCGACCCTTCCGAGGTCGGCGGCTGCTGCTGCGGCTGCTGTTGCTGCTGCTGCAATTGCAGGGCAGCTCCATGACAAGCGGCGTATGGTTTTGGTTGGTAATGGAAAAATTTGGCAAGCTTCTCGTCTTGTGCGTGGATAGACGACTGTGCGATGCTGCCCAGGCGAAGGCACATCATCGAGGACGAGGACGAGGAGGAGGAGGAGGGCGGCTCGGGCGAGAGGTTGAAAGGGAGGGGGGACGTGGAGGCTGGGAATCCTGACATTATGATTGTGTGTTAATAAGTGTTTTAACATTTACAATAATATGTATGTGTTCATACGTGTGTAAATATGTGTGTGTTGATATGTGTTTTAACATGTACATTAATATGTACGTTAACGTGCACGTTAATATGTATTTTAATATGTGTGTTAAAATGTACGTATAAAAATAGGCGAGATATCGTCTTCATAGTGTCCACGTCTGCCGCCTTCCTTCCCTCCCTCCCTCCCTCCCTACCCTACCATCCTCAAAATCATAGTCTCCCCCTTCCTCCTCTTCCACCACCGCCGAGCCCAGCGAGGCATTCATCGGACTCAACCGCCCTCCTCCTGTCCCCCCTTCCCTCCCTGCTTTCGACGGCTTAACCGGACGGATGTCAACCGTGTAGAGGGCATCAGGGAGGAGGCAGCCTGGGCCTTTATTGTCCCCCAGCAGAGGGGACGAGGGAGTGTCGGTGTGGTATAGCAGGGGGAGGGAGCCCAGGCCTGGAGGGAGGGAGGGAGGGAGGGAGGGAGGGAGGGAGGGAGGGAGGGAGGGAGGGAGGAGGATCTGAGAATCCTTTACTTTGATTTATTTTTTTGTCGGAGGATGAAAATCGTCCCTTCTTCCCAGCCCCTGGTCTTCTTTCCCAACCTCCCTCCCTCCCTTCCTCCCTCCCTCCCTCCCTCCCTTACCAATCAGCGTTGCACTGCTCTTCTTTTCTGCGTCATCGTTTCTGCTGCTGCTGCTGCTGCTGCTGTTGTTGCTGCTGCTGCTACTTCCACCACCCACCGCCTGTGTGTGCATGTTGCGTACGTGTAATAGACGTTTACTGTTGACATGAGCTTGCCCATGGTAGGGGTGTTCTCTGCACCCCACCCCTCCTCCCTCCCTCCCTTCCTCCCTTCCTGCCTGCTTCCGTTCCCCTTTCCATCCTTCCCTCACTCACCCCCCTCCCTACCTGCTTGAGGGAAGAGAGGATGCTGCTCTGCTTCTTGACATGAACGTGATAAACGGAAAAGACCAGGTGATGTGCCGGGGTGAGGACGTCGGGCAGGCGTAGCTTGACCTCGTCGTTGAGCTGAGGGTTGCGCGTGTGGTAGGACACCTGGTGGGGGGGAGGGAGGGAGGGATGGAAGGAGGGGAAGAGGACAGGGTGAGGACGTCGGGCGCAAGTGCAAAAAGAAGCAGCAGCAAAGAAAGGGAGGGAGGGCGGGAGGGAGGGAGGGAGGGAGGGAGGGAGGGAGGGAGGGAGGGAGGGAGGGGGTACATGCCTGGGTGTAGGTGTGGCTGGTAAAGACGGGACCTCGCTGTTTATTGTAGATGCAGGGGAGAGCAGTCGATCCCTCCCAGCGGTCACGAGGGGAGGAATAGGACCCGAGGGAGGGGGAGGAAGAGGCGGCGGAAGCGACGCTGAGGTTGCTCGTGGCTCGGGCGCGGTCGTGGGAGGGGGAGGGGGGAAGGGAGGAGGAGGAAGAGGAGGAGGATGAAGAGGAGACTCCCCCGGGGGAGGAGAATGTGGAAGAGGAGGAACGGAGGGCGCGAAGCTCGATCTGAGGGAAGGAAAGAGGGAGGGGGAGAGGGAGAGAGGGGATTGTGAAAGGTGTTAAAATTTCTTTGTGATCATTCCTTTCCTTCTTAGGGCACATCAGCCCTCACTTCCTCCCTCCCGCCCTTCCCTACCTTAATGGTGAGATTCCTGTACTGGCTCTTGTCCAGCGAGAGGGGGTAGAGGTATAGAACGTTCGAGAAGGCGGTATTGATGGGCACAGAGCGCGGCCTGTTCCCGGGGCCGGTCTCGGGATTGAAGATCTGAAGAGTGAGGAGGAAGGAGGGAGGGAGGGAGGGAGGGAAAGTAAGCAACAGCTAACGTGGTCAGCGTCGAGGCGAGCTGTTCCACCCTTCCTCCCTTCCTACCCTCCCTCCCTCCCTTCCTCCCTACCGAGTTGAAGTTCCACAGGGGCAACGTCCGTATCTCCCGGACCAGGCGCCGGGCGGGCGCGGTCAGGGAGGGAGGGAGGGAGGAAGAGGCAGAGGGCTTATTTCCTCCTCCCCCTTTCGCTATGGAACCAGGCCCTGATGCCGTCGGCGGGAGCGCCTATTATTGTGGAGTATCATTCATTTCATTCCTTTTGTGTGTTCCAATGCCTATGACAGAAATCCTCATGCCCCCTCTCCTTCCACCTCCCTCCCTCCCTCCCTCGCCCCCTGCTTCCCGCCCATCTCCCCACCTTTATGCGCGCCGTGTACGTGGAGTCGATCAAGAGAGGTCGAGGCGTCACTTTGGTCAGTACGTCCTTTACATTCCCTAGGTCCTGGAGGGAGGCAGGGAGGGAGGGAGAGAGGGGAGGAGGGTGAGTACGGAAATGTGATACGGTCGGGACTCAGAGAGAGAGGTGTGTGCCCCTCTTCCTTCCCTCCCTCCCTCCCTCCTTCCCGTCCTCCCTCACCTCGACCACGATGACGCAACGGCCTTCCATCGTGCGCTCTTTGGCCGTTGGGGCCTCGCTCAAAATCTCTGCGATCTGGTTCATCAGCTAGAGGGGGGGGGAAGAGGGAGGGACAGAGGGACGGAGGGGACGAGGGCGAGATGTGGGAGGAAGCAAGGAGGGCGAGAGGGACGGAGGGACGGAGGGAGAGAGGGCAGGGGAGGGTGTGGGGTTTACTTTACCTGTGAGTCGGACAAGCCGGTCTTCTGCTTGTAGAAGGGGAGGGAGAGCATGGCCATCCTGCTGCTGCTGCTGCTGCTGTTGGTGGTGGTGGTGCTGCTGCTGCTGCTGCTGCTGCTATTCTGCTCCCCGAGAGTCGCTGTGGTGGTGGTGGTGGCCATATTGATGGGGCTGGCAAGCTCGCCCTTGTCCGTGAAGAGCTGAGAAGAGGGAGGGAGGGAAGGAGGGAGAGAGGGAGGGAGAGAGAGAAAGAGGAAGGGAGAGAAAGAGGTAGGATAAGGGCCTGTGATTACGTCTTCTTTCTTCCCTCCCTTTCTCCCTCCCTCCCTCCCTGCTTCGGCACCTACCTGATGGAAGCCAAAGGCCACGGGCTGCTTGTAAAGCCCAAGTCGCTCTGTATTTTTATGATTTAATTAAATAATTTTTTTGGTTGACTAATTAAGCGTTGATTGGGAAGGAGATAGGCCTGCCCTTCCCTCTTATCCTCCGTCCCTCCCTCCCTCTCTCCTTCCTTCCTTCCCTCCCCCCCTCCTGACCTGCGGCCTCGTGGGCTTTGGACGAGAGGGAGGCAGCAGCTCCCTTCCCTTTGCTGTAGGGCTCCAGCACTTTATCCGGGTCGCCTTGTAGTACCTTGGACACCTGAGGGGGAGGGAGGGAGGGAGGGCGAGAGAGAGGAGGGGAAGGTAGTTTGTTGGAGATCGAGTACCTTGTTTGACCCTTATGCTTCTATTTCGTCTCCCCTCCCTCCCTCCCTCCCTCCCTCCCTCCCTACCTGCAGCACTAAAAAGAGCCCCGACCGCCTCTGTTCGGGAGAGAGGGAAAACATGGCATTTTTGGCTTCAAGGAAAGGGGACGAGGCAGGGCCTGAGGGCGGGAGGGAGGTCGGGGGGGAGGTCGGGTCCGAGGAGGGGCTGCAGGGGGAGGAGAGAGAGTGGAGGACTTGGGCGAATTTCTCCTGTATGGCAACAGACGTGGCCTGAGGAGGGAGGGAGGGAGGGAGGGAAAGCAGGCAATTAGTATGCGTTTCTGAATCACTTCTTCCTTCCCTCCCTCCCTCCCTCCCTCCCTCCTTCCGGACCTCAAACGAGAACACCTCGGTGATGCGGCCGCTGTTGACGAGGTTCACATTCACCTGTTAATCATATGCGACGGATGTGGCGGTGTAAGTATTATTATTATGTGGTGGATATGGCGGTGTAAGTATTGCTATTATTATTTTGAATACGAGTAGAATTGTCATCACGAGGATTATCATTATCATAACTATTAATAAGTCGTATTAGCGATAAATTTCAACGTCGACGTCATTGATGTCCCTCCCTCCCGCCTTCCCTCCCTCCCTCCCTCCCTCCCTCCTTGGAAGGAGAGAGACGACTGCGTCTTCCAGATCCCCTCATCCTTCCCTTCCTTCCTTCCTCTCTCTCTCCTTCCCCACCTGGTGCTGTTTCTCAACGCGGCAGTCCAACCAATATAGGGCCAGAGAGCACCACAACGGCTCGATCTCCCCTACACGGAAAGAAACCTAGGAGGAGAGAGGGTGAGGAGGGAAGGAAGGAAGGAAGGGAAGGGAGGGAGGAAGGGAGGAAGAAGGAAAGCAGGGATAGTATTCAGTGGCGAGATGGCGATGAGTACCGCCCTCCCCCCCTCTCTCCCTCCCTCCCTCCTTCCCTCCCTCCCTCCCTCCCTCCCTCCCTCCCTCCCTCACCTCCTTGCACTGGACCTGGACCCAGTCATAGCCGTACGGACGATCCCAATATAACCGAAGCCCATCATCACGTGCCTTGGCCTCTTCCGCCTGAAAGGAAGGAGGAAAGGAGGGACGGACGGACGGAGGAACGGAGGGATGGAGGGACGGAGGGAGTAGGATGAGCGTTTACGAAAGGCAGACGGGAAGGGAGGGAAGGAGGGGGGAGGAGGGAAGGAGGGAGACAGGAAGGACATACCAGGCGGTTAGGCGCCTTGTAGGTTGGATGGTAATGCTGCAAGAGCTGGGGATTGGTGCGGCGAATAGGATCTAGGAAGGGAGGGAGGGAGGGAGGGAGGGAGGGAGGGGTCAAATCAAATTCATTACAGCGCCAATTGAATTCCATGCACAGACTCCTGTCCCACTCAACATGGACGCACCAAGATCTTCCTCTTCCTCTTCGTCGCCTTCCCCTGCCCCCGTTGCCTGCGGCTGAGTGGTGGAGGAGGAAGGAAGGGAGGGAGGGAGGGAGGGCAACTCGCCCAAGCCATCGTTGGGAAAGTTAGGGGGAGAGACCCCCTCCACCTCGCTGTTTGAAAAGGAGGGAGGGAGGGAGGGAGGGGGAGGGAGGGAGGGAAGGAAGGAGAGAGAAAGAGATTTTAGAGTGGTCGCGCTGTCGTTCATTTGCCTCATGGCGTTGGGGATCGAGTCCCAAATCTCCCTCGTACTCCTCACCTCCCTCCCTCCCTCCCTCCCTCCCTCTCTCGTTTATGGTCGTACCTTACTGACGAAAGGAACTTGCTCGCCTCTCCTTCCTCCGCATCATCCAGGCCATAGATCGTGGGGGAAGGCAAAGAGACTATGCGAGGGGCACGGGTGAATTCTGAAAGGGAGGGAGGAAGGGAGGGAGGGAGGGAGGGCGGGCAGAATCGCTCGAGAAGATGAGGAAGAGGATGGACATGGCACCGAGCCCTCGGCCACACCCCAATATGTTCATCGCTTCCTTTCCTTTATTCCCTCCCTCCCTCCTTTACTCCTCTTCTCCACCTCTTACCCGTCAAGGCCGTGAGTACGGCTGTGGGGAGACTGTCCTCCTGCCGCTTGTACGTTTCATGCAAGTCCTATTCCATTTTTTGTTTATTATTCATGAATAAGATGGTAGGTGAGTGTGAGAGAGAAGTATTTTTCCTTCTCTTTCCTTCACCTTCTTATCTTAGCATCATATGCGCGTACCTTCCACTCGAAAAGGCTCTGGCGCTTGACGGTTTTGACCTCCATATTCACTGGCTGCTTGCAGATTACAAATTGCAAATTGGTGCGAGCAGGTACCTCAGAGAGTTGCTGCTACTACGCTGTAGGTACTGCAGCTAATACTGCTGCTGTGGATCTTCGCTAGAGACACACCGCTTTGGCCGGCTCGGCAGAAAGACAGATAATCAGAGATAAGCCACGCCAGTTGCAGAGATGGTAGGGTGATAAAGCGCACAAGACAGCCAAGGAGGGCAAAGGGCGATGACACGCCCGGCTCGAAGTCCTGAACTGCAGGTGAGATCTTGTGCTGGCGATGGTGGCGGGCAAAGGCCTGTACAAGTTGTGCGCATGCGGGGAGTGGGAGTCTGGCTGTAGGTTGGGTCGGTCATGTTTTGAATGCGGGCGCTCGCCGATCGTTGCTGAAAAACGGTCCAACATAAAGAATTGTCGCAAACAGCCGCACCAACCACCCGCAGGTACATGGCATGTGTAATGAACAAGCGTGATTTTGTGTGAAGATACCCAGTCGTCAAGATGGTGAGGCTTAAAGCAGGTGATAACGATCATGGATTCGGCCGGTGTGGGAAACGGTGATGATTATGATTCAGTCGGACAATTAATAATGGGCTTATGGTTGCTCGGGCTTCGGACGTGGATGTCCTCCGTTTTCCGCTTGCCCTTGTCTAGGGCCATGGCCTTGAGAACAGCTTCTCCTCAACCACCTTGTGTTTGAATACTCCATATTCATGCATAGGACGCACCACAGGCACAGTTCTTTTCAGTGCGTTTCGCTTTCTCCACCTCGACCCTTCAAGCGACCCCTCCTTACATCTCCCCCCCATTCCTCACGCCCCGAACACCCACACCGCCCACCACAAATAGCCACACCGAACACTCACACACACCCATGGGTAACGGCAAGAAGAAGAACAAGAACAAGGGCAGCAAGATCCAGAAGCCTATTTCAGGCCAAGTTCCGAGTGCCGCTGGGGGGATGACCCCTAGCACATCACCCACTAGTCTCTCCAAGGACACATCTGCAGCCGCGAAAAAGGCTACCGTGGAACCGCCCGTCATTTCCGCCATCCCGCCTGCCGATGTGGAAAAAAAGGCGGACGAAGTGGTCACTCCTGCCTCTTTCGCCACCCGTGCTGTCCCCTTGAAGCCAGAGAACGAGGGAGAAAAGGAGAGCAAGGAAGGGAATAGGAAACCTGAGACTGGGGACCCGCGCGCTCCCACCCCATCGGACTCTACGCCTTCCGCATCAAGCTCATCTTCGGATACTCCCAAGCCTGCCGAGGTCCCAACAGCACCGAACTCTACTCCTGCTTCCATCCCCCCTTCTTCTTCCTCCACCATTCACCCCCTGTCCTCCTCCTCCTCCTCTTCCTCGGAGACTGGAAGCAAACCGTCGCCGATGAAAAGCCTTACTAGCCACACAGCTGAAGAGATAGCAGCCTTGCCCATTCCCCCTCCTTTGAGGGAGAGCGATGTCGGCGCGGCTACTGCTGCTGCCGCCGCTGCAGAGAAGGAGGGAGGGATGGAGGATGGGGTTGACGATAGCTCAATTCGCCCGGCCAGCCCCTCGCATTTTCGGCCGGAGAGCACCAAAACCATGCTACAGGTACACTTTCAAAAGGAAGAATACGCGTATTATATATATATATATATACATGTACATTCACTCGATCCCAATGCCCCTCCCTCCCTCCCTCCCTCCCTCTTATCTACCGTCCACAGGAGGGACAGTTCACCCTCAAGATGGTCGGGTCTCGCCTTGCCACTCCTCCGGGAAGCGGAAGCTCCTACACAGAGTACATGGTAAAGTGCTGCTGGGGCTTTGAGGTACGTGCATCATCGCCCTCCCTCCTTCCCTTCTCCCCGTCCTCCCTCCCTCCTTTCCTGCCTCCCTCCCTTCGTTCTCCCTCGGTCCCAGCCACCCATGTCGCCCCTCGCCACCGCCCACCCCTGCCCTCCCTCCCTCCCTCCTTCTTTCCTTCCTTGTACAGCCGGAACATGCCTTCTCCTGGATTGTCGCTCATCGCTACTCCGACTTTGCTGCCCTCGACCTCGCCTTGCGTGCCGCGCTCCCTCCCTCCCTCCCTCCCTCCCTCCTTCCCCTTCCACCCAGGGAGCGGTTTTGGGTGGACTCGAATGGGCCCGCGGTGGTGACCAAGCGGAGGAAGGGCTTAGAGGAGGTGGGAAGGGAGGGAAGGAGGGAGGGACGGAAGGACGGATGGACGGTTGGAAAGCGAGGAGAGTCGAGGATTCAAGAGCTTAAATTTCCTCCTGCCGCTCTGGACCTGACTCCTCGCTCTCACCCCTCCTTCCCTCCCTCCCTCCCTCCCTTCCTTTCTCAGTACCTCCTCCGCATCCTGTCCCACGTATCGGAAGCCCTTCCCTCCCCCACCCTCGACGCCTTTTTCCACCTCACCGCCCGCATCGACCGGATCAAGCAGACGCTCGGTCCGTGCCCTCCTTCCCTTCCTCTCTCTTCCCCTCGTTCCCCCCCTCCTGGCTAACCTCACCCCTTCCTCCCTCCCTCCCTCCCTTCTCCCCTCAGGGCGACCTTCCCCGCCACCCTCCTCTCCTTCCTTCTTTGCTTACAATAGCCCCATTCGAAGCACGCGCGCCCCCCCCTCCAACTCCGAGCAAGAGGGAGGGGGGGAAGGAGGGAAGGAAAGGGGGCGGGTCATCCTCCCTACCTACGTCCACAGTGTCGATCTGCGACGGCTTTCATGTACGTGGGAAGGGAGGGAGGAAGGGAGGAAGGGAGGGAGGGAGGGAGGGAGGGATAAGGAGGAGAAATAATGCAACAGACCGCAAACGGAAGAAAGGGATATTCTGAGATCGTTTGATTGATCGGAAACATAGACATTGGTCCTGATTGATTAAGCCTCTGATATAGATATATCGCAACGTAAGTGTCAGAGAGGCAGTACATGCGTAAGTCCACCACGCCACCGAGCGGGACGCTGCTGACCCTCCCTCCCTCCCTCCCTCCCTCCCTCCCTCCCTCCCTAGCCACGGCCGCCTACCTTGCCTACGAAACCAAGTCGATCTCGCCCCTGTCTGCTAAGGGCCTGGCTACCCTCGAAGGGAAGGTGGGGAAGCTCCAGGCAGTATTGGACAAGATCGATGTCAAGAAGGACTTCATGGAGGTGGGTCGATTAGGAGGGAGGGAGGGAGGGAGGAAAGAATGTGTATGTGTGGCGTCTCTCAGTCGTCCTGTATATTGTTATCCCCTCCCTCCCTTCCTCCTCCCTCTCTCCTTCTCTCCCTCCCTTTCTCCTTTGTCTCTCCTTTCCTCAAAGAGCTACCGCTGGACTGACGTCATTGACAACAGCTGACCTCCCCTCCTTTCCTCCCTCCCTCCCTCCCTCCCTCTCTCCCTCCCTCACAGGACACCTACCTCTGCGACCTTCTGAATGAGCTCATGCTCGACTGGCCGTCGCTCAAGGCGCTGACCAACACCATCCAGGAGGAGGAAGGGGAGGAAGAGGAGGCAGGGGAAGAGAAAGAGAAGGGCAAGGTAACCGTGCTCTCTGTGATTTCTCCCTCTCGTTCACTTTCTCTCCTTTTCTTCCTTTATCTTTCTCTCTCTTTCTGTCTCCATGCTTCCCACTCGCCCTCTTTCAAAGTACTTCTTTTCTTCTTTCGACCGCGGGGCCTATCAATCTCAACCGGTGACTCACGTCCACCTACCTCCCTCCCCTTCCTCCTTCCCTCCCTCACCCCGTTCCTTCCTCAGGCCCTGGAGGCCCTCCTCCACGGCCGGCCTCTTCTCGGCCGTGCCCTGACGTGCGACACCACCCTCGCGTCCCTTGTGGCTTCTCTCCGAGAAAAGCTCTTCGTGAAGTACGGAGAAAAGGAGTGAACGGAGAGAGGGGAGGGCGGGAGGGAGGAATGGAGATTGAGAGGAAGGGCACGACGTGTAATTTGTAATGTGATGTAGATTGAAACGGTCAGCAGGGCAGTAGAAGAAAAAGAAAAAGAAGAAGAAGAAGAAGAAGAACTAGAAGGGCGAAGAAACAAATGACATTCGAAAAAGAGCGAACTGGGAAGAAAAGGTCAAAAAATAGTTCCCCATAAAGTAGTAGAACAAGAAGCTGAAGGACCGGGGACCGGTGGCCGGGGGCCTCAGGCCTTGTAGTTAACAGGGGGACAGGTAACAGGAACTCACTGCAGTTAGGGATGACACGGTAGCGGAGTGGTCCGTTGAAATGGATTATAGTGGTGGTAGGCAAGGAGGAGGGGGAGAAGGAAGAAGGGTGATTGAGAAAAGAAATTTAATTTTTAAGACAGGGAGTGACAGTCATTAGCGATGGCAGGGTCAGCAAAAAACAGAACAAAGAAAAGACAACAAGTATTGTTCCAATCAGGTTGAATGCGCTGCTTGCTTCTTTTAATTAGTGGGGGGGGATGTCGGGCACACATGTGTCATACCCGCACAAGCCTCGACATTTTTCGGGTGCATAAGAATTGAATGCCTAATCTAATTCTGGGGGTGTAATGCTGCCCACAGTACAGTGGTGGTCGGCTTCGACACGTGCCAGAAAGAGCCTTCCCAAAGGATAATAGGGAGTGTATATCTTCTTGGATTTGGGTCGCGGAATGGGATTTTGAATATACACTCAAGAGTGAAGCTTGACCTGTTCTGACTGAACGACCGATCTCGAGAAGTTGACCTCATTTCCTATATATATCTATGTCCGCAATGGATAAAGATGGCTGTCACATGTTTTTTGGGTACTTTGTCAGCCCTTGGATCCATGCCGTGATCAGTTTGCCCTCTGGACTTCTGTGAGATGGCACGTAAAGCGGCAAAACCCGAACGCGGCCTTTTACGCTCCACATGACCGCCCGGTAAATTCCAGGAAAGAAGGGGGAACATGGCAGTAGATGCTCGTGACTCGCTGGCGACCCTGTTGTGTCTGCCACCGCTGTGAAGGGTCGGCAGAAATCGGCAAATTGTATGATATCACGCCTTACCTTTTTGCAATTCTTTCTGCCGAACTCACCACTCCCACTCTCCCTTTCTCTTCCCGTCCCCGACCGCACCGTCTCCTGCACTTGACATGTAGAGTTATCAACGACGGTAAAATATTATGGCGCCACCTTTTCCGCATTTCCCCTCTTCCGCTTCCTTGCCTGCTTCGGGCCGTCCACGGTCCGCCTCCTTTGAGCCCCAGGATATGTGCCGCCCACAAGGCGTTCTTCACGATGGCCTTCCGTCGTACACGCATCGGCAAGTTAAGGCAGCCGACCGTATTCCCCAGCCCATCTACCTGGGCATTGAAGTGGAAGTGTTTGAGACGCAAGACGAGGTACGGTATGGACTGTGCACCCACGACGGCTCCTACACCTTGGACTACTATGAGGAGGTGATCGACGTCAGCCACTGTAACAACACGACGGCTAAAGTCGAGTACTTCGAGGAGCACATCATTCACAAGCTTAAAGAGTATCAAGCCAGTATGAATATGAAGGCCCACGTGATTGGCCTGGGCTTGCGGGTCTGCAACACTATGTGCTTCATGAAGCGGGGTTGTGCCACCATGTGCGTCGACTACGGGCGAGAGCGCATCTTCCGGGTTTATGGTTCCGATGCCCCGTCCTTGTCGTCACGTGTGTGGCTAGAAATGGATGCAATTCCTTATGTGATGCGCTCGAAAGGCACCACTTTGGACGAGCGGGCAAGTACAGCCGTGCGGCAGGCAGTTTTGACGTTGTCACCTCAATACCCGGGCAACATTCCGCGCGTCTTGGTGGGGTACCGCAATGAGGTAGAGGTGGACTGCAACATGGACATTCATCTATATGACCTCGAAGACTATCGCAAGCAATGTTCGGAAGGCACGTGGCATGCTGTACTAGCCATGGCCGATGAAATCCGCCGCCGTCACATCAAGGTGTCCTTCTTCAATTCCACACCTCAGGGTGGTGGAGTGGCCTTAATGCGACATGCCTTGCTGCGCTTATGCAATCACCTCCAAGTGGATGTGCATTGGTACGTGGCTACACCCTCTCCAGAGGTTTTTACCGTTACCAAGCGCAAGTTTCATAATGTTTTGCAAGGCGTGGCCCCGCCGGATGTGTGCTTAACGGAAGAGGACAAGGCGAAGTGGCTTGCATGGACGAAGGTGAACGTAGAAAGGCATTGGGATGATCCTGATGGACCCCTAATGACCTCTGATGTGATTATTATTGATGACCCTCAAGTGAGCGGTCTCATCCCTTGGATCCGTCAGCTGAATCCGGAGGCCAAGGTCGTCTACCGTTCTCACATTGAGATCCGCGCAGACCTGATTCGAGACAGTCCTCAAGGGCCGCAAGCTCAGACGTGGGATTTCTTGTGGTCGGCCATTAAGCAAGCAGACCTATTTGTTTCTCATCCCTTGAGCAACTTTGTCCCTGACTGTGTGCCGATGGAGAATGTGGTGATGATGCCTGCGGCTACAGACCCGCTGGACGGCCTCAACAAGCCTTTGGACGACTTCGACATAACTTATTACCAGCAAGTCTTCAATCGCATTTGCTATGATCAGGGCTCTCGGCGTGTGGACTGGAATTGCCCTTACATTGCACAGGTAGCGCGCTTTGACCCTTCAAAGGGCATACCTGACGTGCTCCTGTCCTATCGTAAGCTTTACCATAAGTTTTTGGATGCCTTGGACGACAAGAATTCTGGTGCAGGTAATCGAGCGAGCGATCAGGTTTTAAAAGGCAGTAGCATTGATGTAAAGAATCGAGATTGCAAGGATAGAGATGACTTCTGGGGCTTTGATGTGGAACAGAAAGGCCGCGGATGGCAGCCCCTCCACAAGCAGTTGTGCATGGAAGGGTTAAGTCTCCCCCAGCTCATCATCTGCGGGCATGGTTCTGTCGATGACCCGGACGGGACTTGGGTGTTTGAAGAGGCACACACAATTCTGGACCAAGAGGATTTCCGAGACCTTTTACCACATGTCACAATTGTTCGCATCCCGCCTTGTGACCAGATCTTGAACGTGGTGCTCCGCGGTGCTTTGTGTGCTTTGCAGCTCAGTCATCGGGAGGGCTTTGAGGTTAAAGTAACTGAGGCCATTGCCAAGGGCGTGCCTGTCGTGGCCTATGCGGCTGGTGGCATTCCTTTCCAGATTCGACACGGCGAGAACGGTTTTCTAGTTCCAGTGCGTGACACGGACGCAGTGGCGGAACATTTGTACAACCTCTGTACGGATCCAGGCTTGCACGATCGGCTTTCGAAGAGTGCCAAGGAAAATGTTGGGGAAGAATTTTTCACCACATTTAATTGGGCGAACTGGGCCTACATCTGGCTGAAGGTTTTGGACAAGCCTCGTGCTGCACCCACGGTCGAGGAGGTAATTCACGTGAAGAATAAAGCGGCTAAACGCCGGCCAGGTTTTGAGGTGGTAATAGAAGAAGGAATGCAGGAGGCCCAAGTGATCACCAGCGGAGGCAATGGGAACCGAGGCATAGCTTATGAGGAGGATGACATATCAGCTCTTGGAGAAGTATGCCTGCACGCGAATGGCACCCGCCGCGTGTGTGCGCCAGCGCTGCACCGCTTGCGAAAGGAAGTGAAAGACGTGCTGGGAGGCGGAAAGTGGGTCAGTGATTTGTGGAAGGCTGAGTATGTCGAGGGAATGACGGAGGAAGGGGTCCCGCGATATAGGCAGCTGCTTGGACAGCACGTTGAAGCGCATGTGTCTAAGACATGGGATCATAACATGACTTCGCTGCGGCAGCTAATTGCCCCGCCGCCTTTGCTGGTAGAGGTCTCGAAGTCGGGAGAAGGGGTGATTGGCGATTTGCCTCAGGTATTGCGCCTGCCGAAAATCCAGACCGAGGTTGTCGTACGGGACATTAGCGACCTTGAGAAGGCGAAATGAAGGCAACATTCAAGACTCATTCAACGGAGGCATGGAGAGTAGATCAACCAGCTGCACGCAGCAAAAGCCGAAGAGAAAGGAAGAGTACAAACTTGAAGGAGAGGAAAGGACGAATGGAAAGAAATTAGAGGATGACGAAGGAAGGATGCGTAGAGTTCGCCGGAGGACGAAAAAGAGGTATCAGTGCTTTTTTTGGAATAAAAGGACCAAGTAAGCGAAAGAAAGAGTAAGAAGGAGACAGTGGAAACAAATAATATGAAGTCTGAGCGTCAAGGGGAAGCTTAGGACTGCACGACATACATCGTCCTGATGAGAGCTCCGATCGGGGCTGCCTATGACACTATGTAATAAAATTTAAAGAAGACAAAAAAAGGAAGAAGAAAAGGTAGAAGAAGAAGGAGAAGAGAAAGAAAGAAGGAGAAAAATAAGAAGGAGGCGGAGAAACATAAGCCGACCGTAATTGGCTGCATCGCTGTCCGCTTTGAGTTGCCTGGACAGTTATGGTAATTCTCCTCTCGTTCATGCGATTCGACAACGCTTTGACTTATAATTCGTTCTTCCCTCTTTTCTTCTATCTCCTTTTCCAATGATTCCTGTTCCTCATTCTCTCATCAGCTCACCATTCTTAAGTTTGGTCTTGGCTGGCACAGTCATATACGAGCCTACGAAGGAGTCTTGGAGCGAGCAAAATTCCTTGGAGGGAGGGAAGGCGATAGGGAAGGATGACAGGGGCTCAGAGACGATAAGAACGCGGCATTCAGAAAGTGTGCAGCTATCCCTCAAATGAAGACGGGACATATTATTTGATATACAGAGGACAGGGTCGAGGAAAAGAGGAAGAGGGGGAGGGGGGGGGGGGAGCGCGTACCTGGATCCGGGCATGGGGACAGACCACAGTATTAGTAAGAGTAACGCCGTCGGACACGGTCACATTGTCCATGAGTACGCACTGGTGAATCTTAACGCGCGTGCCGATCTTGCAATTGGCGCCCAAGACCGAGGCCTTGATGTTGACCTAGGGGAAGGGAGGAGGGAGGAGGGAGGAGGGAGGGAGGGAGGGACGGAGAAAATCATGTATGTGAGATCTAGCGCCGAAATGGCGGTTGTTGTCTGTATAAGTGGCCTTGATATAAATCTGTAGGGAGGAAGGGAGAAAGAGACGAAGGGCGAGCACAAATACGTATCATCGCCATCGTAAAACTGAAGTGCCCTCTCCCTCCCTCCCTCCCTCCCTCCCTCCCTCCCTCCCTCCCTCCCTCCCTACCTGCTCGCCAAACGCACACCCCTCTCCGACCACGCATGTTTCCTTGGGCCGGTATCCTTCCGGGGGATCCCAGGCCGCCACCTCCCTGGAGAGGGTCATGAGCTAGGAGATGGCAGTGAGAGAGGGAGGGAAGGAGGGAGGGAGGGGTAAGCATACATAATTCTAAGAGGTTAAAATTTGACACCGACGTCAGAATTTTGGTGTCCATAGACACCCATCGTCTTCCTTGCTCCCTTCGTCCCTCCCTCCCTCCCTCACCTCCCGATTCATCAGCATGTAGGCCGTAGTGGACGTCAGCTTCGAGCAGTACATGCCCCCTACCTCCCTCCCTCCCTCCCTCCCTCTCTCTGTAGAAGGGTCGAGAATGTAGGCGAAACACCGAGGACCGTCATCAGGACGTGCGTAGACTGAGCCAGCGGAAAGGGCGGCAATTGTGGCCTATAGAATGGGGGGAGGGAGGGTGAGAGGGCGGGAGGGACAGAGAGAGATAGTATAGGGTGAATGGCTGCATACATGAGCCTTCCGTCCCTCCTTCCCTCCTTCCCTCCCTCCCTTCCACCCGCCCTCTCACCTCCACCTCCGTGTTGCCCACAGGGACGGAGACGGCGCTGCCAAAGGCTTCTGGGCCTTTAAATTGCTGGCGTACAATGAAGGGAAGGACGTCTTCTTCCAGGCTGGGGGCGAGAAGGGAGGGAAGGAGGTAGGGAGGGAGGGAGGGAGGGAGGGAGGGGGTTTGGTCATATGAAAGGCATCACAGCCTTGGAATCGCTGACGGACATTAGAGTGGAGAGGGAGGGAAGTAGGGCGGGGAGGAGGGAGGGGGCAGAGAGATGGACCTGGTGAAGTCTTCCTTGTTCTCGATGAGCTCAAGTACCCAGTGTGCAAGGAGGTAGAGGCGCGTGTCGATGAGGTTGGAATGGAGCTGGAAGGACGAGACGCGTCGGAGGAGCGCCTAAAGGAAGGAGGAAGAGAGAGAGGGGGGAAGCGAGGGAGGGAGGGGGAGATCAGTCGACGTGTGAGGGGTAGGAAAAAGGGGGAAGAATTGATCCTCCCTCCCTCCCTCCCTCCCTCCCTCCCTCCCTCCCTCCCTCCCTCCCTCACCTTGGATAACCTCAGGGTTGACCCTTCCAGCGTGATGGCGGGGACTTTCATCACCACCCTCTGCTCCCCCGGCACAAGGCCTATGTAATCGAACTCCTCGTCCTCTTCCTCCTGGCACAGGAAGGGAGGGAGGGAGGGAGGGAGGGAGGGAGGGAGGGAGGGGGGGAGGGAGGGAGGGGGGAAGGGGCGAGGGGAGCTTGTCAGCATGGTCCCCTGACATATCGCTACTACCCCTCCCACCCTCCCTCCTTCCCTCCCTCCCTGCCTACGTACGATCGCCGCCGCTGCCCCAACGATGGACGCTCCTCCTGTCACCCCTCCCTTCTTTCCCCCCTTCCCTCCTCCTCCTCCTCCTCCTCCTCCTTCTCCTCGCTTTCCCCCTACGGCGGGAGACGGAGGAGGTAAACGCTTCAGGAGGAAGGTTAAGTCTGACCGCTTAGCTCTGTAGGACGGAGGGAGGGCGGGAGGGAGGGCGAGAGGGAGGAAGCGCGAGTGAATGAATGAGCAACTTACAACTCCTCGATTACTTCCCTCCCCCCCTCCCTACCTACCTACCCACCTACCTGTGCAAGTCGATGACATCATGCAAGTGCCGCCCCAAAACCAGGTCGCCCGTCAAGACCAAAAAATCCTAGGCAAGGAAACAAAGGGAGGGAGGGAGGGGGGAAGGGAGGGAGATGGAGGAGGGTAAGTGAGGATGAGAAAAATCTCAAAGCGGGGAGGAGGTAGAAAAGCAAGCGGGAAATGGGAGGAAGGTTGAGAAGGCAAAAGAAGAGGAAGGTAAGTGGTGATGTGCTGTGTACATGTCTCTCTCCCTCCCTCCCTCTCTCCCTTCCTCCCTCCCTCTCTCCCTTCCTCCCTCGCTCACCGTTTTTATCTTGTCTTTAATGGCTCTAAGCATATCCGCAGTGCCGAAATGATTCTCCACACACACCAGGTCCACAGCTACGTCACCTCTGGAAGCAAGTGGGGAAGAAGGGAGGGAGGGAGGGTGGGAGTAAGTCTGAGGAAGTGTGCCTCTGGAAAGTTTGAATCCCTTCCCTCCCTCCCCTCCCTCTCTCCCTCCTAATCACGCACGCACCGGTACTCGTTTCGCACCAATATCTGGACACGATCATGAGCATCGCGGGTGGTCACCACCACGCACTCGCTGAAACCTTGAGGGGGGGGGAAGGAGGGGATGGAGGAGAGAAAAGGGTTGAAAGGAATGCAGGAGGGTAGGAGGAGAGGGACAGTGGACAGCATGCACTCCATTCTTCTGCTCCTTCGCTAATGGGATTGTATCCAGTAAGGCATTCAAGCTTTTATCCTCTTCCTCCCTCCCTCTCTTCCTCTCTCCCTTCCTTACCACTCGCGTGCAGCAAGTCCAGCTGATATTGCAACAAAGGCCGATTCAGCAGCGGAAGCAAGGATTTGGGCAAGTCGTTCGTGAGCGGATAGAGGGCATGGGCGTCCACGTCGGCGAGAATGACGGCCTACAGGTGCAGATGACGAAGGGGGGAGGGAGGGCGGGAGAGAGGGGGCATGAGGGAGGGAGGGTGGGAGGGAGGGAGGGAGGGGAGGAGGGTGAGCGGCGAGCTTTCCTACACACAAACAGTCCTCTTCCTTTGAACATTTTGTCCCCATGCTTGTTACGCACCATAAATTGTGGTCGAATGCCGCCCCGCAGCGTGCTGCTTAGGCCTCCGGCACCGGCCGTGTTGGCCATCGCCCCTGCCTGTATTATTCATATGAAGGAAGCAATAAAGAGAGGAGGTTGAAAGCCTGAGGGGATGCGGTTCTTGCGCCGGCCATGATCCATGATAACCCGTGAGAGTGCGTGCATGTTTGTTGCCAGGTCGCTTGCTGCGCGTATCCAAGGGTGCTGGTTGCGCGGAATAAACGTATAGAGAGTGATAATGAGCAAGGAAAGGCAAGCATCAGTGAGGAAGTCAATTGGGACAAAGTGCAGCCGCCGAACAGGCTCCTTCGCCCAAAATGTTACATTAATAATGAAGGCCCTAATGTACACATACAAACACACACACCAGACATAGTTCCAAGCCTCATGTCGTTGTAAAACTGCCTTCTTTCCCATCTTTCCTCCCATCCTTTTCTCTCTCCCTCAGACTTGGGCCGGTGAGGCATGAACCTACCACCTGCCGAGACCGACGGAGAGACATCCAAGACCCTTTCCCTCGACGCCTCCCCCTCCTCCCCTCCATTGTCTTCCTTCTCCTCCCTCTCCACTTCCTCGTCTTCGACTCTCCTTCCTTGTCAGCTGTCGTCCTCCTCCTCGTCGGAAGCAGCCGAGGATGGGAAATTTGGCGGGGAGCGGAGGGACAAGCACAAGGTAGGAAGGCAAAGTGGGCAAAGGAGGGTGGAATTAAACCCCATACGCGCTAACATGTGTAGAATATGACGTACGATTGATATGATGATCACCCCGAACTCAACTTCCCTTATAGGACCCGGCGCTCATGCAGCTCCTGCTTTCCCAGCTCTCTTCCGCCTCCACCGGCGTCTCCCTCACACCTCAAACCAAAACAAAAGACGGGAGAGAAGGCACCGAAAAGAAGAATAGTAAAAAGAAAATGAAGAATAAGAAGTCCCAGACCAACGCAAAGAGACGTACAGCACGACGAGGGGGGGGAGAATCAAAGGAGGAGGAGGAGGAGGGAGAAATTCATCGTGAGATAGAGAGGATGATGATGGATGTACAGTGGGAGGAGGGGAACGAGGGAGAAAGAGAGGGAGGGGAGGAGAAGGAGGAGGAGGAGTTAGATCTCCTTTTAGCGCCGGGAAGAGAGGAGAAGGAAGGGGAGGAGGGAGCGGCGATGCTGCACAGGAAGGTGACTTCCATTCTGGCGCTGTTGCAGGGGAGGAAGGAGGAGAATGATCGGTACGTGGATTAGGGGCAAGCCCTCCCTCCCTCTTTATTTGTCTGTCCTAACTCATCTTGACGTTGTACGACACGTTCCCTCCCTCCTTCCCACCCTCCCTCCCTCCCTCCCTCCCTCCCTCCCTCCCTCAGGTTGGAAAATGACGTGGCCGCGGTGGCCCGCGCATTGGTCATGGGCAAGAAGAACGAGCTACTGCGCCTTCGGACAGATTCATTCCACGAGGAGAGGCGGAAAAGGGAGGGCTTGAAAGAGAGGCTGGTGAGCATTAACAGGCTTTTGGCGCAGCGGATCAAGGTAAGGAAGAGGGAGGGAGGGAGAGAGGAAGAGGGGGAGGGAGGGCTTTCGACACTTACTTCACCTCTACACAATGCCAACTCAACAACAACAATGACGACATGTAGGAATTTCAAGAGACGCATCCGTCCTTCTCCTCCCCCCCCTCTTCTTCCTCCTCTTCTTCCTCTTCCTCCTCCTGTCCTGTTCGCCCATCAGACAGCGACGGGCAGAGCCCGCCCGAGGAAGGAGGGAAGGAGGGAGGGAAGGAGGGAGGGAAGGAGGGAGGGAGCGGCGACACTGACGTGGCAACGATGCGTGCCACATTCTTGAAAAGCGTCCAACACCTGAAGGAGAGGGTGCAGGAGGAGGAGAGGCAGGTAGGGAGGGAGGGAAGGAGGGAGGATAAGTCGATTTAATACGTGTCTAATGGATCCCTTCCTGAGCGTTTTCCCTCCCTCCCTCCTTCCCTCCCTCCCTCCCCCTTTCCCTGGATTATCACCTGTTCACTCCTCCTTCTCTCCCTCCCGCCCTCCCTCCCTAGAACCAGTGTGTGGCCGACGAGATTCAACGGCTCGAAGGTCACCGTGAACAGATCGCCCTGTACAAGGAAGGGAGGGATGCGACCGAGGTAATGGCGGGAGGGGAGGGAGGGAGGGAGGGAGGGAGGGAGGAAGAACGAAAATGGGCAGGGAGGGAGGGAGGGAGGGAGGGAGGGAGGGAGGGAGGGAGGGAGGGAGGAAGTTAAGGATGAAGGGAGGGGTTCTGATCCATTTATAATTCACCCACCCACCCACTCACAGAGATTGCTCGAGTCGAAGAGGAAAGCCGCTATGGCGACGATGCAGCAAACGTCAGTCCCTCCCTCCCTCCCTCCCTCAGCTTTTGCATTTTTCTCCCTTTCGCCTCCTCCCTTTTCTTGCCCGCTATCTCCTTCCCCCTTCCCGTAAGTCCCTTCCAATCTCCTCATTTCCCCTCCCTCCCTCCCTCCCTCCCTCCCTCCCTCCCTCCCCCCCTCCCTCCCTCCCTGCAGCCTGGCAAGCAAGCAGCACCAGCTCCAGTTGCATCTTAAATATTTTCAATCGATCCTTCAGGCCGAAGAGATCAAGAAAAATGAGTGTGAAAAAATGGAAAAAGAAGTAGGTCGGGGGGGAGAGGGATTAGTAGGCGGTAGAAGAGGGGCGTGGTGGACTGCGAAAGTGGAAGGAGGAAGGGAAAGAGGGAGGGATGCAAGGAAGGATGGGAAGAAGGAGGGAAAGAGGAAAGGAGGGCGGGAAAATGGGAGGGTGCCAGCCAACGCGTGAAGCCATCCACACACCTACCGTCAATTAACCTCCCCTCCATCCTCCCTCCCTCCCTCCCTCCCTCCCTCCCTCCCTCCCTCTCTCAGTTGGCCCGTATTACCAGCATGCGGGTCCAAGTGGAGCAGTCTCTCAAAGACAAAGCCGCCTATGACAGCTCCAATCGGGTACTCCTTCCCTCCCTCCCTCCCTCCATCCATCGCCATCTTCCTCCCTCTTCCACTGTATGCCCTCCCTCACTCTGTCCCTCCCTGTACGCCATTTCTTCACCCCTCACCCCTCCTTCCTTCCCTCCCTCTAGACATTGTTCTCTGAGCTCTCCTCGTACCACGACCGTTACGTCCAGATCATCTCCTCCCTCCATGCATCTACAACTGACATGGCCACCAAAACCGCATCTTCCTCGGACTCCCTTGCCTCCCTTCGCTCCCTTCTTCCCTCCCTCCTGGCATCCAACGTTAAGTTGGAGAAGGAAGCGCGGCGCTTGCAGTCGGCAAGAGGGGAGAAAATCAGGCTGTTGCAACAGTTGGAAGAGAGGGGGAAGGATGGAGGGAGGGACGAAGCGGTAGCGAAAGAGGAGGAGGGTTGAGACAAGAAGGAAGTTTGTACAAAGTAGAAGGGATATAAAGCAGCAACAAAAGCGTCATGATAGAAACGATAGGAAGATTAATAAAATAAGGTATAAATAAATACTTCATTTCCATCAGTTTATTTCCTCTTCGCCAAGAAAATGAGCCACGAGGGGGGTACGGCTGCAGGCCAGGCTTGCCTGCCCTCGCGTCATACCTTGGTGTGAGGAACGATGGTGTACAAATGCCACACTCATAGTACAATCATCGCCCTTGCCAAAGTCGCTTGCATGATGGCCTTCAATAAACACTGCTTTATGTGCACACGGTCCTCCGCGGACGTCTTCTTTACCCCACCATGATGCCTCTTCACGAGAAACGCTTGCACTTCTTGCCATGCCCAAGGCCTTCAGGTACCATAGGCACGAGCATTTTGATTTTTAACATAAAACTGGAGTGAACAGACCTGTAATTTGGCGGTCCAGCCAGGAATCGCATGCAGTGCCTTTACCAACCCGACCTCCCAAACTTCTTCCCTCCGCCACAGGTCCCGTGGAGGCGCGCCTCGGCGCCATGCAGCCCTTCCTCCTCCTCCTCCTCCTCTTCCAGGCGTCCGTTTCTACTCTGAGCCACGCACAAGAGCACCCCCTTCCTTTCAGTCTGTGCGGTCCCGACGCGCTGGGTCTTGATTCAATTTCCCTGAACGAATGGCCTGTTGTCCCGGGAAAGGACGTGGTCATCAAGGCGAGCTACACACCCAATGTGACCGTGACGGGTGGGAAAGTGCTTGCTACAGGTTGGTCCGGGTAGGAAGACTTAGAGAGGAAGGACAGAATGGAGATGGGGAGCGAAAGGGGAGAGGAAGGGGAGAGGAAGGGGGGAGGGGAGAAAGAATTGGCATGCGGATCAGAGCGGCTAATTAGAAATTTAATTGTGTTCGCCCTGGAATAAACATAGTACAGACCAGGAATTTGGATAGGCAACGGGCAAGAAAGGTGAGCCCGATGTAATCTCTCTCGGCTCAACCATGTCCTCCTTCCTCCCCTCCCTCCCTCCCTTTCTCCCTCCCTCCCTCAGTGCACGTCCTCGGCATCCCCCTGACAGAGACCCGGGATATTTGCAACGAGCCCGGCGTAAGATGTCCTTTAATTAAGGGCCAACCTACCACTACCATCCTTCGTGATCATGTGCCGAGCTTGACGCCCGGGCTTGGGGTGAGTGTGCGCGTGGAAATGTATGATGAGTCAGGCGAAAAGTTGATGTGTGTTGAGGTGCATGTCGATGTAAAGACGCACCCCTTGATCGGGCTACCAGGATGGTTGAAGCCCTCGTCTTCCTCATTTTCCACATTCGTGTCCTCTTCCTCATCCACGTCTTTCAATCATTTGTTTTCGGCGTTGCCCGGACGGTCGACGGCGGCTTGGATGGGAGGGGGAGGGCTAGGGAGGGGGATGGAGATGGCGATGGAACAGTATGTACGGTTACGGTTGCCACTGATATCGACAGGAGCAGCAGATGCAGGAAAAAGAGATAAGCGGGTAGGAAAAGATGGAGGAGAAGGAGAGGAGGTAGGGCATGCATTGTTGCGGCATGGGAGTGGTAGACGGGTGTAGAAAAAAACAAAATTGACAGGAGCAGCAGATGCAGGAAAAAGAGATAAGCGGGTAGGAATAGATGGAGGGGAAGGAGAGGAGGTAGGGCATGCATTGTTGCGGCATGGGAGTGGTAGACGGGTGTAGAGAAAAACAAAATTATTGAAAACTATTGTGATGGCTTTTTGGCTACTGACGAAAATATCGGTGCACACATCCGCAGAAAGTGAAATTGAAAGCATCGAAAGTATCGAAAGGAAGAGAAATCGATGGCGTTGCTTCTATTGATTGGTCGCATAGAGATGATTGGCAATTAGTGCTTACCCAAGCTTCTACCCCATTGAGTGTCCAATAAGCCGGAGCCCGCCCATAGGGTGCGACTACATATGTGTTTTTACAAGAATGCTCACATTGCTCAATACCTGCATTGAAACGACACGATACATACACACATGAGAAACAAACAAAACATCACGAAGGTGCACATCGGGAAGCACAACGAAAAAAAGATAAAGCATCCAAATCGGAGAAACGTGTAGAAGACGCATAAGCATAAACACACAAAAGCGAACTGTCGAACAAATACACTCTAAAATGTGCCTGAAGCAGGTAGACGGCATTACTGGCATCTTGGAAATATGGCATCTTTATGGGGAGAAGACAGACGTGAAGGGAAAACCATAACGGGTGCAAATGTCTTGGACTAGTAAATCGCTCCAAGAAGGGGGAGTCGAAAAGCTCGGGATGAGCTTTCTATGCTTCACAATTTTTGTGTGAGGTAGGCCGATTCACACCTTGTTGCTGAACCTCTATAAAGTTGTTCATGCCGACAAATATCCGTATTTTTAAAAAGTTATTGACTAACTTACGACGATTAGTTGTGAGATCGATCTTGACCCTGGCCTAGGTCTATTAGTACCTCAAATTTTGGATGGGTCATTCGTTTCCATAAATGGGACTGACGGAATAGACTGCGGATGATAAGGTAGAGCGACATCGAACTTCCCAACATCCAATCCCGTGAAATTTAACTCTAAAAGTTATGATACTCTAGAGAATTGAAGCGGGGTATATTTACAATCCTACTTAGTGGATAATTTCGAATTCTGTCACCAAGTGAAGGACACCACGAATCACAGTAACGGTCATTCATGACGCTGGCAAGCACAGCCAGCGTCCCAAGAGCCATAGGGTGGGTCATGCAATGCAAGCCCAATGAGAGTCGATTAGACATTCCAGTATCTCGGGTCGGGCTATTTCAGGGAAGCTGCTATATTGGAAGTTTTGTGGGGGATGTCGTCAGCGGATATCTACGTTGGTAACACCAGGCATATGTGAAGCTCATGGCTTGAGAGTAGTTCAATGCCCAAGGCTTGAGGGATGGCGATAACAACAACAACAATAATAATATTAATAATATTAATAATAATAATGTTAATGATAATAATATCATAAATAATAATAATAATAATAATAATAATAATAATTTTTATAATAATAATAGCCGTTACGTATAAAGAGCGCTTAAAACACGGAGGATTTCTCAGTTTTATTGTCACGCGAGGGTAATATCAAGCCAGGTACAATGACGAACGATGGGAAGAAAATTTCCCTCAAGATTGACGAGCTTTTCCCATTATGTTTCGGTACGATATCGCCATGTCCTACAAGATCTATGGAGATCATCTGAGAGACTTTCTGAGAAGAATTACAGCATATTGACTATGTGGCGGATGAACAAGGTGACAAAATGCGTGAAGTTATTCTGTAGCGTTTTGCCACACATTGGTAAATCCGCGTTTCAGTTATTTTGGCTGCAAAGCGTAGGGTGCGCATCCACCGCAGGCACATATTCCCCTACCCGTCATACACTGTACAGATTATACACGAAAAGTTTTTCATTTTCACGGGTTATCCTTTTTTTTGGAGGGGGATCGCCAAAATGTGGTTTGCCACCGAAAAAGGCTTCACACCTATACCCACACAATTATGGGTATATCCACATCCACACCAACTATCACATCCACACCCGCACCATTCATATACTCAAAATCTCGCGCACGCGCGCTCACGCGCGCTCACAAACACACACACTCATCGATGTCACACACTATTACCTCCTCAAACTTCCTGGAGGCGCGGATGAATTTTCACTCATAACTCCCCAGCCCTGCGCGGTCATACCATGGGCACGGCATATAGTAAAGGTTATCTAAAAAAGTATCAAGAGACATTTGCAGCAGAATGAGGTTTAGAAACTAGTAAGGCATTTTTCCAAAATCTGTGTTGGGAAACGGCTTCAACGGAAACCTCCCCCACACGACGGCCAGGCACGTTTCCTGCTGGGGTCAGAAGTTTAGGAACGTGCGGCAGCCCAGCATTGTTGGCCTTGTACAACTTCTCATTTTCTGTTGGCGGTGGTGTCAGTAACTTTCCCTCTTTCTCAAACAACAATTATGCCCGCATTTCCACCATCTCAAATGCCCAATACATGTGCCAAAGCATCCTACTCCCGCTTATATCATTTTCACTCAATTTAATGACATCTACTCACTCTATGAATGTGAACCCCCCACATGCAGCAAAAGCAATCATTTTCTACTCCAACTCTTCCTCCTCCTCGTCGTTGCTTGAGTACCATACCCCACCGGGAAGGTACAGCTCACCTATGGACAGTACCGCATCCAGCAGGCTCCAGCAGGAAGAAAAAGCAGAATACGGAACGTCAATAATGCAGGAAGGCACGACTATCCTCGAGCCCCACAACTTCGACAAGGCTCCCATGGATGTCGAACTTCGCGACTACCGCTTCCACCAAGCATTGCTCGCCGAATGGTTCGGGACCACGGCTTTTGTATTTTTTCTCGTCCTCTCCATCATGACAGCCAATGCAGACACTATACGGATCGCCCTTGTGGCTGGATTCACATTTTTTAGCATCGTTTACATGCTTGCCAGCGTCTCCGGCGCCCACTTCAACCCCGCCGTCACCCTCGGTGTGTGGGCTGCCCGTCGCATCACCACTCTACGCTTTATTTGCTACATTATCTTCCAGCTCCTTGGTGGCCTGACGGGCGCGGCTCTCGCTCGCAGCGTCTCTACCAAGATGTTCCGCAATGTCAATGGAGGCGCAAATTCCGTCGCCACAGGTATCTCCAAGGGCTCAGCGTTCTGGGTTGAACTTTTGGGGACTCTATTTTTAGTAATGGCAGTTCTAGCGGCCCTGGACACGAACATCAATTCTCGTGGCACACTTGCCCCGTTAGAAGTAGCATTGACGATCTTTTTGCTTCACGTGGTCTTGCTCCCTTTTACCGGCTGTTCAGTCAATCCAGCACGGTCCTTTGGCACGGCTGTGGTAGGAAGGTACTGGCACTTGCATTGGATTTGGTGGGTCGCACCTTTGGTTGGTGGTCTGTTTGCGGCGTTACTGTATTCAATCATATTTTCATTTGGTCAGAGTCCCAAGGAGGAATTGAGCCACGAGGGGGTGCTGGAGGGTGGGAGGGGAGGACTGGGTGGATTCCTCGGCAGGGGTCGTGGGGAGCGACAGACGGGAACAGCGGATCGACCTCTGACGACAAGCGGGTAGGTGTGGTACGTATCATGACGGGGGGGGAAATACGTGAGAACAGGTGGATACCTACTACACATCGTATTGGTCGTATTTTAATCGACCTTTACGCCTATGCTCTCTGCTTTTTTAAAATGTATATAAATATAATGTATGCTTTCCTAAATAGCGCGTGAATGGGAGAAGGATGACCACCGCCGAGAAAAAAGGGAAAGGAGAGGTTGCAAAGGGATTGGTGCTGTGCCGAGACGCGTCCCCTAGTAGAACAGGCTGAACTGACCCCTTCCTCGTTATGTCCCCCTCTATCTAGTTCCACGGACAGCAGTTTCGATAAGAGCGGAAGGGTGCAAGAGATGGGAAGAAGCTATACGACGACGGAGAGAGGGCGTGGCACGATCAATGTAGAGGAGGAAGGAGGAGAAGAAGCAGGAAGAGGAGGACAAGAAGCAGGAAGAGGAGGAGGAGGAGGAGGAGGAGGAGGAGGAGGAGGAGAGGCAGATGTTCCAAGCATGGTTCCAGGACCAGAAGATTAACTTTGACCATGGAATGACCTAATAATGGTATAGACAGGGAGGAAAAGAGGAAGTGATGGAGGCAGGGAGGGGAGGGAGGAAAGACAAAATAGACTTGGATGCAGAAATTAACAAAAAAAAAAAGGGATAAAGGGGAAAAAGACTATCACAAAGAATTAACCACAAAAAGCCATACCAGGAAACAATAAAGAAAAAGAGTAGAAGGGAAGGTGGGTGAGAAAAGAAAAGAAAAGTCAGAAAAGCAACCGAGAAACCACCACGTTCCAACGAGTCCCTCTCTACCTTCTCAAGCTCAACCTTCTTCTCCTTCCTCCTCATCTCTTTTTCTTTCTGTTTTGTTATCTTGATAACTTTGCCATCATCATCTTCTTCTTGCGAGTCCGGACCTTGTCTCCCGTGTCATGCAGCTCCTGTCTCGCGAGCACTTAGACAGACGATCAACGATCACAATGTGAACAAAACGAGACAAGACTCACCCACTTACCCACTCACGTAGGCACGCTTTGATAATACAGGATAAGTAGGTAGAGATGTACTAGACTATCTTTTCTCATTCTTAAAAACAACCTTGCCTCCCTCCCTCCAACCCTCCCTCCTTTCTTCGACCCCGTTGGCGGAAAGAGAAAGCGCCATGCTGGCCGTTTGCCTGTTGAAACTGTTACTCCTCCCGCTACAGCTGTCGGTCCCGTCGTTGTTCTTAGTGTCATTATTTCGACAACACACTCTCAGACGCTCTCTGCTTCTTTCTCTTAAACGTAGTACAACGCATCAATCAAACAGCCTCCTCAGCTGCCTGAGAGCGCTTTCCTCCACTCCTTTCCTCCCTTGCTCCCTCCACCTTCCCTTCCTGTCTTCCTTCTCCCATTTTCCGTATTTCCTTGTCTTCAAACAAGCGTACCTTCCTTCCTTTCCTCTCTCCTTCCTTCCCTTCCACCCTGCATCCCTCCCTTCTTTCCATGCCTTCACTTAATATTTGACTTAGCTGCTGCTCCTGTTGCTGCTGCTGTTGCTGCTGCTGCTGTTGCTGTGGGGGCGGTGCTGGCGGTTGGGTAGGAGACTTCCTTTGTCTCTTCTTCTCCTTCTTTTTCTTCTTCTTTATAGTCATCTTCTACCTTCTCCTTCTTCTGCCTTCTTCTTCCTCGGTTCTCTGTCTGCTGCACCTGCTGTTGGTGTCACTGCTCTGCTACTAATGCTGCTGCTACTACTGGCAAGACTTCCAGCCGCTTCCTTTTAACCACACAAAAATTTGATCTCCATTACTCCTCCATCCCTCCCTCCCTCCTTCCCTCCGACCGTCTTACGGCCAGTCAAGAGACTCCAGAAACTTGTCGATGCTCTCGTCTCCCCCCTTCCCCCCCCTCCCTCCCCCATCGCGTCGACCCCCCCCCCCCTCCTGCTCCTCCTCCTCCTCCACTCTCCCAGGATTTCTCAAACGAGCGACCGCCCGTGTTCTTCTTCCACGGGGCCGAGGACCGGCCACCGCCACCTAAAGGAGGGAGGGAGGGAGGGAGGGAGGGATGGACACGAGCAATTGAGTCGAGCCACAATAGAGCAGGGGTTAGGAAAGGAAGGAACGAAGGAGATGGTAGAAACAAACGATGCAAAATAGAATACGATAGTAAGAACAATAATAACAATAAGAAGAAGGGATGTGAAACATACCTCCACCGCTGCCCCACGAGTCCTTGTAAGACTTGCCTCCCCCTCCATTCCTGTTGCCCTGATGGCCGCCCCCTCCACCACCGCCTCCGTATCTGTTATTGCTTCCTTGATAGCCCCCTCCGCGCGGGTTGTTTCCTTGATACCCTCCCCGACCACCGCCGCCTGGACAAGAAGAGCAAGACGAGGAAAGGGAGGGAGGGAGGGAAGGAAGGAGAGAGGGAGGGAACGCGGATGAGGGTCTGGTATTTGTGTGTGCTGTGACCGACTCGATTTTGTTCAGGAAGGTGCTACTCACCCTCCCTCCCTCCCTCCCTCCCTCCCTCCCTCCCTCCCTCCCTCTCTCCCTCCCTCCCTCCCTCCCTCCCTCCCTCCCTCCCTCCCTCCCTCCCTCCCTCCCTCCCTCCCTCCCGCCCTCCCTCCCTACCTCGTCCAAAGGAACGGCCGTTGTTCTCCAAGCGAGGCATTTCCTTGCACACGGAAAGCGCCATTAACGGCACGGGACCTCCAGCGTCGACAGCAAGTTCCGCCGCCTAGGGAGGGAGGGAGGGAGGGAGGGAGGGAGGGGGAGGGCTGCTGATGAGGACAAGGAATGGTGGAAAGAGGAGGAGGGAGGAGCGGAAAGGGAACGATAAGGCGGGAGGGAGAGAGGGCGAGAAGGAAAACAACCACAGGTGAAAGAAGCAAAGGGAAGAAGGGAGGAGGGAGGGAGGGCAGGAAGCAGGGGGGTGTACCTTGGCAAGGACGCGCTTGGCCTTGACACTGTCCAAATCGAAGACGGCGGCACTAGGTCGGTTCCACATAAACTTCACCTCAGGAATAAAGAGGCGGTCGGTGCCGTCGTATAGGGACTGGGGGAGGGAGGGAGGGAGGGAGGGAGGAAGGGAGGGAGGGAGGGAGGGAGGGAGGGAGGGAGGAAGGAAGGAAGGGCGGGACGGAGGGAGGGGTGTGAGGGGTGGGCATGCGGGCGAAAGTATTGGAAGGGATGGAAGGGATAGAAATGGGAACAGAAGGCACGGAGGGAGGGAGGGAGAGAGGGGGGGAGGGAGGGAGGGAAGGGCCTACCTTGACGTAATCCAACACATCCCACTCTTTGAGAGGTCCGTCGGCCTCGGCCACGAGGGTGGTCATTCCGTGCTGCCCCGTGATCATGGAGCTGAGGGAGGGGGGGAGGGAGGGGGGGAGGGAGGGGCGGATAAGAAGGAGGAAGAATAATGGAAGAACGAGAGGAGGGAAAAGGGGAATTTGGGGCTCCTGCTGGTTGCTGCTTGTCACTGCGGCTACTACTACTACGGCTGCTGATGCTTCTCTCCCTCCTCTTTGGAGGCATCCACGCATGCACAGAAGAAAGACACTGCACACACGCCGCACACCAGGTCACGACGCGAGGGAGGGAGAAAGGGAGGGAGGGAGGGAGGGAAGGAGGGAGGGAAGGGTGGCACACGCACCGAGAGATGGTGAGCTTTCGACCCGTCATCGCGGCGAGGCAGCGGGCGAGCATCTCCTCCACTGGAGCGTCCGATTTGGCCACCAAATCCGCCGCAAAAGCCTTGAAATAGGGAACAACCTAAGGAGGGAGGGAGGGAGGGAGGGAGGGAGGGAGGGAGGGTGAGCTTCAACGGAGGACGACCAGTGAGGAGGGAGGGCACGGGGGAGGGCAAGAAGGAAGGGTAGGCACGGACCTCCTCATCAACGTTCTTGAGTTTCTCCGTCTGGACCAGGCAGAGGCCGGAGATGACGTCCTCGATGGACGGCATGCCTACCTTCTCGAACTTGATCTAGGGGGAGGGAGGGAGGGAAGGAGGGAGGGAGGGAAGGGTGAGTAGGGTATATGGTATGGGGCGGCAAAAGGAACGAAAGAGGAAGAGGGGGAGGGAGGGAGGGAGGGAGGGAGGGAGGGAGAGACGTACATTAATGTCGTTTTCGAGGCGGCGGAGTTTGAACCATTCGGGCTCCGAGTAGATGATGACTGAGGTACCCTCACGCCCGGCACTGAAGAAAGAGGGAGGGACGGAGGGAAGGAGTACGGGAGGGAGGGAAGGGAGGAAGGGTTAGTGACACCAAGGAGAGGGAACCACGGGGGGAAGGGAGGGAGGGAGAGAGAGAGGGAGTGAGGGAGGGCTTGCTTACCGTCCAGTGCGGCCGGAGCGGTGGACATAGGAGTCCGAGTCATCACAAGGGCGGTACTGGATCACCAGATCCACCTCGCTGAGGAGGAAAGAAAGGGAGGGAGGGAGGGAGGGAGGGAAGAAGGGAGGATGAGAAACATCTGAAGAGGAAGAAAGGGAAGGAGGGAGGGAGGGAGGGAGGGAGGGAAGGGTGTACGTACGAGATATCAATACCACGGGCAGCGACGTCGGTGGCGATGAGGACTTTGAAAAAACCATCCCTGGGAGGGAGGAAAGAAGGGAGGGAAGGAGGAGGAGGAGGAGGAGGAGGAGGGAGGGGTGTGTGAGTCCATGAAGCATGTTACACACGCAGTGAAAAAGAAGAGAGGGAGGGAGGGAGGGAAGGAGGGAGGAAGGAGGGGCGTACGTACCTGAATTGTTTCAGGGTAATCTCCCGTTGGCGTTGAGTGATGTCACCGTGGAGGACGCGAGTGTTCTCCGCCGCATAGGGGGAGGAGGTCGAGAGCTCGTCGGCCTCGGATTTGGTCTGCGTGAAGACCATCACACGACCCCCGCAGGAGTGGGCCGCAATCACGTCCTCCAACACGTTTTTACGGGCAGAGTACGAGTCAGGCACCTTTGTGGGGGGGGGGGGGGGAGGGACGGGTGGAATGAATGGTGATGCTTCTTAATTTTTCATTTGCATTTCCTCCCATCCTTTTTGCTTCCTCCCTCCCTCCCTCCCTCCCCCCCTCCCTCCCTCCCTCTAGTCCTACCTTGACAGCGACGTGACGGATGGTGGTAGCGGCCCGATTGCCCCCACCAACGGCATCTGGAGGGGGAGGGAGG
>CP038110.1:903743-953990 GCA_004519485.1 Nannochloropsis oceanica | reverse complement strand
GAGATTTATCCAAGTTCAGTCCAGAAAAGAAGGCGCGAACAGATTTCTTCATCGTCATACTTGCCCTCCCTCTTTCCTTCCCTCTTTCCTTCCCTCCTTCCCTCCCTCCCCCCCTCCCTTCCCCCCCTCCCTCCTTCCCTTCCCCCCTCAGACGGAGGAACTGGCCATGGTGCGCGCGACGAAGAAGCTCAAGCAATGCGTTCAGGCACGGGAGGATCTCACGAGGGACTTAGGAAGGCCCCCGACGCTGGAGGAGTGGGCGGGTAAGTGTATTGTATACAGATAGATAGATGGATAAATTAGGAAGACCGCCGACGCGGGAGGAACGGGTGGATGAGTGTGGGGTGCGGAGAGAAAGATAGATATACAGAGGGGGGGATAGAGGCGTGTAGAGAGGGAGGTAGATGTACAGAGGGGGGGAATGGAGGCGTGCAGAGAGGGAGGTAGTATAGATATATGGGGTGGGGTATGAAGCACAAGCGAGATAGAGAGAGACTCGACCGTTTTCTCCTTACTCTCGCTCCCTCCCTCCCTTCCTCCCTCCCTCCCTTGCGTGTCCTAGGCGCGTTCCACATGGGCCCCGACGACTTTGGCACCGGCATCAAGGTCCTCCATCGCGCGTCCCAAGTGTAAGCCAGCCCTCCCTCCCTCCCTCCCTCCCTCCCTCCCTCCGTCATGGCCTCCCTTCATTCCATCTCACTTCCCCTCCTCCCTCCATTCCTCCATTCCCCCAGCCTCGTCAACAGCAACAGTGCATTCATTGCCTCCATCGTCCAGAAATACTACTCCACGGGCGTCGATTCCGCCGACCTGTTCCAAGAGGGCGTGGCGGGATTCCTCAAGGCTGCACATCAATTCGACGAGGTACTTACGACCCTCTTTGCCCTTCTGGCCCTCCCTCCTGCCCTCCTGACCTCTCTCCTTGCCTCATTTCCTTCCACATTTTCACATGTTGTCACGGTCGTTTCCAACCTCCTTTTTTCCCACCCTTCCCTCCTTCCCTCCCTCCCTCCCTCCCTAAGTCACGCGACTGCCGTCTCCGCACGTTTGCCTACCGCACAGTCAATCAGAATGTCTTCTTTGCCGCCGGTAAGGAGGGAGGGAGGGAGGGAGGGAGGGATGGACGGAAGGAGGGGAAGAAGGGAGAATGACACCTCCAGCTTCAATATCGCTCATGCACTCTGTATTCCCCCTCCCTCCTTTCCTCCCTCCAACAGCGAAAGCCTCCACTTTCCTCTCTTCTCCCCAAGACGTGCTTCGGAATGTATTTAAAGTAAGTTTATCCTCCCTCCCTTCCTCCCTTCCTCTCTCCCTCTCTTCCTTCCGCCATGTCCTCTTGGGCTTTGTTTCCCTCCCTTGTTCCCTCCCTTCTCCCCTCCCTCCCTCCCTTCCTTCCTCCCTTCCTCCCTCCCTTTCTCCCTCCCTCCCTCCGTCCCTTGTGCTGTTCTTAGAGCACCCCCCCCCTCCTCGCCTCCCTCCCTCCCTCCCTCTCATTTGTGTTCCTCATTCAATCCCCTCCATCCATCCCTCCCCCCCTTCCCTCCAGGTAAATCGTCTAAAGCGCCAATACGAGAGGGAGGGTGTGGAGAAGGAAGAAGAGGTGCTGGTTTTAATTGCCCAAGAACTAAAATGCAGTGTCAAAAAGGCGGCGCTGGTGCGTATGCCTGCCCCCTTTCCCTCCCTCCCTCTATCCCTCCCTCCCTCTATCCCTCCCGTCGTTCCCGCATGTGGATATGTACGGATTCTTTGGTAGTGATAGAGGCACGTCGACCCTCCCCCTCTCCCTCCCTCCCTCCCTCCCTCAGATCGAACGTGCGGCCCGTCCGTTGGTGTACGCGGACTCGCTGGGGGAGTACGTCGACAACCATCGGTGAGGGAGGGAGGGAGGGAGGGAATTGAACAGGGAAGGATATTATTACATTGACGGCGTTAGTTGGCTAACTTGTCTACCTTTTTAATGTACCGCATTTGGATGTCAGCATTGGCTAATGTATTTTTGTAATTAACCTCATTCAGTTGTCGGCTGGCGTCGGAGGGAGAGATGGTTCCCACGCCTTTGGAGTACGTTTCCACCATGAGGTAGGAAGGGAGGGAGGGAGGAGGGAAGGGGGGAGGGGGGAGAATCGAAGGGCCTGGACAAGCCTAGGGTCAGGTGGTTGATACTGATACACAACCCTACTTTTCTGAAACCATCCCTCCCTCCCTCCCTCCCTTCCTCCCTCCAGGCTGCGCGGCTACATTGACGATGCCCTGCATGCCCTGGACCCGGTGGAGCGAGACATTCTACGGATGCTCAAAGGTCTTGATGACGGCATGAGACGTACCCCGGCCCAAGTCGCACGTCTCCTTGAGATTAAGACCAAAGAGGTGCGTATGACGCCGGTCCTCACCCTCCCTCCCTCCCTTCCTCCCTCCTTCCCTCGGAATTTAGACTCATTCCGTTCCTCCCTCCCTCCTTTCCTCCCTCCTTCCCTCCCTCCCTGCCTCCCCGCAGGTCCGTCAGATCGAGGCCTCCGCACTGGCTAAGCTACAACAGGCTCTCGCCCCCGACATGGAAGACGTGTTGTCCTGCGCCCGGGCCGCGGACGACCGAGACAGGCAGGGGCTCTACACTGCTCCTTTCCAAGGGCGGGACCCCGTGCGGTTCAGCTCTTACTAAACCTCCTCCTTTCCCACCCCCTTTCCTCGCTCCTCTTCTCCCGGCCTCGCAATGAAGGGGAGGGATGGTTTGTGTTTGTGTATATATTGAAGGTATAGGACAGGAGAGCGGGGAGGGAGATACAATTGTGAGGCGGCGAGAGAGGGAGGATTTACATGACTACATGGGAGAAGAGATAGAGCGAATCATGAGAGTGAAGACATTAAGTCCAAAGGAAGGGAGGAGGAAGAGAAGAAGACAGAGGTGAAGGAGGAAGAGCGAGAAAAAGAGGACATAAGATCGAAATGTAGTGCCAGTGAATAAATAAATAGATCAAACACCATGCGCCCCCAAAGAAAAATGGAAACACAAACAACACGAAAAGAAAAAGAAAGAGGAAATGTAGGAGAGTAGTTGCTTTTTACGAAGCTACAAAATTCTTCCTCCTATCCCTTTCCCCTAACCTTTGGTGGTCACACTTGCTGGTGTTGGCATGGGCAACGGTATCTCGTCCAGACGATGCAGCGGGAATGTCCGCAAAAGGTTGGTTTATTTTAATGGCACATCTTATCAACTAATGAAAGCTTGGGCCTCCGTTTGTGCTTCTGGAATGGGACTGAATGCTGCTGCCGTAGCTGCTGCTGCTGCTGCTCAGCAGCAATGGCGTGAAAAGGATGCCTCCCATCTCCTTGTCTTTCCTGACACCACCTCCCCATAAATCTCAACCAATACAGCACCCAGGCTTCCATCAAGTGGCGGTGGGTTGAAGAAACGCATTGATACTCGCTTGCGTGCTTGGTGCTATCGCATGGCAGGCCATACGTCCTTAGAGATGAGAGCAGCCTCCTACCAGAGTCACAAAGACAAAAAGTCGGTCTGTCTCAAGTACAGGCGGTGGACTAAAAAGGTATTCGCGGCATCGTGAGGCATGCGGTCACGATGGCTTGCCTTATCATGGCGCGCTAAGGGAAACGGTGTGTTCTGGTAAAGGCATCGATTTGCCGCGGCAACGGCAGACACATCAGGGCAAGCAAGGAGCAAGGCTTATGCTGCTGCTGGAGCTGGTATTGTCGGAACCAGATGCTTGTCGAACGTGGACAGAATATTATCCCTTCTATTGCGCTTGTAACTGTGAAAGAGTGTGTGGTATATATATGTTATGAGATAAAGCAACTACGAGGAACATCGCCGCCCTAATTCCATCTTTATCCATGTTCCTGCTCCTTGTCTTTTGCCAACCTTCGTGCTCCAGCCTGTACACACCCACACCCGCACCCGCGCACCAGATCACTAGAACACGAAGCTTGAAGGAAAACTTGCCAAAGTTACCCTTTACCTCACTTCTCACAGTAGGTTTCAGTCCTTCCATTAAGTGTCTCTCACCATCCTTCGTCATTCCCTCCCCTACGACAGCATAAGAGATCAACAACCGACGCCCCACTTTGACTTCTTTGTTAAGCCTTGGCCGACAATGGGAAACACCGTTCCTAGTGCTGCCTCGGCAGGGGCAGGCGGCGCTCCCCCTGATGCCCGGGTGTTTTTGCAAAACGAATTAAACAAGTTCATCATTCAGGTAACCCAAGCGGATAGGAAGATGAGGGAGAGGAGGGGGGGAGGGGAGGGAGGGGCGGAAGGGACAGTTGGATGAAAACAATTGCAGGCGTGAGTGCTATCTTGTACCACGCAGAGCGCTTAATGCCGTCCTCTTTAGCTGCCGTCATCACCAAAACACACACCTTCCTACCCTCCCTCCTTCCCTCCCTCCCTCATTCCTCCCTCGCTCCCTCCCCTACAGGAGCAGCTTTCCAACAGCAAATTTATGAAGACCTACCGCTGCAAGGTCGATGGTTTCCCGGTGGTGGTCAAGGTGTATGTGAAGCGAGACGCCGAAGAGGTAGGTTTTGAGGGAGGGAGGGAGGGAAGGAGGGAGGGAGGAAGGACATTTGTCTGTCCTCCTCCTTCTATGAATTCGCATGGATCGCCGCAGAGACCACCAAAACAATCCTTTCTCGCCCCTCTCCCCCCAATTTGTTCTGCATTTCTCTCTCATATCCCAGGACCTGTCCGCGCATGAAGCCCGCCTTGCCATGCTGAAACGGACGCTCTCCCCTCCCGAGTGCTTTCCCAACCTGTTGCCCTACGCCAAGTGGGTGGTGGCCTCCTCCCCTCCCTCCCTCCCGCCCTTCGTAAGTTCACTCTTTCTTTCCGTGTATATACTTTCCTTCTTACTTTCCTTCTTACGTTACTTCTTCCCTATTGCCCTTCGTAAGTTCACACTTTCTTTCTGTGCGTACTCCCTCCCTCCTCCCCTTCCTCCTCCCCCCCTCTCCTCATCCTCCCCCCCTCTCCTCATCATCCTCCTCCTCCTCCTTCTGCTGCTGCTGCTGCTGCTGCTGTGATACCGGCTGTTGCTGCCGATAAAGAGGGATGCGCTCTGACTCCTCCTTGTCCGCTCTTTTCACCTTCCCTCCCTCCCTCCCTCCTCCCCTTCCTCCTCCTCCTCCTCCTCCTCCTCACCAACAACAGCAGCAACAGCCTTCCTCCCGACCCTCAATGCGAGGGGGCGGGGCCAACACTCCCGTCTTCCTCATCAGGCAGCACCTGGTTTCCAATCTCTACGACAGGTTCTCTTTCTCCCTCCATCCCTCCCTCCCTCCCTCCCTTTTTCCTTTTTTCATTCCACCTTCCTCCCTTCCTTCCCTCCCTCGCATTCAACATACTCAACACCACCCTACGCACCAATCTCCCCCCTCTCCCTCCCTCCCTCCCTCCCTCCCTCCCTCCCTCCAGGCTGAACACTCGCCCGTTCCTGTCGTCAGTGGAAAAAAGATGGATCACCTTCCAACTCCTCAAGGCCCTGGAGCAGGCACATGGGTAGGGAGGGAGGGAGGGAGGAAGGGAGGGAGGGACGGGAATTGCAACATTGGGCAACACCATTAATTTCCCCACCCTCCCTCCCTCCCTCCCCCCTCCCCCTTAGCGCGGGCATTGTGCACGGCGACGTGAAGAGTGAAAACGTCCTCGTCACCTCGTGGAACTGGCTCCTGCTCGCGGACTTTGCTTCCTTCAAGGTATGCCCTCCCTTCCTCCCCTGGCTTCCTCCCTCCCGTCCATTGCTTCCCTCTTTATCTTTTTCTTTTATTCCTGCGAGATTTCTCTTGTCTTGGCTTGTTTGAACGACACCAACAGACCGAACGGTGCCGCAGTCTGACTCCCTCCCTCCCTCCAGCCCTCCGTCCTCTCGGACGAGGAGATGAGCGACTACTACTACTTCTTCCACAGCGCCCAGAGGAGGAGGGGAGGCTTCACCCTGGCCCCTGAACGACTGGGGGGGGGGAAGGGGGAGGGAGGGAGGGAGGGAGGGGGAGGGAAAACTGCCTTGTTGGTGGGCCTGGAAGGAAGGGAGGGAGGGAAGGAGGGAGGTGAGGAGGAGCTGCGGCCAAGCATGGATATGTTCTCGCTTGGGTGTGTGCTGGGAGAGATGTATATGGACGGGGAGGGCCCGTTCGATCTTCCGGGTATGCTGGAGTATCGAGGTGAGGGAGGGAGGGAGGGAGGGAGGGAGGGAGGAAAGTAAATGAGTCACAGGAGGACGCACATATACATCTGCATCCATTTATACATCCATACATCCATCCATCCATCCATCCATTCATACATTCATGCATACATGCATACATGCATACATACATGCATACATACATACGTATCTCTCAGGCTGTTCCTCCGAGAGAGCTTTTCTGCTGGCCCGCACCAACAAGATCACCGATCCCATTCTTCAGGTACTTCCTCCTCCCCTCCCTCTATCCCTCTCTCCCTCCCTCCCTCCCTCCCTCCCCCCCTCCCTCCCTCTTTCTGTCATTTCAACACACTCATCCGTCCCCCCCTTCCTCCGTTCCTCCCTCCCTCTCTACCGTAGGACGTGGTCTGTCGCTTGCTGGCCCGCGATCCACGGAGACGGAAATTGAGCGCACAGGCCGTCAGGGAGGAGGTAGGGAGGGAGGGAGGGAGGGAGGGAGGGAGCGATGGAGCGAGGAAGAAAGAGAGGGAGGAAAGGAGGGAGGGGACAACACATGCACGACAAATCTCAGACCGAATGTACTCTACCCTCCCTCCCTCTCTCCCTTCCTCGCAGCTGGAGGCCAAGGGGTGGTTCCCCCCGGCCTTTGCCTCCCTCCTTTTCCCCTTCCTCGCCGCCCTTCAAGCCCCTGATGTGACAGCGGACGATCGAGTCTACGCCGTCTGCGCCCGGTAACGACCCCTCCCTCCCTCCCTCCCTCCCCCCCTGCCTCCCCCCCTGCCTCCCTCCCTCCCTCTCTCCTTCCCCATCTGTCTGTCATCATTCTCAAGCCGTCTGTGTCCGGTAACGACCCTTTCCTTCCTCCCTCCCTCCCTCCCTCCCTCCCTCCCTCCCTCCCTCCCTCGCTGCCACCCGTCTTACCACTTTCTAGCCCTAATTAAACGTCCTTCCTCTCCCTCCCCCCCTCCCTAGGTATGGCAGCATTCTCCACGAAGTGTGCGGTGAGGGGACGGAAGACCCGGAGGGAGAGGTGAGGGTGGAGGGAGGGAGGGAGGGAAGAAAGGAAGGAGGGGAGGAGGAAGGGAGGGAGACGAGGAGGGAGATGAGGAGAGAGCGGCAAGGAGATGGAGATAGGAGGGAAAGGGGGAAGAGGGAAGCGGGCAATGCATTTTTTACCCTTATACTCTCGTCGTACGACCATCAATTACTCATCTCCCTCCCTCTCCCTCCCTCTCCCTCCCTCCCTCCCTCACTCCCTCTCCCTCCCTCCCTCCCTCCCTCCCTCCCTCCCTTCCTCCCTCCCTCCCTCCCTCCCTCCCTCCCTCCCTCCAGGCCTTTTTCCAGCGGTACTGCAGCTTGGTCCGTCGAGCCGAGGGGTTGGCACTCGCCGAGGAGGAGGAGGAGGAGGAGGAGAAAGAGGGGGGGGAGGGAGGGAAGGAGGAAGAGGAGGAGGAGGAGGAGGAGGAGGAGGGGGGAAGGGGAGGAAGGGAGGGATGGAGGGAGGGAGAGTCGCTTGAAGCTATGGTGGAGGAGACTCGGCGCTTCCTCGCCTCTCTAAAAGATGCTTACCCCTCCAACAACAGCAGCAACAACGACAACATCAACAGCAGCAGTAGCAGCCACCCTTCTCCTCACCTTTCCTCCTCCTCATCCATTCCCCCCCCCTCCTCCACGTATCCTCCTCCCCTTCCCCCCCCTCCTTCCCCGTCCGCCCTCCCTTCCTCCCTCCCTCCCCCTCCTCCCGTCGCCCGCCGGCGTGGCAGCAAGAAATACTACCCGGAAGACTCCGCCCTCATCATCCTCCTCCACTTCCTCTGCACCCAGCTCCGACACCTTCGGCGGCCATCCGTATGTGACGGAGGGAGGGAGGGAGGAAGGGAGGATTACAGCTTGACGTCCCTCTCTAGACTAATTTCTCAACCGAACCCACCTCTTATCCCCTCCCTCCCTCCCTCCCTCCCTCCCTGCCTTCCCTTATCAGGGCAAGGCCGTGACCCTCCGGCTGCTGTATCGGTTGGGGTGTTACTGCGAGGAAGACGTACGCCTGAACCGGTGAGGGGGGGGGAGGGAGGGAAGGCGGGAAGGCGGGGAGTGTAAATATGAAGCAATCCATACCCTCGAAAGCATCTCACTCTCCCTCCCTTCCTCCTTCCCTCAGCCTCCTCCCCTACTTCCTCCCTCTCCTCCAGGACAGCAGCGCTTACGTCCGCGCCACCGCCCTTCGTGTCATCACCCTCCTCCTGGCCTCGGTCTCCACCTTCACGGTACCTCCCTCCCTCCCTTCCTCCCTCCCTCTCTCCCTTCCCATTACATCACCACCACTATTTCTGACAACCCCTCCCTCCCTCCCTCCCTCCCTCCGCGTGCAGGAGGACGCCTCCTCCCTCTTCTTGACCTACCTCTTCCCAGAAATCCATAAGCTGCTTCAGACAGGCCACGAGAGCGTAAGGGAGGGAGGGATGGTAGAAACAGCACAGAGGACGAGCTTAATGAGCTTCTTAATAATGACTCTTCGTTTTCACACAACCCCCTCCCTCCCTCCTGCCCTCCCTTCCTTCCTCAGGAGTTGGTCCGTGTGGCTTTTGCCGAGTGTGTGGCTTCGCTGGCTGGGAGCGCCAAGCGGTGCCTGGAGGGAACCTACGCCCGCAAGGTGAGGGAGAGAGGGAGGGAGGAAGGGACAGAGGACGTGGGGGAGGAAGGGAGGGAAGAAGGGAGGGAGGAAGGGAGGGAGGGAGGGGCATGAAGTTGGGATGAGGAGATTGACCCTTTCCCTCTCTCAATTCCACACAGGCGGCGGCTGCTGCTGCGGCGGCGGCGGCGGCTGCCTCCACTGCTCCCCCTTCCTCCTCATCCTCCTCCTCCTTCTCCTCAACTACCGACGGCCCTCCCTCCCTCCCTCGTTCCATTTCTCCTCCTCCCAAGGGGTTGGGCTCGGGAAGGGAAAAAACCTACGACGAGGAACTCGGTGAGCTGCATCGGGTCATCCAGGTAGGGAGGGAGGGAGGGAGGGAGGGAGGGAGGGAAGAAGGGCCTTGCTCACGCTTGTTTTCCCTGTCCACTACCGCAGGGATGGATCCAGGCCCTCTCCCAGGATAATCCCTCCGCCCCCTCCTCCTCCTCCTCCTCCTCCTCCTCCTCCTCTATCTCCCGCCCTCCCTCCCTCCCTCCCCCCCGCCCTTCCTCCCTGACGCGGCGGGCCTTGCTGAGGGATGTGATGCATCTTGCCCTCTTCTTCGGGCCCGACACGACTCTCGACCACCTCGTGCCCCTCCTTTCCACCTTCTTCAACGATAAGGTGCATTCCCTCCCTCCCTCCCTCCTCTCGGCCTTACTCCCTCCCTCCTGGCCTGGCAACTTATCAGTTTTCCCTCCCTCCCTCCCTCCCTCCCTCCCTCCCTCCCTCCCTCCCTCCCTCCCTCCCTCCCTTTCTCCCTAGGTTGACTGGGAGTTGCGGTTTGCACTCTGTGACCATATTCCGTCCTTGTGCGCCTTTGTCGGGTCCTGGGCCACGGCGCAGGTAGGGAGGGAGGGAGGGAGGGAGAGAAGGAGGGAGGGAGGGAGAGAAGGAGGGAGGGAGGGAGGGAGGGAGGGAGTGAGGGAGGGCTCGCTGTGACCATATTCCGTCCTTGTGTGCCTTCGTCGCGTCCTGGGCCACGGCGCAGGTAGGGAGGGAGGGAGGGAGGGAGCTAGGAATGACCTCCACCGATGCTCATACTTTGATGTTCTTCATGCGTTGCTAATGCCTACAGTTTATTTTGCCCTGCATCGACACGGCCCTGGTGGATGTGGAGGAGCGTGTAGTGGCCAAGGTGAGGAGAAATAGGGACCGGCGGAGGGAGGGAGGGAGGGAGGGAGGAAGGGAGGGAGGGAGGGAGGGAAAGGCAAGGCAGGAGTTATGCAAATTGTAGGGCAACGCTGTAAACGTCATCTTCTGGAGTCTTTCCATACTGGACGAAATTCCCGTGGTCACTCACCTCCTTGGACACCCCCCTTCCCTGCCCTTCCTCCCTCCCTTCCTCCCTCCCTTCCTCCCTCCCTTCCTCCCTCCCTTCCTCCCTCCCACCCCAGGTCCTGTCATGCCTCGCCACGCTTGTCGACCTTGGCCTGCTTCCTCGTTCCTCCCTGTGGGAAAAAACGCGCATGGCGGCCCATCTGCTGCTCCACCCGTCGGGGGCCGTGAGGCATGAGGTAGGGAGGGAAAGAGGGAGGGAGGGAGGGAGGGAAAGGAGGGAGGGAAAGGAGGAATGCTGCTGCTCATTATTGTCACTCAACTTTCTACACAGGCGGTCTTCCTTCTGAGCACCGTTGCTCACTACGTGGGGTGGCCTGACACGGAGGTGTTTCTCGTGCCGCTCATTTCTCCCTATCTCAAGTAAGGGATGGATGGAGGGAGGGAGGGAGAGACGGCCGGATGTATTTGAGAGAAATGTCATTCGTCATGTCTTCCATGCATGCTTTCGAACGCCCCCTCTCCCTTCCTCCCTCCATTTCTCCCTCCCTCCTTCCCTCCCTCCCTCCTTCCTGCCCTTCTTTCGTCCATAGGTACGACCTGGTGGGTCGTGCCCCCTCCTCTTCTTCCCCGTCCTCGTCCTCGTCCCCCCCCCCTCCCTTCTCTCCTTCCTCCCTCCACGCCTGCCTTCGTGCGCCTTTGACCCGCACCGTCTTCAGGACTGCTCTGTTGGAGCAAGGGAAGAAGAAGAGGAGGAAGGGAGGAAGGTGGGCGGCAGGGCTGGAGGGAGGGATGGAGGTGGAGGGGAGTGTCGTGTTGGTTGGCGGAAAGGAGAAGGCAGGAAGGGAAGAAGGGAAGGAGGGAGGGAAGGAGGGAGGGAAGGAGGGAGGGAAGGAGGGAGGGAAGAGACCATTCACGGCAGAGGAAGCGATGCGGGCGGCGGCAATGGAGGAGGAGAAGGTAGGGGAGGAAAGAGGGAGGAAGGGAGGGAGGGAGAGAGGGAGATTGGACGACAGACCCCACAAACTTAAATTCATGCATGCATGTTCACACACCCGTCCCTCCCTCCCTCGCTCCCTCTCATCCTCCCTCCCTCCTCCCTCCCTTGCCCCCCCGCACCCTCAGGAGAAAATTCGTCTCCTTGAGCCGTACCTCGATCTGGCTGCCCGACACTCCCTACTGCTCGGAGGCAGTACTGCTGCGGCTGCTGCCACGGACGGGAAGGGTGAAGGGAGGAGAAGGAAGGGAGGCAGCGAGGAAAAGGACAGGTGCGTTTGTGGACCTTTTTTTTTCGCTGGCTTACCACGAGCTTTCCCTCCCTCCCTCCCTCCCTCCCTCCCTCCCTGCACCCTCTGATGCCCCCAAATTGTTCTCTTTCGTCCAACCCACTTATTAACATCCCTCCCTCCCTCCCTCCTTCCCTCCCTCCACCCTCCCTCAGGCTCTCCACCGCCATCCCCCCCCTCCACCACAGGTCGTGGCATTTGCCCGCGGCTTTGACCCGTTCCATTTCGCTGCCGCACCAGGTAGGGAAGGAGAGCGGGAGGGAGGGGGGGAAGGAAGAGGGAAGGAGGAAGGGTAGAAGCACTGATGGTATTTACTTGCAGGGGAAGCCAACGGGATAATTGTGACGCACAAGCTTCTTCTTTACCTCCAAATACCTGCCTCCCTTTCCTCTCTCCCTCCCTCCCTCTCTCCACACAGTACTACACCACCCTTCCCTCCTTCCATCCTTCCCCGCCCCCCTCCCTCGATCGCTACCGGTCGCAACCCCTGGCACTCCTCCGCCCCTCCGTGGAGGGGGCGGGAGGGAGGGAGGGAGGGGGGGAGGGAGGAGGGGAGGGAGGGCTGGTGGCGCTGGAGCGACTGTTTGGGGTGTCGCTGGGCTTGACGGAAGGAGGGCTACTGTCGTCGTCCTTCTCCCGGGAGGTGGTGGGAGGGAAAGGGAGAGGGGAGGAAGGTACGTCTATGGAATTATGGGAGGAGGGGGGGGAATGAGGGAGGAAGTGGTGTTGTTTTCGTCATGATACATTGCGTTGTATGTACGTGTATATCGGTATATGTTTCTATGTGTACACATGTACATACTTTTCTCTTCATATCACTTTCGAATCCCTCCCTCCCTCCTCCCTCCCTCTTCCGTTCAGGTGGTGGGGGGTACTATGCGACTTTCCCTCCTACGGCCGCCGTCAGGCGACAACAGCAACAGCCGCAGCAGCAGCAGCAGCAACAACAACAGCCGCAGCAACAGCAAGAGGGAGGGAAGGAGGGTGGAGGGGAGGGAGGGATGGAGGGAGGGCGTGGAGGACCGTCATTGTTCTTGCCGGTCCACACATTACAGGGTGGAAGCACACCCCAGACGCAGGTGAGGGGGGAGGACGGGAGGGAGGGAGGAAGGGAGGGAGGGAGGGAGGGAAGAGGCCATATATACGTGACTTTGTCTCGCTTGTTAACTCGCAGATCGCACTCTGACTTTTCACCCGCTCGCCCTCTCTCCTTTCCTCCTGCTCCAGGTCCAGCGTCTGCAAGCCCTACGCGCCCCCCCCCTCCCTCCCGACATGGGTGCTCTCTGCCATCCTTCCACGGGCCACAAATTTTCCTACTACGTACAGGTAGGAAGAGAGGGAGGGAAAGAGCGAGCGAGGGAGGAAGGGAACGAGGGAGGGAGGGCGGGAAGGAGGGAGGGGTGAGAAAGGGGTGTGGTAAAAAAATTCACCTGGCTAAAACTTCTTATTTTCCGTCCTTTTTGGTGTCAAACAGTCTGTCTATGACCTTCCTTCCTCCTCCTCCTATCCCTCCGTCGGCTCGTCCTACTCCTCATCGGCGGTGGACCCCCTCACGGCGGCCCACGAGGAGAGGAGCAGGGAGAGAGAGAGGGCAATGCAAGCCGCCTGGCGACCAAAAGAGGGCATGTTGGTGTCCACATTACGGGAACACACCAAGGGAGTAAATCGAATGGCGGTAGCGCAGGTAGGGAGGGAGGGAGGGAGGGAGGGAGGGAGGGAGGGAGGGGGAGGAAGGGAGAGGGAGGGAGGAGTTTCTTAGGTCTATCAGCGCCTCTTTGATCGAGCAAATTCCATCTTGGTCTTCTCTCATCATAAATTTGACCTTCCCCCTCCCCCCCTCCCTTCCTCCTTCTCACCCTCCCTCCCTCCCTGCCTTCCTCCCTCCCTCCCTCCCTAGGACTATACCTTCTTCGCCTCTGCCTCCGACGACGGCCACATCAAAATCTGGGACTTACGGGGTTTGGAATCCAATGTCTCGCCGCGCTCGGCCTTGACCTACTCGCGACAGGTAAGGAAAGAGGGAGGGAAGGAGAGAGGCAGGGAGGATGGAGACACCTATGTTTACATCTCCTGATGAGTGACCGTACTTCCCTACACCTCTTCCTATTTTTGTTCACCATACACACGCGTAGGGTGGGCGCATCTTGGACGTTACGATGGTGGATAACACCCACTCTATTGCGTCGGCCTCCTCTAATGTACGTTCTGAAGGGAAATTGTAGGAATAGATAGGGAAAGATGGCGAAGAGGATGGGTAGCTCAGGGTTTCTACGTGTTGCGAAATACATAAATTTATCTCAATTCATATTTGACTTAATATCATTTATGTGGTTTCTTTTCTTTTTCCGATTCTGCCGCTCCTCTGTCTTTTCCTCCCTACGCCTATACAGGGCACAGTCCACGTCTGGCGCGTCGACGTTGTCTCTGGTAGCGGTCGGAATGGCCTGCCTTCCTCTTCTTCCTTCTCTCCATCTTCTATTGGCAGTAGTGCGATTGGGTCCTCGGCGGCGGCTTCTCCGTTCTCGTTGCCAACCATGCGACGTGGTAAGGAGGAGAGTTTAGTTCACACATGCTTGTAATGGTATCGTCAAGTGCCAGTTCAAACACGTAATTATTTTATTTGTCAATCACTTCTTTCGCGCCTTTTTCACCTCTACGAAAAAGTGGAACTTTAAGTCACATTCCTTTTTTCCTTTCGCACGCCAATCATCAGGTGTCCGAGTCGCAGGCAACGGCACTGTGATCCGTACTTTGGACGTCAAAGCTGAAGGACCGGTAGTGTGTATCGCGCACTTTAACACCGAGAGTGCATCTTTGCTCGTGTATGCGACACAGGTATGCGTGGGTGGTGGAAGTCGGAGCTGGAGTTGGGGTAGGAGAGAAGCTTGGCAGATGAGCTCTATCAGAAGAAAAGCTACATTTTTTAATTTGAGATAGGATTCTTGCGTGCATCCGACCATTTAATACCATTTCGTTTACACAAATTATTAATCAATATGTATAAATTATTTCCAGAGGGGTTGTATTCATTGCTGGGATTTGCGTACCGACAAGGAAGTCTGGATCTTGACGGTTCCGCGGGAGCTGGGGTACCTCACGGCACTGACACTCGGTAAGAAATTCCACGGATTTTGTTTTGCATATGTATTCTCATCGCCACTTGTCCTTGTAATTAGCGGCACGCTTCTGAGACAAGTCCCGAGATTTGACATCTTTATCTTTGTCGCATGTCACAGGCACAGACCGACAGTCATGGTTAGCGTGTGGGACGAATCGAGGCTACCTTCTCCTCTTTGATCTGCGGTTCCTTCTTCTCGTCAAGGTACGAACTGCACACGAAAGATTTTTGGTAAATTATTTTTGTGAGTTTAAATAGCCATCATGTGCTTCGCCACCGGCATGGTGGCATTTACTGCAACAGCCTAAGGGGGGAAGGATAAAATTACGAAAAATGTATCAACTACAAGAAGTAATAGCGTCTTGCTCGTGCAGGCATCACATTCGTTGACGCTCACTCTTTTTCCTATCGCAATCGCAATCCAGGTCTGGCGACACTCGGCCCGTGGTCCTATCCATCGTTTAGCGGCCGCCACGCGCTTGCCGCAGAATCCCCAAGATGCAGAAGAGGAGAGGGGGGGGGGTTACATTCCATCGGACTCTCCCTCGCCTGCCGGAAGACCATTATTGTTTGTGGCGGCAGGGGCGAATGAGATGGCGGTCTGGGACTTGCAAGTAGGGGGCAAGTGCAAGCATTGCTTCCGCTCAGTGTTGCGCGGGAAGGTGGGCAAGGAAAGAAGGAGGGAGGGAGGGGGCAGTACGGGCCATCCTCGTATCGTTTGTCTTGCACATTTGCTCGTTAGTCACACAATACTCGCTTAACTGACCTTTCTTCCTTTTTCTCATTCTTCTCGACACTCCAGAATGACATCAACGGCAGTCCTCTCATGACAGCCCCACTGCCCACCCTAGAGAAGGTGCCCTTGCCATCCTACCATCGAGACCCAGTGCTACATGGAGTGGACGCGTAAGTGATGAATAGCGGCTAATGGGGAACGGGGGTGAGAGGGTCGTAACGTATGTGAGGTGGACCTTGATATTAGTGAGGTATCTTGCGTCAGAGATGTGTCATGTGCAACTTATTTATGGCGTTGTTCTTATTCGAGACCGTATCAAGATCCCATCATGATTCGATCCCACATAATCTATGTATACTCATATTACTTGCACATTTGCACGCACTCTTGAACAAATCAAACAGGTACAACGAGGCCCTCCGCGAGCTCTCCTTCCGAAGCGCTGCCGCTCATGAACCTTCCGTCCGCGCCATCATGGGTCGAATCACAAACAACCCGGCATCGTCGTACCTCATCACCGGTAAGGAGAGACAGATTTTGGTTCAGTGCGAAGATCTGTTTTCTGCTGCAGAAACCACGCTAAGTTTTTCTTGCTCTTCGCGAAAGTATTCACCTTCCTTTTGCCTACCATTGTAAACCTTTTCACTCCTGAAACACTCAGGTTCGAGCGACCAACACATCCGCTGCTGGGATTTCGCGTCCCCGTCCAAGTGCTACACCGTCTCAGGTCTTCTTCCCGGCCAACCACCACCGCACTACATCTCCCCCCTTTTCAACCGGCCTAAGGCTCCGTACGTATCGCATCAGAACACAAGCACTGGTAAACTCTTTTTGTGTCAGGACTTTCTTCTCCCGCCCATCGAGGCCATTTTGCCCAGTCGCCTGCCCGTGCGGGAGCAGCGGGGACCCGTGACACCCGTCACGCACCACACCAACGTCATTATGGATCTAAAGACAGTGGAAGTGCCCATGCGCTTGATGCTGTCTTGCTCGAAAGACGAGACTGTCAAGGTCTGGCGGTAGTAGTGGGGACGTGTTTGTTACACGACGAGGCGGGGAAGGAGAAAGATAGGAATGGGGCGCAAGAGTGGATAGTAAGTGATGAGTGTACAAAAGAATGTAATAACATAGATTAGCGAGGTAGTACAGTGATGGGGAAGGGGAAAGATAGGAAAAATTATAAAAGCATTGGCTATCAACGACACGGAGAATATTAAGATTGTATTTAAGGAGCGATCAAATGAAGAAAATTATTTGTCAAATTAAAAAAGCGCGGAATTCTCATAGAGGACGTAATTATGGTCAGCACTTCCCGGCCGAGCCCGCAGGTTCCATCGCTCTTGTTGCCCAGTTGCGCAGTGGATTCCATTGCTCCAGTGATCCCGGATTGCCCCCTCGCACCTGTGGACCCCGTGGTACCTGTTGCACTCGTAGCTCCAGAGCAGGCGCATATTGAAGTGCTGGCGCAAAGTGTGGGTGGCTTTGGTCTACTCGGGATTTCATGCCGAGGCGTTTGTTAGCGATGAGGCCGTTATTTTTCCCTTTCTTAAACAAATTGTGCCAATGTAAGAAAGGGGACGAAAAACAAGAATAAGTCGCGTACTTTTCTCAAGCACACTTTGCTCGGAGCAAGTCATTTCATAGAACTCGTAGAAATGTAAAAAATAAAGTGCACCGTTTGAACCTCTGTTAATGATTGATTGATTAATTTAGGGATACTTTTGTGATTTCACCTTGGTTAAGCATCTTAATTTATCGACATATTGAAACAGGTCAAAAATAATCATTCACGAGTCAGGTGGGGAAGTCTTTACCATGGTTAGGGTGGGGGGGAGGGAGCTTGGGCCACCACCCATTGTGATGAAATTCCTATTGCTTTGTAAGTGAGCTTACTTTAAGAGGTGGGATGTTCAGGGGATGGAGCGGCGGGATAGCAGTTCCACTTATCGGGTTAATGCTGCACGGTATTACTAGGGCACCATGCGCCGCGGTATCCATGCATGAGATCGGCAAGCATTATGCAGGTCTTGAGGGCCGTGGGACGGGTCATGCCTTCCCAGAGGCATCTCGGTAGTCTAGGGTCTTTGCCCGGGCTGGCTCTGAAAGGCCTTTGGGAGAGGAGTTTGCGGGGGCTCCCGGCTGTGGGCCTCTGCGTCGATAAGAATTAGGCAAGCGAGAAGCTCAGTGCTCTAGAGCTGTGGGATGGCAAGGCATGTGGTGAGGAGGACACCACATTCGGCATATGGTGTGTGACACCAGAGGTCAACTGAACGCTCTTTCCCATGAGGGTGCGGAAAATGTATAGCTTAAAGTGTAGTCCAATGGCTGCGTGGAGACCAGTCATTCGGATTTGAATTGGAAGGGTGTGCTCAGGCATAGTCACAAGGATTCGGCGATAATGGGATTCTCGTGAGAAGCAGTAGAAGGCCAGTCTGCGGCAAATTAGGGGAAGTAAACCTTTTTTCCATGCGACCATGTTAACGTCTTCTTTTCAGTGTGTCTTGCGGTCGATGTCTCTATCACCTCCAAGCTCTGGAGTTTCAAGGTCATTCAGTCTCTTACCGAAAAGTCGCAACGTGCCTATTATGCAACGGAGGGATGACGTTGCAAAATGTGTGAAGGCGCTTCTGAAACGTTTCACCACACATGGATAGAACCATGAGTCTGTGAATTCAGCCGTAACGTGTAGTTTGCGCTTTTGGGCGAGGAGGTGGTATGGCCATATTGTGTGTGTTGTCCATTAGGAAGCTAGAGCTTTTGTTATGGAGCAGCCCCTATAGTCGACGGACCGCAAGGAAGATCATGCGATATAAGGCTGTATATCCCACGTTGACTACGGGTGTGGAGGACAGCGGCGTGTACCACTTGTTTGACATTAATGGCGATGAGGCGAGGTTCTGGGAGTTTCCGACTTGAGAGGTGCACGAAACTTCGAGTTGATCAATGCATCCGATAGTAGATGCCTCGTCTCTAGGTGAGGATAAAAGTACGACGTGTGCGAACAGGGCCGTGGTGGGGGTTGGTTCGAGGTTCACCCCCACATATAACAAGGAGCCGCCTTGGGGGAGAGTCCAATTGAGGTCGAACTCGTCGAGGGGAATGTGGAAGGGCCCAAAGTCGAGTCTCCCCTATTTGCAGTGGAGAGTCATGATATGTGACTTGGGGTTGAATCGCATGTGCCGGAGCTCCGCCCACCGTTGGCTCCGCCCACCGTTGGGCAGAGCCAACGGTGGGCGGAGCTCCTGTGAACATTCAATTCTGGAGGAATAGGTCACCAATGCCGGTAACGGTGTCAGGAAAGAGGAAAAAGGAGAGGAGCCAAACGACGTCAGCAGGTAGGGTTGGGGAGAGGATGAGTGTAGGAGGACCAATGAATAGTGGTAAGTCGGCCGGGTCGTGTCCGCGCATGCGTCGGATAAAGTCTTCCATCATGAAGAGACAGAGGAGGGGGACCTCTGTGTGAATAAGGAAGGACAAGACGGCACGTAAAAGACTCGCTGAGCGCCAGGGTTGAGTTTGATGAGTTCGACGCATCAAATATCGTCAACGTCACATCATGTCAACCCCACATCGACGTCCGAGTCGAGAGCTCCGTGGGGAAGACACCTCCCCTCGTTCCCGTGCTGCGCCAGCCTGTCTGATAAGAGGTACGTTTTCTCTTCTCCGGGGAAAGACTGGACGGCGTGGTCATTCAAGGCCTCTACATCCTTGTTCTTGAAGGTGAGGATGGCACAATCACTTAGAGTCTTCTCCGTTGTATTGCGCGCGTCATTGAAATCCCCGTAGACGTGGTCGAGGAGCTAAATGGGTTGTAGTTTAGCTCTGGCGGAGGGTGCATGAAGGGGGGCAGGAGGATTTCCGACTGGGGTGGAGGGGGAGGCGGGGTGGCATTGGGGGTGCCTAAAGTTGGAGGGGGTGGGGCTGCTTGTCCTTCCCTTACCGCGAAGAGGAGGTCTGCAAACCATCGGAGGAGGGTGGGATCCTGGTCCGCGTCGTGCACCGCACAAATACACATGTTTTCCTCCAGGGTAAGGGCACGGACACTTTGCAAGAAAGGACTGCAAATGAGGAAAGCGCACACGGTAGCATTTTGGTCGTCGTCTCGGACCACTGGGAGGATTTGAAGGAGATCTGCGAAAGAACGACGACCTTCTCCCCAAAGAGAACATGTGCAAGGTCCAGGTGTACCTTATAAGCCGTAAGGTCCCGTTGTGCTTTGTCGAGGGCCTCGAGGTTGTCCCGGTGCAGTATGTAGATCACGTCAATGAGGATGGAGCGGGTGGCGAGGAATATGCGACCCCTGTCATTGTTGGGTGTGACACCGCACGGTTGCCCTGTGGCAATGTCCCGTGCGAGCTTGCAACTGGAGTGGAATGTGGCCCCGCCCTCCAAAAGGAACGCCGCGATGACTGTGGCGGCCATGTCAAGAGCGATGGCGCATTGGGACCTGATCCGGTTCATGAGCCCTTGATTTAGGTGCGTCTTGCCACATCCCCCTAGGCTGCAAATGAGAAACATTCCGAATGGGGGGCGAGCCTGAGCAAATGCGTCGGCTTGTTGCGGCGTGTGCGGGGAACAAGCAATAGCCTCGGCTACGGCGTCGTAAGCCTCGCTCTGCAGTCGGTTCAGGCCAGGGAGAGCTTGGACATTTTTGGTGAAAAGGTGACCTGCCGGTCAGCTGTGCGTTCGGCTGCCCGCCCCTCTGGCTTTTCTCGCCACTCTCGACGTTGACGTCAGGCTAACGTTTGGACTTCTTGCTTCTAGAGGCAAGTACCACGACAGTTCGCTCACGGATGAAAGACACCCTGTGACACACACACACACACACTTACAGGCTTACGGGATGTCTAAATTGTCGTCGGAAGAAGGCTCTAGTGCCTCGTCCACTACAAGGAATGCTGCCAGGAGCCTGCCAGTGGCTGCTCTGGAGGCAGATGCGGAGGAGCGGGCCAAGCGCGCCCAGATCTCAACCTGTACACCACAGCCCAACGGGTGGAGTAGGAGAATTTTATTGTGTGACGCTCCCCCCTCCTGTTCAAGCCCTTCAATAACGATAAAGGGGTGGCTATTACTGTGTGGGCTGCAACGAGTGGAAGAGAGGAAACTCCTTGCAGGCGGACGACCACCTGAGGAATCGCTATCCAGACGAATGGACTCGCGTCAAACGCCTCTCTAACGCAGAGGCGAGTGATATCGTGTAGGCCTCGTCTTCTGGATCGAAGGTGCAGACCAAACTTCACCACCATCAATACTGGTGGGGCCAGGCCCTCCAACACGTGCACAATTACCTTAAAGGCAGACCAAAGGCATTCGAGCTCATTTCCTTGGTGCACGAGGTGATTTTACGGGAGCATAGCCACGAAAGATTTTGGAGGTATTCAAAGCACTTGAGAGACCTGGCCCGTTCAAGAAGACGGCCCCTAGTGCTCGACATTTTGTTGGATGCCAGGTTTGCCCGCAGCCTCCGACCCTTTAACCTCGGCAACGACCAAGCGTTTGAGTATTTTGTGTCGACCATCGCCCCCCGAAATAGGCTGCCGACAACCCAGACTGTACGCAAGCATGTGGGGGTAATGTTTGTCCAGTGCAAGGTGCTCATCAAGGGCTATATCACCCCGCTGGGCTCGGATAAGGGGTTTGGTCCAGCATGTTGTCTGACCGCCTGCCTTCAAACCGCTTGGGCCGGACGCAACGACAGATCCTACAACGGCACACTTGCCAACATGCAGAACGACGACTTCAGGCCCCGCCTCGTCTGCTTGGACATGGTGAAGTGCTTGATAAAGCACCACACGGCTGCCATGATCACCGAGATGCTGGCCAAGACAATTGAACACTTCAATATTCCTCATGCCGCTATCTTCGGCACGGTCCTAGACACTCGGTCGAATGTAAAGGAAGGTGCATGAGCGCCATTTTTTTAAAATAATTTTTTTATTGCGATTTGATTTGATCTATTCATTCATTTACTTATCGATCGAAAGACACGTATACGTGTGTGTCTTTCCAAGATGTTTTGATTAAAGAAGGGCACTTCCCCATTGCTTCTGTCCTTGCATGATCATGCATGATTCCTGCTGAGCCAGTTGGATGGATCTCTTCGATATGCGTGACAAACATTATATTTAACTTTGTTCCACATACATATTTTCCAGGCGTGCTAGACGTTGGTCTCAAGTCCTCCTCATGTACTACAAATGCCTTACAGCGGACCGTCATCAACTCCCTGAACGCTGCCTTTAACATTAAGATTATGCTGAGCAGGATGAAGTCAGCTGTGGCCATCATGCGCATGAGCCACTCCCAAACGGCTTACCTGAGGGAGGCACAGCGGGCAGCAGGCATGTTTGATCACCAGCTCATTCAGTCTATGCAACACGGTGGAGCTCAGTCGCTTTGCCATCGAGGGCCTGCTAGAGCAGCGGCTCACAATCGATCCAGACGCCTTCAGTGCCCTGCGCAATCTACTCGCCATGCTCGATCTCTCTCGATTCTAAAGGCGGAGTTTGGCACAGCCAGGAAGGTGGTGTCTGCCATCTTCAAGCTTAAAACACTCATGGCTGCTGAGAGGGTCGTTCTTGCCACCTGTGTCAGGGCCAGACCATCCTGGGTCCAGTGCCGAGGTTGTTGCTACGGACCTCTACAGCGGTGTCCAGAAAGTCCGCCAGCATATGTCAAAGACTCGTTCCGGGTGTTTCTCATACCTCTGTGGATCAACGCTCTGTATAAACTCCATTAGGCTTAGATTGAAGCCAATTTCACATGGCTTTAAATCGGTAAGCTTCTCTTCTCATAGGGATACCCTTTCTCCGTCAGAAGCCCTCTTAGATCCCTAAACCAATAAAAGCGCGAAGCGCGTATGAAAAACAAAAACACCACAATAACATAAACCGGGTTAGGGTTAGGGTTAGTTTATGTCTTTTACCGTGGTTCGTTCTTCTACGGAAACAACTCAATCGCTTTTTACTCGTTTAATTAACCCTAAACCTCGTAATCAAAGGGGGCTTGAGCAGACGGCGCGATGGAAGGAGCAAGGGAAGAAGTCAAAAATGAGAGCATGACGTCACAGATGGAGCAAACATTTTTGGTGATCGTATGCCTCCCTATAACAGCCGCATGGTCAACGAGCGGCCCATATGGGCCGGGATGTACTAACCTACTATGCATGTTACAAGTGCGCACTGTGCATTGCGTACTTGTGACAGTGGAAGAAGTCTTTCGGAGTCCTCAACCCCCGAGATGGTTCAATCGCATAAAAACAGAGCAACTGTGCCCATGGGGGGGAGGGAGCCCTCCCCGAAGATACGCTCCACACGTCGGACAACTGCGATGTTGTGATAACTAACCTGATCTTGTGCAGAACTTTCTGTTGTCGAACTTTCAGTTGTTGGGGAGCACGAAAATGCACGTTGTGTTTACTTTGAGTGGTGAGGAGGGAAGGGCGAGAAAGTGGAAGGAGTGAAGGCTTTGAATTCGCTGCCTTAGGAATTGAAAATCAACGACACGGAGAGGATTATGATTGATTAAATCCACTGAAAGCAACGACGAGCAGAAGATTATGATTGCTCGAGATTGAAAGAAGGGTGAAACTCTCATAGAGGACTTTTAGGCGCATGTATTGTTGGCACGTAAAAGCCCGGGATTTATCTTCTATTGGCAGTGTGAGAGAGATTGTGAGGTACCAGCGAGCCACCACCTAATTCTCTAGAATCAACCTTACCATATTCCTTTTCTTTGTCTGCCTGCGCTGTTTGTCCATCTGGCATCTGGCATTGGCCACCGAAAGGCTGATGCAGATGACTGATGCATGAATTTCAAAGTCGTCAGTACACCCGCTCGCTCAAAGCCCTGCTCAAGACCCGAGGGTGATGATTCTCCATTCGCTTGCATGCATTCTTGTTGCGCAGTCAGCCACGCTGCCACCACCCAGGGGCACACTAATACACACAACACACACCACATGCCGCCCCACTTGTTATGATGCCGTACAGCAATGCGTTGAGTTCTGTGCTCAACTTGTGCACAAAGCAACGTTCGCTGGATCCGTCGCCGCTTGGAAGAACAAAAAGAAATTGAACCACATATCGCGCTCTTCTCGTCTATCCCAAGCCTCGGTACATAAACCAAGGTCGAATACGCCAAAGGCGATTCAGCCACCAGCGGCGCGTCCCTTCTGTGCTCTCTCTCCGGGGATCTTTTTCTTACTCCACCCTCCACAACTTCCTCCCTCCCTCGCTCCTTTCCTCACTCCCTGATTAGATGGACCCTTTGCGTCCTGGACCCGGGGGGAGCACCAGCAGCGGCACTATCTCCCTAGGCGTCTCAGAAGCTCGCTTTCCCCCTACCTACGGTTCTGTGGACGACGGAGGCATCGGCATGGTCAACAGAAGTGGATGGAGGGATGGGGGAAAGGAGAGCGGGTTTCCGCCTTTGCGTCGATCGTACTCGCTGAGCGCGATTAGAGAGGGTGTACCGTAAGTAGATAGAAAGCGGGACGGGGACCATGGGAGGTTCTGAGGAGAGGAGAAGGAACTTATGGAGCCCTGCCACAATTTTCGGGTCAGGCCACTCGAGCAATTAGCGTCCGACTTTTTCTTCACCCAATCATCCTTTCTCGTTCCTTTCCTCCCTTCATCCATACCAAAGAACCCTTGGTCGGCACGAGAACCTGGTAGCGGTCTGCTTGCTCATTATGGCGTTGCTTTGCCTAGGTAGCGTTGATGGAGAGGAAGAGGGAAGAAGGGGAGGGAGGGAGATGCCTCTGAGCTCGGAATGGGAAGGGGTTGGCGCCTGTCTATAAGTTCAATCTATCTATCTATCTATCATACACACACCCCGCATATCAAATGCCATTAATCATACCCTCTTATCCTCGGTCCCCAGGCATCATCCTCTTTGTCCTGCGGCCTATTCTCATCCCCTTCGCCGTCTCCCTCCTTTTCTACTACCTTCTCCAACCCGTCGTCAACACCCTCAACAAAGTGAGGACCGGAGGGAGGGAGGGAGGGAGGGAGGGAGGGAGGGAGGAAGGAAGGAAGGAGGGAAAGAAGGAAAAAGCATTAAGGTAACCTACAATCTCCTCCTGAGCACCTCATTTTCCTAGTCACTCTTCCCATTCTTCCTCCCTCCTCCCCCTCCCCTCAATCCCTCGTGCAGCCTCCTGCCATTTGCTGTCGGGAGTTGTATGTGGGCTGTGCGGAACTAGGGGCCCCTGTGAGCGACGAAGGGGAAGGAAGCATGGCTTCCTCTTCAATTGGGGGCAGGTTTCTCTCCCGAGCCGTCGGAGGGCTGCGACGACGGTGGGGAGGGAGGGAGGGAGGGAGGGAGGGAGGGAGGGAGGGAGGGAGGGAGGGAAGAAGAGGGTATCGTTACAAGCGGCATATCTCGTCTCATAACTTTATGATCCTTCCCTCCCTTCCTCTCCCCCTCCCTCCTTCCCTCTCTCCCATGCTATCTTCCTCAATAACCCAGCGCCGGATACGATACCGTCGCCTCCGACGAGGAGGAAGGGAAAGAGGGAGGGCGGGAGGGAGGGAGGGGGGGAGGGAGGACCACATCGCCCCTGTCGACCTTCACGGAAGGAGGGAGTGTGGTGGGGGAGGGAGGCGCATGGGAGAGGATGCACTGCCCGCGGCCTCTCGCTGTCATGCTGGCGATTGCCTTGGCCATGGGTATGACTGCCTGTCCTCCCTCCCTCCCTCCTCCCCTCCTCCCCTCCTTCCCTCCCTTCCTCCCTTCCTCCCTCCCTCCCTCCCTCCCTCCCTCCCATGGACGCTCGTCATGTTCTCTTTCTGCAATGTATTTATTTTACGCCCTTCTTCGTTCCCTCCCTCCCTGCCTCCCCTTTAATTCCTCAGGCGTCTTCGCCTTGTTCGGGATGATCATTTATCACTCCATTCAACGGCTTCAGAAGGACTGGCCCATATACGAAATGGGTGCCGAGCAGGTTAAGAGGGAGGGAGAGAGTGAGGGAGGGATCAAGGCAGGGAGGGAGGGAAAGAGGGAGGGAGGGCGCATAGCGGGTGGGTAGGTAAAGAGGGAGGAAGGATTGGAGGCGGGAGGGAGGGAGGGAGGGAGGGAGGGAGGGAGGGTACTCCTACCCTGTCTGTCAATCCTCTGTCTGCGTGTTCAAATCTCTCCTCCCTCCCTGTCTTCCTCCCTCCCTCCCTCAGGCCGTGCAACGGCTCAATGCCGGCCTGGCCAAGTTGCATGTCTCATTAAATGATGACCTGGTTCCCTACCTGATGGACAACCTCAAGGTAGAGAGGGAGGGAGGGAGGGAGGGAGAGAGGGACAGAGCGATATCCCCACGGTGTCTTTCTTTCTTGCTCATTTACCCATCCCTCCTTCCTTCCCTCCCTTCACATTACACCTTTCCACACCCCCACAGAGCGATATCCCCGCCCTTGTATCGGACGTCTGGGTCGCCGTGGCCAATGGGTAGGCCTCTCCCTCCCTCCCTCCCTCCCTCCCTCCCCCCCTCCCTCCCTCCCTCTCCACCTCCATCCCCACTCTCTCCCTCCCTCCCTTTCTCTCCCTCCCTCCCTCCCTCCCCACTCTCTCCCTTATGCCCTTCCCATGCTCCTTTTCCTCCCTCCCTCTCTTTCTCCCTGCAGCATCCTCGTCCTCATTTTCCTCGTCTACCTCCTGGGCTCCCGGCCTCAGCCGCTGCCTCCGGGCGTGTGGCGGAAGATCGACATCCATATCAGGTACTGAGGGAAGGAGGGAGGGAGGGAGGGAGGGAGGGAAGGAAACGGCAACTCTTTCGGTTTGCCTTTTGCCTCTAATCCCTCAACATGATCCCGGCCCTCCCCCCCTCTCTCTCAGGCGCTACATACGCCTCAAAACCCTCGTATGCGTCCTCATCGCCATCTTCGTCGGCGTCTGCCTCTCCCTCCTCCGGGTACCGTTCGCTGGCCTCTTCAGCCTTGTCACCTTCGTCTTGAACTACATCCCAAATGTACGCCCCTCCCTCCCTCCTCCCCTCCCTCCCCTCCCTCCCCTCTCCTCCCCCCCTCCCTCCCCTCCCTCCCCTCCCCTCCCCTCCCCTCCCTCCCTCCCTCCCTCCCTCCCTCCCTCCCTTCCTTCATTTGTCGCATAACCAGACCTCGGGATTGAGACGCACACACCCCCTCCCTCCCCAGTTCGGGCCCATTGTCGCCACCCTCCTCCCCCTCCCCCTCGTCCTCTTCTCCCCCGACCTCTCCGACGCGGCCAAAGTCCTGGCCTTCTTCCTTCCCTCCCTCGGCCACGTCTTCGTCGGGTACTACCTGGTGAGGAGGAAGGAAGAAAGGGAGGGAGGGAGGGAGGGAGGGAGGGACGGAGGGTCCGGGGAAGTGAGGAAACCAGTAGAGAGGGAGGAAAGGAAGGAATTTCACGCCATTCATCTATTGACATCCACGTATGCCGTTCGTCTATATCCATATTCTGTTTTAAATGGAGCCGCTACCTATCAATACCCATGCATGCCATTTTATCGAATAATCATTTTTTTTATGAGGAGCCGCTATCCATCAATATCCATGTATGCCATTCGATCTCATTATCTTTCTCTTTGAAAGGAGCCGCGCCTGTTTGGGGAGCACCTTGAAGTCCATCCAATCATCATCCTCCTCTCCCTCGGTACGCACCCTCCCTCCCTCCCTCCCTCCCTCCCTTCCTCCCCTCCCTCCCTTCCTCACTCCCTCCCTTTCTCTCCCTCCCTCCCTTTCTCTCCCTCCCTCCCTCCCTCCCTCCAGCCTTTTGGTCCGTCCTCTGGGGCGTCTCCGGCATGATTCTCTCCGTGCCTCTCATCGCCTGCATGCGCATCGTCTGCCAGAACCTGCAACACCCTTACGCGAGGTAGGAAAAGAGGGAGGAAAGGATGGAGGATGTCAGGCTTGCCATTCCCACCTCAGGTTTAAATCGCGTCGTTTTTCGGCTTGTCTTGCCGTCGATAAACACTCTCACCTCCATTTTTCAAAACTACCTCCGTCCCACGCTCCGTCCCTCCCTCCCTTCCTCCCTCCCTCCTTACCTTCCTCCTCCCTCTCTAGGGTTGCCGTCCGGATCATGGAAGGGCGCATTTTGGACTTTGACTTTGATGGGCACACTAGCATCATTAACACCGGCTTTAAGGACAAGGAGGGACCCAGGTGAGGAAAGGAGAGAGGGAGGAAGAGAGTGAGTGAGTGAGTGAGTGAGTGAGTGAGTGAGTGAGTGAGTGAGTGAGTGAGGGAGTGAGTGAGTGAGTGAGTGAGTGAGGGAGGGAGGATGGGGAGCGAAGGAAGGGGGAAAAAAGCAGAATAGGTCTCACTTTCTCCACGTGTCCTGACATTACAGGCATCATCAAAGATCAGCATCGGAAGTTGTTTCTGTGCAGCCTGCGTGCTCGGCGCCGTTTTTGGGAGGAGGAGGAGGGGGAGAGAGAATAGGTGCAGCATATAAACATGCACTCTAGAACTTATTCAAGGTGTAGGAAGACAAAGAGATGAAAAGACTGAAGATAAGTGTATGTGCATTCCTGTCGTCTGCAATGTAAGCTTGTAGACATAATTTTGGGCTCCTTAAGACAACAGACAGGTGGACTCTAAATACATTTGAGAATTAGAAGGCGATCAAATCGTTCATTTGCCAACCCTGTTGCTTTTTCTCACGCTCCGTTTACACGAGCCGAGGGCAGGACAGGAAGAGGGAGGGGAGGTTCAGGGTGGGGTTGACATATCAAAAAGATCATACTACTTCACACCCCAGCGGCATCGAGGTAAATGGAGTGGCAGGTGGGTTGATACCGGCCAAGAGATATGTCCAATGGGCGACTGGGACATGGGCCACTTTTTCGGCGATGCATGATGGCGAGGGAGAAAGGAGAGATGAGCCCGACAAGCGAAGTTTGCTTGTGAATAGAGCAGAGAGAGCGTAAGAGAAGGGAGCACCCATGCAGTGAATCCATCCATAGTAAGAGCCTGCATGATGAGAGTGAGGCTAATACATATCTTCCCTTCCTAACAGGTGGGGCCAAAGAGTCAAGTGCCAGTCGAAGGAGTTTAGGGAAGACCAATGGCGCACTTAAGTCGCCACTCCCTTCATGACATTCAGAGACTGAGCGAGCCCCGCTGAACCAGCACTCAATGGTTGGCAAGCATCCTACGCAGCAAGCCTGCTGGGGCCTTTCCGGGACGCGACCAAGGACGACGAGTTCAGGGCGGGCGGGGAGGACAAGGACGGCACGCCGGCGATGAAGCGCTTGGGGGAGGTCTCCATGTGGGGAAAGACTGCAGACGACTTGCACTTCAAGGCTGTACGACCAGATATAGCCAGTGTGCGAGAACAGGTTGTTCATGGAGGGCTGCCCCGTGCAGCATATCATGAACAGGGTCACCATGCCATGGTTGAATGGCATGCTGCCTCCTTACCATCTTTCCCGCCTTCACCATCTCGGCCTGCCCTTCATTTTCCTCCTCCGACCCGAGGTGATAAGAGACCGCATGGCCACTGTTGGGGCTGTTCCTGGGAACAGCTGACATTATCATGAAGTTTTAACTTATTATGATATTATTATGATATATCAATGATATTAAATTATGTAACCTAACGTGTTTGAAACAGGATGGGACGGTGAAGAAGGCAACGGCAACGGGCGTTCATGAATAGGAAGATCAAACAGCGCCAACAGCAACAAGCGGCACCAAAAGTCAGAGATGACGACGGTGGGGAAGAGGATGAGCTCGATGAGCTCGCTGCCGGTAAGCACACATACCCCTCTTCTTGCCTACAACAAGGAGAGACAAAGCACAGTGGTGCCATCGTCTCGCTTAACAGGACACCAGGTCCTCTTCCGAGAAATCGTAGCAGCAGCAACGTAACATCAACATGAAAGTTAATCTCGACCTCTCGCGTTTATCCTACCCTTGCACTCAGCAACAACCTTGCTGGCAAGGCTCGATCTAGCCGAGCACAAGCTACGCCTCCTGCTGTTGTCCTCCATTTCTTCGACGTCGGACAGCGGTACCTCGGTGCGTGCCGATACGCGTGCCTTCATCCCTTTAACTTTTCACCACAGCACTTACCGCATTCCTTCTCTCTAAGGCTCGAATCAGTCTCGCGACTTCTCATCCGCGTCATGCCCACCCACATTCACGCAGATGGCAGCAGTTGACTACTTCCTTTCCACACTCATCTCGGAATTAGAAGCCGAACAAATTCTTTCCATCGAGGACTTGTTTGGCGTCATCCAGGTAAGATTCAAAATACATATGTATATCTATATACATATATTTCTGTACATATATTTCTCTCTATGTACACAACGTATTATTCTTTCATGTTTGCACTGTAGTAGAAGTACCGACAGGAGAGTTTCTACACACCTTGGTGAATAAGATACAACCGAAGAGATAAGATAAGTGAAGCTAAGAAAACTTATGCGTGTGCATTCCTTACTCACTACAACACACATTAGAATTACGTACCTGAAAATTTGCTGCGCGCGTTGGCCGTGGAAGATGAGGACGACATGGAGGTAAATGAATCGATATCTTGGCGTGCATGTCGGTCGTTCAATCTTTGCTGTCGATCGTAAATTCCTTTCGCTTTTCAGCCTCCAATTTTTTAAATAAAAATAGATTTACCCTATATTTGAAGTATTTCCCTCGAGGGTTTACGTACTCCGGGTAATATGCCTGATTTTCAATTGCATATTTTCTCCTTTTTCTGCCGATACGCCTGATTTGGAATGTTATAAATTACCGATCCTGATCGATGGCATTTTTTTCTTTTTTTCCTTGTCTTTGTCTCGGTTTTAACCTTCAGGTTCTAGTGAGCAAGCTCTGGTCCCGCCTTCTCAAAGAAAATGTGATCCCACCTCAAGAAGACGAGGAGGTGGGAGTCATGGGGTTGGAAAGAAGGGGGGACAAGGGTTGTGAGTTGTGTGCCCGTGTAATGCCCTTGACGCGGCACCATCTCCGGCCTCGGACACTGCATAAAAAGCTGCTTAAGCAGGTAAGCGAGGGCAAGCGGGGTGACCTGTTGACCGTATTGCAAAGGTGGTATGAGTGAGGCTGCTGCTTGATTCTCACCTCCACCCGGACATATGTCGTGTTTTTCACAGGGGATCTCACAAGAGGAGCTGAATATATGTGCTACAATCTGCAGGTGAGTCAATAGATGACGGTATGCTTTCATCTCATTCCTTCACTGATCTCCTACTGTCCTGCCTTATCCTCCATCCAAGGCCCTGCCACACGGCTGTGCACCGAAGCCACGACAACGACACACTGGCCACATTGCTATACACCGTTCCTGCGTTGTTAGAGGACGAAAAAGTTGGCAAATTTGTGCGATGGGCGAGCAAACAACGAGGACGGGCGCAACAGGATGGTCACAACCAACAGCTTCGCTATCAACGCTAATGAACAGAGATGGAGGGAGAGAGGGAAGGGGTGGGCGAATATTTTGGCGTAGCCAGGGTAGATAAAGGCACGGCGTCGACTTGTTGTTGTCCACCTGTGGCGCGAAGGGAAGAGAAAAAAAGGAAGAGATGTGCAACTGTAAGAGTAGATATAGTATAATTTAAACAAATTTGAGATGTATCCGCCTGAGTGCACTCTCCGCCGTTTTGTTTTTTCTTCCCGTGGAACATTTCAATTCTGCATTTGTATGCTCAAAATCTGGCACTGAGAGTTCCCTCTGATATGCCTATCTTTCAGGTGTGTGGACGGTGCCACGCAGTATCAACGCATTGTGGAAGGGGTAAAAGAGGTCCGTGTCAAGCCCTGAAAAAGAAAGCACCGTTTCCTCACTCTCTCGGGGCTTCTGTCGTTCGAGGGTCGGCCGACGTACACCGAAGGAGACGAATGGTGGCGCTTGCACAAGCTTGCCGCAGCATGGTAACCTGAGGAGCCAGGAGCCAAACCTTTCCCTTCTCCCTTCACTCGTTGGCGCGTTGGGTAACTTAAATTGTGGATGTTGTGCGCTACCGACTTGAGTATTGTCAGGCTTTGACCGTCTGGTTGCCCCGACGGAAGCACCCTAGGCGCAGAAAGTGGGGCCTTAGGTCAGTAGCGAGAAGATTTGTCCACAAAATTCCACAGTTTTACATGTACCTTAAATGTAAGGACTAGTGTGAAACGAGGCACAAAGACATGTTTAAGTCGATGTGCCCGTTATCGGAAGTACAGTGTGTGTTCGCAATTTTTTGGTACAAAAAAAATTAGGTAAAGTAATCACATACGATACGCCCCCTCCCCCCTTCCCCCCTCCTCAACACGCATACACAGTATGCATCGATCACAAAGCAGCAGCCACAACCACCACCACGGGCAATCAAATGAGAAGGACGAGAACGATGAGGACGACAGTGACAGTGCAGCGTTAGACATCCATCACCGCGAGGATTGGATTCCCATTCATGCATCAACAGGAGCAGCACGAGGGAGAGAAGGAGTGGCAGGGGCAGCATTTTCGGACGGATGTCTCACCTCAAGTACCGCATTTGACCTCGCCTCTCTCATGCCGGGTTTTGGCTACCCTTGTCTACCAGACGAACCTCTACAACCCCCACCATTGCCACTCCCAATACCACCACCGCCTCCAGCCTTAAATAAGGAAATGGGGAAATCAAAGGGAAGGGTAAAGAAAGCAGGGGAAGGAATGACAGCCGGAGTAGCAACAGGAGTAGCAACAGGAGCAGCAACAGGAGCAGCAGCGAGCAGGGTGGACAGAGACTTTCTACCATGGCCTAGCGCTGTAAAAAAGAGACCGCGGGGCTCCTGCGAGGTATGCTACCAGCTCAAGACACAGTGCGACAAGACGTTCCCTTGTGGAAGGTGCGTGCTTCACTAGGAGAAGGGGAAGAGGGCTGACATTTTCGTATCCAGCCGATTCAGCGATCCATAGGACCGTTCGAGGTCACCATCAACCATCGTACCCGTTCAAATAATAGTATAATAGTAATTATATCAATGCATGCATACGTACACACTTATATTCATACATCGTTAAATCTCAACATCTTCTTCTCTTTATCCTCATCCCCAGGTGCTATCGCCTAAACAAGCCCTGCCGTCCCCCCACAGAATCACTCGAGCTCCTCCACCACCCTGCCTCCTCCTCCTCCTCCTCCTTCTCCTCCCCCTCCTCCCCCTCCTCCTCTCCTTCCTCCCCCTCCCCCCTCCTGGACCTGGTCATCGAACGTATCGACTTCAAACCCATGGTACATCTGTATATGCAGGCCTTCCACGAGCTGAGGGAGGAGGGACTCGTGGATAGAAGACGGGCGATTGGCTTGTTAAGGATGTGGATGAACCTGGGCTTGCTCTTTGGGGGCAACTCGGATCCGACGTTGGGCATGTTCTCACAGGTGAGTGAGTTATTTCTATATATATACATGCCTGCCTTCCTATTCCCTCCTTCTTCCCCTCCTTCCGCAGGTCCGACACATAGACTCTCACTCTGTCCTTCCCTCTCTACCTCCCTCCTTAGGTCCAGGACTCCCTAGGCATTAGTGGCGTAGAGCTCGAGGATCCCGTGTATCTGGCTCATGAGGCCCCCTTGTCCGTGAGGAGGCAGAGGCTGCGAGAAACACAGGCCGACAGCATGGCTGGCGAGCGAGCAAAGGGTGAGAGGGCGGGAGGGAGGGAGGGAAGGAGGGAAGAAGGGAATGATAAATTGACTTCAAACCACGATCACAAACTCCGCGCTAGTGCAACGCCTGCCACTTACAACCCCCATCCCTCCCTCTCTTCATCCCTCCTTCTTTCCTTCCCTCCCTCCCTCCTTCCTCCAGCCCTCCGGCTGACCCCGGCGTTCCAGCACGCCGATGACGGCCGACGGGCTGTGTATTTGGCCACCGTGGATGGGGCAGACTCTAGCGTGGCGACCAATCATGCCTATGACACCTTCTACCGACGCCCAGGGGAATTGATGCAGGATATGTGGGAGCGGCGATGCCTCATTTCATTCTTGCTTGCCTCGTGAGTAGGGAAGGGAGGGGGTAAGGGAAAGAGAGGAAGGACAAAGGGGAGAGGGAGGGAAGGAGGGAGAGAGGGAGGACATGCGGATGCATGACGTCCTACTCATTGGTTTCACTCAGTTATCTCCTTCTCCCTCCCTCCCTCTTGTACTCCCTCCCTCCTTCCCAGGGTCGTTGCGCCTGAAGACCGACTGTCTTTCTTCCGAGGCTTGCTCTATATCACCCTCACCACCTGCCCTGCCAAAATGACGGGCCTTGTCAAGGTAAGCTATTCTTCCCTCTCTCCCTCTCTCTCTGTCCCCCTCTCTCCCTTTTACCTTCTCTCTCTTGCTCATCTGATCCCCCCCCCCCTCTTTTTGTCCCCGCTCCCCTTTTGCTCAGTGCTTCGATCGACAGGGAAACATGACGCTCTTCCTGGTCGAAGCCAGGGCCATCCAACTCTCCCCCACGGCATGGGCCGCTATGAGCATCCACGAGCCTGCGCCTAGCTCCCGCCACATCACCTCCCGCCCCGACACCACCCGCACTGTGAACACCCACCATCCTGCCTTTCAGCCGGCCTCTCCCCTGAGGGAAGGAAGCATGCAATGGAGGGGGAGGGAGGAGGGAGGGGGAAAGGGAGGGGAGGAAAGGGGAGGAGAGGGGAGGGAAGACAATAGAGGGCCATACACGTTGTCGGGTCCGTCCTCGTCCTCTTCCTCATCCTCGTCTTCAACACTCCTCACCTCTACTTCCCTGCCTTGTGCCTCCTCCTCCTCCTTCTTCGTTCCTCCTCCGCCCCTCCCTCCCTCCCTCCCTTTTCCCGGCGTGGCATCTCTCCCTTTCCCTCTTCCACCTCGCTCAGCCTGCCTTCCTCGCTCAGGCACACCAATAAGCTGGCCTCCTTCTGCCCCCTCGTCCTCCCTCCACCCCTCCCCTGTTCTTCCTCCTCCTCCTCCTCTTGCTCCTCCTCCTCCTTCTGCTCCTCAGTCCTCCCTCCATCCTTCCACTGTTTCTCCTCCTTCTGCTCCTCTAGCATCTCCTTCTGCTCCGCTTGCTCCTTCTCCTCTTGCGCCTCTTCTTGTTCCTCCTCCTTCCGCTCCTCTTAATCCTTTTGCTCCTCCTCCCCCTCCTCCTTTTCGTCGTCTTCCTCCTCTTCGATGTCGACGTCATCCTCCACCTTCTCCTTCTTATTCCCCCTCTTCTATCTTTCCCTCCATGTATTCTGACTCCTCCTCGTTCCCTTCTCCTAGTCCTCCTCAGCTGTCTCTGCCCTCCCTCCCTCCCTCTCTCCCTCTGTCCTTTAATCTACCCAGCTCATTCCTAGAGGAAAGCGAAGTGGGGGGGCTGAATCCAGAGAGAGAGGGAGAGCGAGGAGAAGCAGATGTGGGGGGGAGGGAGGGAAGGATGAAAGGGTTGGAAGGCTGGAAATATGAGGGGAGCGAGGGATCAGAGATATTGGAGGAGTTTAAGGAGCAGCAGGGGCAGGAGGAGGAGAGGCAGGAAGAGAACTACTGGGGACTTGGAGAGCAGCAGCAGCAGCAGAAGCAGTACGACAAACATCTCTCTCATCATCATCATTATCATCATCAGCAGCAACAGCAGCAGCAACAACGACAACAACGACAACAACGACAACAACGACAACAACGACAACAACAACGACAACAACGACAACAGCAGCACAAGCAGCAACAGGCCGGGAGCGACATGGAGGAGGAAGAGGCAAAGGAGGAAGAGGCGATTCGTCGACCCTTGATATCTGTGAAAGATTTTCTGCTGGGATAGAGAGAAAAGGGGGGGGTAAGAGACAGGGAGGGGAGGGAGGGGAGGAAGGGGAGGAGGGAGGGATATGGAGGGGGGTAGCGAAAAGGAAGCGAATAACATTTATGAATGTCACCTTATCGATGGGGCTTGAGATCAAGGCCCCAAAAAATGCGATGAGCAGGCAAGCATGTGATCAGTAGGGAGGTAATTGCCCTGTAATAGGAAAGGAAGGGCGGCAAAGATGCAATCAGGTAGAAACCCTCGCGGCAGGAGGAGGAGGAGAATCAAAGTGGGATGTATTTAGAAGAACGAGATAGCCATTGGTGGGCAAAAACACGGCTGTAATTAGTTTTATCTAATATCGCGGAAAATATTGTCAATTAAAAAAATAAGTGGATCAGAATGGAAAATTTTGGCTCGGGACGATGATGGTGATGATGCGCATTCTTTGAACCTTTACTTAGCTTCTTTTTCGTCCTCTTCCCTCCCTTTCCTCCCTCCCTCCCCTTCCTTTTTCATGAATACAACATTCTAGCCACTTTTCGACCCCTCCCTCTTTCCCTACTACCCTCTTGAAAGTTCTTCTTGTTTTCCTCTCCTGCCGATTCGCCTGATTTGCAGCACTATTTGTTTTCCTTACCTATCCTGATCGATTGCATCCGGATGATAATGGCCAAGAAATGCGTATATGTACTGAGGAGGAGATCACTGTATTTAAGACCTTAATAAAATAAACGTTAATACACTTTTAGGAAATAATAAGCAATGATGTTTAATTTGTTGACGTCCTTTTGGTCTTTTTGGCTTTCAGCTCGTGGGAGGTGAGGAGGTTGAAAAATCTGCCAAAATACCAAAACTGCGGCAACTGTTTTTTTGCGGGCATGAGCTCGCTCCAAACATGCTTAGTGTGTTACCAACCACGATATTACATATGTTTGACAATATGATGGCAAACAGAGATTGGGCCATATTAAAAGGAATGCTGAATCTGAGCGTTTCGACCCCTGGTCACGCCAGCATAGCTGAGAAGCTGCCTGTTGACATGCACTCTAGATCTGCCTTGCCTTCAAGTGTTATGATGTGCCATGTAGAATATACACATGCATGGGTGGAGAGTCTCATAGGAGAGGCAAATGAGGTCTGGGAATCGTGGCTCGTCGAGCTTTGCAAAAAGAAAGCACCGTTTCCTCCGTCTCTCGGGTCTTCGTCAATCGCGCGTTTGCAGGCATCCGGCTTCGAAGGACACGAATGGTATTGACACAAGCTTGCAGCGGTATATGGTAGCAGGAGGAGCCAGGAGCTTAATAATTCAACTCTTCTTCCCCCACTCGCGCTTTGGGAAAATAATATTTATTTGTTGTGCACCAGCGGCTTGAGTATTGCCACATTTTGAACCCACGGTCGTGCCGACCAGAAAATTTGGAGACAGCGTTCTCGGCACCTTTTGGCGTGTGGCTGTTGGTCAGTAAAGGAATGACTTGTCCACCAAGCTCTGCCCTTTATATATGTGTATACAGATACATCTTATATCAAAACTCTTGCGTGGAAGAAGTCGCAACGGCATGTGTGACTCGGGTGACCATTGGAAGTAGCATGTGTTTCGCGAAATATTTGAACAAGAATCAAAAATCAAAATTTTTGCGATTCAGAGTAACATCCAATCAAAATATCAGGAGGTTGAAATTCTAAATTATCCCCCAACTCTCCTCCTCCCTAACCATGCACACTCTCCACCAGACATGTGAATAGTGAGAATACTTAGTGATGTTACATCAGATATTTCGATGTATCGAGAGGCTTGACCATGATCAATACTGATCTCACAAAAGAATCAATCAATCAACTGATCAATGAATCAATCAATCCCATCCCCCCCTCCTCTTACACACATATACACAGCAAGCATGCACCAATCGCAAAGCAGCAGCCAAAACCACCACCACGGACAGTCCAGAGAGGAGCACAAGAGCGACAAGGACGACCGTGACAGTGCAGCGTTGGATGGTGATGATAATCACCGCGAGGATTGTATTCCCGCTCCTGCATCAAGACGAACAACACCAGGGAGTGGAGAAGAAGGGGGAGGGGCAACATTCTCGGACGAACGTCTCGCCACAAGTATCGCATTTGACCTCGCCTCTCTCGAGCCGGGTCTTGGCAAACCTTGTCTGCCTGAGGAACCTCTTCAACCACCACTATCGACACCCCAAATACCACCACCGCCTACAGCCTCAGATAAGGAAGGAGAGACATCAAAAATAATTTTTAAGAAAGCAGGGGAAGGAGTGACAGCAGGAACAGCAGAACCAGCAACGGAAGCAGCAACAGGAGCAGCAGCGAGCAGGGTGGACAGAGACTTTCTACCATGGCCTAGCGCTGTAAAAAAGAGACCGCGGGGCTCCTGCGAGTTGTGCTACCAGCTCAAGACACAGTGCGACAAGAAGTTCCCTTGCGGAAGGTGCGTGCTCTATAAAAGGGAATGAGATTGCTTTTCTTTAAATTTAGTCTCTTGATTCATTCATCTATCCACCAACTTATTATTATTATCTAGTCCCTGATAAATTATTCACTCAGGCCTTCCTCCCAACGTAATACGAGGGGGTATGTTTAGCGGTTCGGTGTGCTCAGTCATGATCCTCCAATACTATGAACACGCAGGACTGGTCGAGGCCAGCATCAATAATATCCATGCATTGAGTGCCTCACAAACCTTTTCCCTCCCAATCTACGCCCCTCTCCAGGTGCTACCGCCTAAACAAGCCCTGCCGCCCCCCCACAGAATCACTCGAGCTCCTTCACAACCCTGCCTCCTCCTCATCGTCCTCCTCCTCTTCCGCCCCCTTATCCTCCTCCTCCTCCCCCTCCTCCTCTCCTTCCTCCCCCTCCCCCCTCCTGGACCTGGTCATCGAACGTATCGACTTCAAACCCATGGTACATCTGTATATGCAGGCCTTCCACGGGCTGAGGGAGGAGGGACTCGTGGATAGAAGACGGGCGATTGGCTTGTTAAGGATGTGGATGAACCTGGGCTTGCTCTTTGGAGGCAACTCGGATCCGACGTTGGGCATGTTCTCACAGGTGAGTGAGTTATTTCTATATATATACATGCCTGCCTTCCTATTCCCTCCTTCTTCCCCTCCTTCCGCAGGTCTGACACATAGACTCTCACTCTGTCCTTCCCTCTCTACCTTCCTTAGGTCCAGGACTCCCTAGGCATTAGTGGCGTAGAGCTCGAGGATCCCGTGTATCTGGCTCATGAGGCCCCCTTGTCCGTGAGGAGGCAGAGGCTACGGGACATGCAGGTCGACAGCATGGTCGGCGAGCGAGCAAAGGGTGAGAGGGCGGGAAGGAGGGCGGGAGGGGGGAGGAAGGGCGGGAGGGAGGGTAGGAGGGAGGGCAGGAGGGAGGGCGGGAGGGAGGGTGGGAGGGATGGCGGGAGGGAGGGAGAAATAAGGAAGGATATATTTACCTCCGAGTCACCAACAGCGAACACCGCGCTAGTGCCATGCCTGCCACTTACAACCCCCATCCCTCCCTCTCTTCATCCCTCCTTCTTTCCTTCCCTCCCTCCCTCCTTCCTCCAGCCCTCCGGCTGACCCCGGCGTTCCAGCACGCCGATGACGGCCGACGGGCTGTGTATTTGGCCACCGTGGATGGGGCAGACTCTAGCGTGGCGACCAATCATGCCTATGACACCTTCTACCGACGCCCAGGGGAATTGATGCAGGATATGAGGAGGCGGCGGTGCGATATCTCCTTCTTGCTTGCCTCGTGAGTAGGGGCGGAAGATGGGAAGGAGAGGAAGGACAAAGGGGAGAGGGAGGGAAGGAGGGAGAGAGGGAGGACATGCGGATGCATGACGTCCTACTCATTGGTTTCACTCAGTTATCTCCTTCTCCCTCCCTCCCTCTTGTACTCCCTCCCTCCTTCCCAGGGTCGTTGCGCCTGAAGACCGACTGTCTTTCTTCCGAAGCTTGCTCTACAGCACCCTCACCACCTGCCCTGCCAAAATGACGGGCCTTGTCAAGGTAAGCTATTCTTCCCTCTCTCCCTCCATCTCTGTCCCCCTCTCTCCCTTTTACCTTCTCTCTCTTGCTCATCTGATCTCCCCCCCCCTCTTTGTGTCCCCGCTCCCCTTTCCCTCAGTGCTTCGATCGACAGGGAAACATGACGCTCTTCCTGGTCGAAGCCAGGGCCATCCAACTCTCCCCCACGGCATGGGCCGCTATGAGCATCCACGAGCCTGCGCCTAGCTCCCGCCACATCACCTCCCGCCCCGACACCACCCGCACTGTGAACACCCACCATCCTGCCTTTCAGCCGGCCTCTCCCCTGAGGGAAGGAAGCATGCAATGGAGGGGGAGGGAGGAGGGAGGGGGAAAGGGAGGGGAGGAGAGGGGAGGAGAGGGGAGGGAAGACAATAGAGGGCCATGCACGTTGTCGGGTCCGTCCTTGTCCTCGTCCTCGTCCTCGTCTTCAACACCCCCCGCTTCTACTCCCCTGCCTTGTGCCTCCTCCTCCTCCTTCTTCGTTCCTCCTCCGCCCCTCCCTCCCTCCCTCCCTTTTCCCGGCGTGGCATCTCTCCCTTTCCCTCTTCCACCTCGCTCAGCCTGCCTTCCTCGCTCAGGCACACCAATAAGCTGGCCTCCTTCTGCCCCCTCGTCCTCCCTCCACCTCTCCCCTGTTCTTCCTCCTCCTCCTCTTGCTCCTCCTCCTCCTTCTGCTCCTCAGTCCTCCCTCCATCCTTCCACTGTTTCTCCTCCTTCTGCTCCTCTAGCATCTCCTTCTGCTCCGCTTGCTCCTTCTCCTCTTGCGCCTCTTCTTGCTCCTCCTCCTCCTCCTCCTCCTGCTTCTCCTTTTCTTGCTCCTGCTCCTCGTCCTCCTGCTTCTCCTTCTCTCTCCTTCTCCTTTGTATTTCCCTCCATGTATTCTGACTCCTCCTCGTCCCCTTCTCCTAGTCCTCCTCAGCTGTCTCTGTCCTCCCTCCCTCCCTCTCTCCCTCTGTCCTTTAATCTACCCAGCTCATTCCTAGAGGAAAGCGAAGGGGAGGGACTGAATCCAGAGATAAAGGGAGAGCGAGGAGGAGGAGGAGGAGGAGGGGGCGGGATTGAGGGAGGGGAGGAGAGGAAGGAAGAGGACTGCCATGATCTGGGATAGCAGCAACAATGCCAATAAAAGCAGCAAGAGTAGGAGCCGGAGCAAGAGCAGGAGCAGAGCAGCAGTAGCAGTAATTTTGGGACGTGGAGGAGAAAGAGGTGAAAAAGGAAGAGGCGATTCGTCGACCCTTGATATCTGTGAAAGATTTCCTGCTAGGATAGAGAGAAAAGGGGGGGGAAGAGACAGGGAGAGGGGGAGGGAGTGATATGGAGGAAGGGAGGGATGCGGAAGGAGGGAGGGATATGGAGGAACGTAGCGAAAAGGAATTTAATAAGATACATGAAGGTGGATGGAGGGACTTTAAAACAAGGTGAAAGAAGATCTGTTGGGAAGAGAGGCAGTCGCCCTATAATTTGAAAGGAAGGGCGGCAAAGATCCAATAGTGTAGAAGCCCTCGGGACAGGGGGAGAAGAAGGGAAGTGCGGTGTATCCAGTGGCACCAGATAGCCAATGGTGGACTAATGCACGGATTGCAATTATTCTTATTTATATTATATTTTAGAGGTGCATATACATAGAAGCCCTCGGGACAGGGGGAGAAGAAGGGAAGTGCGGTGTATCCAGTGGCACCAGATAGCCAATGGTGGACTAATGCACGGATTGCAATTATTCTTATTTATATTATTATATATTTTAGAGGTGCATATACATAGAAGCCCTCGGGACAGGGGGAGAAGAAGGGAAGTGCGGTGTATCCAGTGGCACCAGATAGCCAATGGTGGACTAATGCACGGATTGCAATTATTCTATCAATTATCGATGAAAATACAATCAACCAAACAATTCCAGTGAGGCGGTAGAAAGGAAATATACGACTTGAGGGACAACGATGCTAAGATGGTGATGATGCTTATCCTTTGTGACTTTCCTTATCCACGTTCATCCTCCCTCTCCTCCCCCCATCTGACCCCTTCCTCCTCCATGTTTTCACCATCCCAGCTACTTCTCTACCCCTCCCTTCCTTCCTTCCCTCCCTCCCTCCCTCCCTCCCTACACCTGCTCAACCACTCAATTCTTTTCAGAGACCTCCGTCCAATGACACACAAGGAATACATATGCCCTCCCTCTCTCCCTCTCTCCCTTCATTCTGCATCCAGTACAACGCTTAGCGTACACTTCCTCCCTCCTTCCCTCCCTCCCTCCCTCCCTCCCTCGCTTCCTTTCCTCCTCCCTCCCGCCCTCCCTCCCTACACTCGTCTTACCACCAGGTAGTTTCCACGAATGTCTTTGACGCACCGCAGTTCCTTGTCTAAGTAGACATTATCGTAGCTGAAGGTGAGGAGGAAAGGGGGGGGGAAGGGATTTAATGAGACTATTCGCAAGAAAATGGAGGCTTCAAATGTGGGCATTTTGTTTGCCGTCTCCCTTCCTTTCTCTATCCCTTCCCTATCTCCCTTTCTCCTTTTTACCCCCATCTTACTAGGCATTTCTGACGAAGAAGAACGAGGGGAATGGCAGCGAGAACCCCTTGTAAATCACGCGGGCGTCCTCCCATGTAAAATACACACGAGGACCGGTGGCCTAAAGGAACGAAGGAGGGAGGGAGGGAGGAAGCGAGGGGAGGAGGGAAGGTCTGAAGGTGCACGTTTCGAGAGGCGACAGAAAAACCGACAGCGCGTCTGTTCCCCCCTTGTAGACGTCGACACAAGATACCAGTCGCAGTGGGTGATAAATGTGGAGGGCAGCCTACCCTTCGCCCTCACCTCCGGAAGCATACGAAGCAGTCGCCTACCACACGCTCTTGAAGCGCCACGAGCAACCATCGGGCATACCGTTGATATTGGAACAACAGTATAACTAATCTGACTGTGCTTACAAATCACCTACCTCGGGTGTGAGCTTGGAGACGATCCTTAAAGCCGAGTTTTGGTCAAATTCAATGATGTTTTCCAGCCTCCTCTCCGACTGCTCCGTGGTTTGGAGGACCGCCCGACAGGCACAACCCAGGAGACCCTTTTTCCTGAAGAGGTGGATTTCCTGAGCGGTAACAGAAAGAGAGAGAGTGATTTAAAGAAGAACGAATATTTATATTGAGGAAACTGTGGTCTAACTTCTCGTTGCCTCTTCTGAATTATTTTTGAATTATTGAATTTTAAATTTGATTTTAAAATCGAGTGCTCTATGTGGCTTGTAAGATGGCTTGGCAGGCACCACCTAAAAGTAGATTCTTGAGGAAGGAGGGACGAAAGAGGGAATAAAAGGAGGGAAATATCACCATTTCTCCTTCCTCTTGTACGCCCTTCTCAGCCTTACCCCCTCTCTCCCTCCCTCCCGTTCTCACATCTTCCGTTGTCCACACCAGGTCCCATGTGCCCGAGGCTAAACCGCTGGTGGCGCTGTTGGGGGTAGGATTGGCTTCGAAGGGAGGGAGAGGTAGAGAGTGGGCTGGATGCGGACTTACTCGAGATTTATTTTCCATACCTGGAGAACAGGAGGGACAAGGGACGGAGGAAGGAAGGGAAGGAGGATCGCTCTTACTTACCTTCCGCCAGGGCTAGGATAGCGTTGATGGTGCGTTGCTTGCTGCCATCCTTATCGACCCGACCCTTATCCGAGCCTTCGAGGGAGTCGAAGAGCTGCGAGTGCGGGGTTGAGATTGGTGGTGAGGAAGGATTGAAATGGACGATTCTTTTGTTTGTTTGTTTATGTTTGTTATGTTTGTTTATTAATTTATTCGTTTCGAGAATAATAATAGTGATAATTATGCATGATGGAGTTTTTTTCTGTGCGTTACGTGTAGGTCTATGCGGCGTGGGTCTTCCTTCCCTCCAGCTTATGACCTACATTCTTCTTGAGCTGTTTTATTTGTGCCAGGCCCTTTTTGCTGCCAGTCGCCGTAGAGAAGGGGGGAAAGCCCGAGAGCAACATCGTGGGCGCAGTGGAGCACGTGGAGGACGGAGGGGGGGAAAATAAGAAAGAGGAAGGGAGGGAGGAGGAGATAAAGGCGCTTGCCTATGGAGAAGAGGAGGAAAGGCGTGGAAAAAATAATGAATGGGGAGCAAGCATGCATTAAAACAGTATGCCTCCCTTTCCTCCGGTTGCATATTTCTCTCTTGTGTCTCGAGCAGGCTCGCTTGCCCTCCCTCCTTCTCTTTCACCCGCACGTACTATTTTGGTCCATAGCGCCGCGACCAGCACCAGCGGCAGTACCACCAAGGGGGTGCTCCTTGCTCTGTAACTCCGACCTCCCCCCCTCCCCCTTTCCTCCCTCGATGCTTCGCAGCAACCCATTACTCTGTCTATGTGCACGCTTTTAAGTAGGGTTCCCTGCCTACCTGTCGCGCTTGTGCCTGTTACTGTGCATGTGGTAATCAGTATACTGTACATAGAGGGTGACGCATAGGCTAGGTAGGCCAATCGCTAGTATCGCCAATTATCTTTCATCATATAATTCCCTCCACCCACCACTTTCATTTCCGACAAACGCACATGATGTAAGCGCAATGAGTGTCAACATCAAGCCGGCGTCTGCACAAGGATGGCAAGGATCAAGCAATTACTCAATCAGAGGGGAGGAGGCAACGAATCGACACAGCATGGCTATGCCTCCCCGTATATGCTCACCGTGTTGCCCTCCTTCTCCTACAAGCGACAGGCAGCACATACCACCACCACCACCAACAACAGCAGCTGTAACGGCAGCAGCAGCAGCAGGAATTGTAGATAACAGCATCGAATCGAGAAGTCGGAACTTCCTGGACGCTGTCCTTCTTGCGTTTTTTCCTTTCCATCCCCCTTGTGGGCCACCCCCTCGCCTAATTGGATGCCCCCGGCCATGGCCAAGCGCAAAGCAACAACGAGTGTGCAAGAGAAGGACGAGGATAGTGGGGACGAATACGAAGACGCAGCTTTGGGAAATGCATTCTACCTGTTGATGCTGGCGCCGGGGAGGACCGACATGCATACTACGATTCTGACGAGGCGGACATGCTCAAGGTAGGGAGGAAGGGAGGGATGGCGGGCGGGAGGGGAAGATAGATAGAGAAAGACCGAGAAAGAAACCGTCGCTCGATAGAGGCTGAGGATAACGCTGAAGATTACTGAGACGGTGGAAAAATGGAACGGGGGAAGGGAACCGCTGTTCGTCACGATTCTATCTCACCTTCCCTCCCCTCCTCCCTCCCTCCCTCCCTCCCCAACCAGGAGTATCTTCGGAACAATTCCCACTTCTTTGACGTCCCTTCCATCACCGACGAGGACCTCCATCAGGTCTTTCTCCATTCCCTACTTCTCCAGCATGACCCTTGCACGTCCTTTTCGCCCCCCCCCAGGAGTCCTGTGTGTGCTCAAGGTAAGAAACAAGCGCTCCCTCTTTCCCTCCCTCCCTCCCTCCCTCCCTCCCTCCTTCCTTCCCTCAGTCCCCCCTGACATTTTCGTCTCAGTCACACCCTCACACACCAGGCGTGCCCATAGAAGGAAGGAAGGAGGGGAGGGAGGGAGGGAGGGAGGGAGGGAGGGAAGGAAGGAGTTCTGGCTCGGATGACACATTTCCCGGGCAGCATTCCACGAATCGCCTTCACTCTCTCCCTCCCTTCCTCCCTCTATCCCTGTCTTCCTTCCATGCCTCCAATCTCCTAACTTCCTCCCTCGCTTCCCCCTCTCCCCCCTCCTCCTCCTCCTCCTCCTCCTCCTCCTCCTCCTCCTTCTCCTCCTCCTCCTCCTCCTCTTCCTCCTCCTCCTCCTCCTTCTCCTCCTCCTCCTCCTCCTCCTCCCCCTCCTCCTTCTCCCACCACCAGCAGCAACAGTAGCAGCAGCAGCAGCAGCTGCAGCAGCGGCCAAACGAGAAGCTAAAGCTGCGGCCCCACCAGACCCCCCCCCCCTCCCCATATTCCATGTCACGTACTCCACGGAGGGTCGGAAGGAAAGGCTGAGGTAGGTGGGAAGGGAGGGAGGGAGGGAGGGAAAGAGGGCAGGGGAAGAAGATGGGCTAGACGTGCACTTTCGTCGGACTTGCGCGTCTCTGGCACTTTTCATCCAAAATTTTGCTCATCCTCCCTCCCTCCCTCCCTCCCTCCCTCCCTCCCTCCCTCCCTCCCTCCCTCCCTCCCTCCCTCCCTCTCTCCCTCGCTGCCTGGCTTGTCTGCTCGCAGGGGCGATACGGGGGGTAGTCGTGGCCACATCGAGAGCCAGGAATGGAGGCTTCCGCACGCCCTCATCAGGCACTTGATCGTGTCCCGTGGAGAGCTGAAACAGTTCTGGTTATTGTAGAGGGAAGGACAGAGAGGGGGGAAGGGAAAGAGGGAGGGACAGAGTGAGAGTGAGAGAGCCGTAAATCCTTGCATTTCGACAGCCACCCATTTATCTATCTAACCTAGTGTGCACATAGAAAGAAAAAGAATAAGCGGATCGGCGGGTATTAACGTCCCACTCGAAATGCCCCAAATCAAGACCACATTGAAGCCTCAAAGCCACAGGCAAGGCCTGGTGAATTAATGCATCGACAAAGAATCACCAGAATCATGTATAGACTAATTAAAAAACACCGCGCGGGCTCCAAAGGCTCGATGATGCAAGCTTGAGTCTTGTGCCTCCTTTCTCGCCTTTGTTTAAATCGTTATTATTCTTATTTTTGAAATGTCATGTGAACCCTACGTCTTTTGCGGTTTGCTTTCCTATAGTTTCTGTTCTCCTTCCTCTCTAGTCTTTCAATCTCTTTTTCTCTCTTTTGTCTCTCTCTCTCCCTCTCTTCCCCTCTCTCTTGCTTATACATACACCCACAGCCACACGCAGGTACGCGCGCACGCACTCACGTCTTGCCTCTCTCCCATGCAGATCCACAGACAAGCACACATACTCACACGCACAACCGTGCACTGCCCCTCGTCTCCTTTTCGTTCTGATCCTCTTCTTCATTCTCCCTCGGCTGCTCGTCCACCTCGACCTTAATTTATCTATTATACCCATGTGCACCTGCGTACCTGTACCAAACCAAAATCAAAAAACGACCGAGATCCCTAATATTTTCCGAGATGTCTAATATTAATCACATTAGAATAGACTGAGAATTCCAATTGTTTCTTTCTTTCTGAGGTTATCCTGCGATCAACCACCCTCCGGCTTCACCGCCAGCCCAGCTCCCATTCAATTCACACTGAGCAGGACCAGGACGACTCTTTTTTCATTCTGCAGCCATCTCACAAACGTGAACACAGCAAACGCACACAAACATAGACACACATACACCTCGAAATTCCTCCACACGTAGGATGATGAATGAGGCCTCGCCTCCTCACGACCATTGTCAAGCTTGATCCGACACAGACCAGGACGAAGGAGCGGCCATCGCAAAAGAGGGAGGGAGGGAGGGAGGGAGAGAGGGAGGGCTGTCTCTACCGCGCCCACAAGCATCGTGAGACGTCGAAGCGTGCCAGTAAGGAGTAAGTCACCACTGCAGCTGTCCCGGCCGCGGTGACAATGAGGGCGTGCATGAGCTCGTGGGAAGAAAAATGCCTGGGCCAGAGACGTGGCCAGCCTAACCGCAGAGAAAGGGAAGGAAAGAGGGAGGGAGGGAGGGAGGGAGGGAGGGAGGGAGGGAGGGAGGGAAGACAAATTGAGAAAGGCGAGCCGCGTCAAGAGGGGGAGGAAAGCGTGAGGGATGGGGGGGGGAGGGAAAGAGGGAGGGAGGGAGAGCGGGAGGGCAGGAGGGTGGAGACACACCGAGGGCATAGATGAGCATGCCCAGGAAGTATTGAGACCAGGAGGCGATGATGAGGGTCAGCTCCAGGGACGTCAGGTGGGCCACTGGGGAGGATAGGAGGGAGGGAGGGAGGGAGGGATGTAGGTGCGGTTAATAGGACCCGCACACGTTGCTTATCCATTTTCGTCTCTTTTTTCTTTTCCCTTCCCCCCTCCCTCCCTTCCCCCCTCCCTCCCTCCCTCCCTCCCTCCCTCCTTCCCTACCCAACTCATGCAGCCCAAGTCCCATGACACTTGCCGTAAGGACAAAGTAAATAAGATTCTTCTGGAGGCGGAAAATCTATTAAGACGAGGAGATAAGATAATCATAAATCAATGGTAGAGGGTAAGACAAGATAATCATGAGCCACACTAGGAAGAGAAGAGATGATCATAATCAACATTAGTTGGTATTCAGATATCATTCCTTTCCAACCCCCCCCCCCCCACATCCCGTGTCCCAGAAGAGAGCAATTCTCCCCTTGGCCGTCCTCCCTCCCTCCCTCCCTTCCTGCTTCCGTGCCTCTGTACCTACCTGAATCATGCCCCACGCTGCCACTAGAGCACTGCCCGTCAGCACGTACAGCCGCGTCTTGTTCAGGGCCAGGAGGGAGAGGGGAGCGACGTTGCCTCGGAGGGAGGGAGGAAGGGAGGGAGGGAGGGAAGGAAGGAGGGGAGGAAGGGTAGGTGAGAAACACATGCACAGCTGTATCTTGTTCAGGGCCAATGGGGAAAGAGAGAGGATGTGCCCTTCGAGGAAGGGAGGGAATGATGAGGAGTCGGAGGAAGGGAGGAAACGGTCGTTGGTGTATGTACCTGACACCATGATGAAGATCATGCAGTGATCCAGTTTTTGCATCCACACTTCCCAGCGTGGTGTCCAATGCACGCGGTGATAGGACCAGGAGGAAAGGAAGAGGAGGAGGCAGCAGAGGGCAAAAAGGGAGGCGGCCAAGGTTTCCTGCGGGGCGCAAGGAAGGGGATGGGCGAGGAAGTAGGAGGGAGGTAAGGAGGGAGGTGAATCATTTGTCACCCGATCATTTGTTCTTCTGTCGTTCCACCCCCTGCCAGTTCCTCCCTCCTAATCATTTATTTCGTCCTTGTTTACCGTTGGAGTGTCCGCTTTGGTCAGTAGTACCACAGCCAGGGCTGGAACCAGGAGAAGAGACCATCCATGGAGGACGCCGCGCCAGGAGGGCTTTATGGCACCTTCGCAATATAGGACCTCTCCTGGAATTAGTTGTGTCTTTTTCGCCTCGTCTAGTTCGGCATCACTGTAGGGAGGGTAGAGTTTTCGCAGGCGGGCTGCCTCGGCCGGGTCTTCGGGCAAGGCACCGGCATAGGTGGGAAGGGGAGATCGGGCCTTGGGGAGGGAGGGAAGGAGAAAGGGTGGATGGGAAGGTCCGTCGAAGCTCCTGTGTCTTACTTCTCTCCCTTTTTCCTGCCTACGTCACGTACCTGCTGTCCTTTTGTCATCTCCGCCACTCCACTCTCACCTCCTCCCTGCTCCCGCCGCTGCCGCCGACGACGCGTGCTTCCATCGCTACCGCTGCTGCTGTTCCTCCTGACAGAAAGGGATGGAGCCGGATAAAGAGACGAGCTGTCCTTGCCCGTGGGCATGGATACGGTCTTGCACATTCGCCCTCTGTCTTTGTCCGCGCGTGTATGCGATACGTTTGTGTGGGTTCCGGGGGAGAAAGTGAGAATGTGTAAAGATGCAATAAATGCCCGTCATACGTTTTTGCAGGCCGCGCATGTCCCCCACGTGTCCATGCCCGCCGGAGCTAAACATGCTGGCCCGCCTTTCATTCCACGCACACTTGGCAGGAAAAGTAGACACAGACGCACGACCGTGCACCCGGCAAACACGCGGCACATTTATTTCGGCAGGATCGATGACATGCTTTGTGACATGCTGGCGTCTGGCTGAGCGTCCATTCGGCGATCTTCAAATCCCGGAAGCACGCAAACCGCGGTGTTCCAAGTGCGCTCCTTTGTCTCTGGCAGTCATAATTTCTTGAGCAATATCGAACCTATCTGTGCCTCCGTCCCGCGGTAGGAGCCTAACAAAAAGTAACAAGCTTGAGCGTGTGCATTTATTTATCAGCCCCTAGGGATAAGAAACTAACGCGATATGTCGACCAGAAACCCACCCCCCAAGCGACATTCGATGAATGCCTCGAACAAAGCATTGACGCAAGGTTGAGGATGTTGAGCCTCGTTTATATCTGCCAAAACGTCGCTTCTGTCCTGTTAATAAAAATAAATAAAAAGCAGCTAGCTCCTTCAACCCTCCCTCGACAAGAAGCTACAAGAAGCAGTGGCAGCAACCGTATGAAATAGAATACATGGCCAGCCTACCTCTTTTACTGACCATTGTTAAAATTTATTTTGTCAAGTCATTTCTTTATAATATATTTCTTTCCATTTTCATTAGTGCCACGCAGGACTGGCATGTATCCCGCGCCTCCCTTTCCGTTTGTTTCCCCGCATTTCTGTTCCTATTTCTGTTCTTAGAGCTTCTTTTTCTTCTAAACTTCCTCCTCCTCCTCCCCCCTCTCCTCTTCTTCCTTCGCTGTCGCCGTACTTTCTTTTCTAAAAGCTCGTTCTGCTTTCTGATTGCCGCCATACAATCCATCCCCCCCTCCCTCCCCCCTTCTCACCCTCTCTATTTTCACATTAACAAAATCTGTGTATTTTAAATTCATCCTCTCTTCTTCCTTTCCTTCCTCCCTTCACCTGATTCTTATCTCAATTCTCTCTTCCACCCTCTTCATCTACTTGTAGCCTTATTTTTGATGTAGTTTAAGTTCCGCCTCTTCCTCTTCCCTCCCTCGGCTCATGAAGACTCACATAATCACATTGAAATTGCATATATACTAATCTACTTCGATATCTATCGGGGGGATGGGGCAAAAGGAGCCACCGAGGGAATAGCAAGGGAGGGAGGGAGGGAGGGAGGGAAGGAGGGAGGGCGGGCTTAGGTGCAGACGACCTTTCCTTGTTTGTTGGGCGTAACAGTGCCGAGGCCCGTGAAACGGTAGCTCTCCTCGCACAGCTCGCGGACGGCCTTCTTGATGCCTGGGAGGGTCACCTGGAGAGAGGGGGAGAGAGAGGGGTGGGAGGCATGAGGGAGGGACGGCATCGATCGCTCTCTTGTGTCGCTTGTGCCTGGCCAGGGCTATAGGAGGGATGGCTCGATAAGAGGGAGGGAGGGAGGGAGAGAGAGAGGGAAAGAGAGAGAGGGAGGGAGGGAGGGAGGGAGGGAGGGAGGGGAGGCGTACCTTGGCCTTTTTGAGGAGCAGGGCTGTGATGGGATTCGGTGGGCGATTGAAATCCGAGAGAAACTCACGTACGTCGTTGAGGCGGCCTGAGGGACGGAGGGAGGGAGGGGAGGGAGGGTGGTGAGGTTGATAGGGAAGGAAGGAAGGAGGGAGGGAGGGAGGAAGGGAGGGAGGGAGGGAGGGAGGGA